>JARJHM010000043.1:0-600000 GCA_033356055.1 Carex pumila | reverse complement strand
TGATATAGATACTTTCTATGTTTGTAAAAGTAAGAATTTTTTTACTTCATTTGTATTGGCTTCAGTTCCTTGTAAAAATTTAGAGATCATCATGTGAACAAAACGATTACTAAAAGTTGATTTAGCAAGTTTGCGGTTCTCATCAAATCTAAATCAAGTCGAAATTATAAACTTTCTTATATATCACTTTTAGTTCTTTCCTTTCATCATTAAGATTTAAAACTTTTGTTATTAAGAATTCAAAAGCAAAGATATGATGAAAATACAACCAAAAAAAAAAAAATGATTCTTTTTTTTATCCACTTCAACAAATTTGCAAACAAATAAAATGAAAGTAGCAGATCTCAATATACTGAACATAGTGTTTTCATCACATTTCTGTAACCTTCCAAATTTCACATGCCAACAAAATCCAACCTTTAAACCAAGATTGTCTTTTAATTTTTTCTAGTACAATTCAAAAGAACTTTTGTAAAATATAATACAAGACCTATATATATATATATATGTACGTACAGGTTTTGTCTAGCTCACAATGAAATTGTAAAGTTCATGTTTATTTACTAATTTATTTGTAAGCATATAAGATGACGATTGAAACTCTGTGGAAACAGTGGAGTTAATGGATCCCTTCTAGTCTAGCCTTCTACTAACATGTACTTATCTAATCAAAAAAATGAAATAAAGAGGTAGAATCGTGAGCTAGAATATGCATGTTGAGAAGAGAATCCCTTTGTTCGAGGAAATAGTGAGCATATCCTGAGACCTGAGTGCCCTAGATATTGACGTCCCGGGTGGTATAGGGAGTACGGGCAGGTGTGGGACCCAGTGTCACTGTACCACAAGATATTTGACTCTATGGGCTAGCTGCCTTCTTCAGATCTTTGATCTTTTTCCTCAAAGAAAAAAGATATTTGATCCGACGATACAGCTGCCAGCTCCAGAGACACCACCCAATCAGTTGCTGCCAATGAAACGACCTATGTTTGCCTCACACACCTCAATCTGAATCCCCTCACGTTACCTCGGGATATAAAATATTCTCATTATCTCCCTTGTAAAAAGTCATTTTTGATATTATTTATGTAGAAGTTCTGTTTTTTATTTACAACCAACTACAAATACTTTTATTGTATTCTGTATTTATTTTTACAACAGATGCAAAAGTTTCCATAAAATTTATACTAATTAACTATGTGTTTGTGTGAATCTTTCCCTACCAATCTAGCTTTCTACATCGTATCGCTCAATTGAATCATTGATATTCTATATTATCTTGTAAGCTCATTTACTTCCTACGAGTTGTTTTATCTGAAGCAATTTTACTATTGTTCAAATTTCATCACTATTCTAGCTCTTAGCTCTTTTTGCTTCATAACGGATTTGCAATTGCTTCTTGGCAATTGGATGGTTCGTTTTGGTTCAATATAGAACTTAGATATGAACAAAAAATAGGGGAAATATTACTACATGACAGACAATTTTATATTATATAAACATTTTATATAATATGTAACACTCTGAGTAGAGTGGAACAAACGTTCCGTGTCGTGTTGTATCATGACTAATATGTCGTGATTTTGATCTCGTGTCGTGCCATATTGTAACCAAGTTAATTTTTTACGTGCTGTGCCATACCATATCGTGACTAAAATATAAAGGGATGGTCCCAGCATGGGCGGACCCAAGATTTTCATCAGAGAGGGCAAAATTATAATTTAAGAAATTTATTTTGATTTTAACTCTAAATTTAACCCGAATTACGAATCAAACATCCACAGTTTGGCAAAAAAAATTTCAGGGTAGGACAAAGTCAATCGGTATCGATAGATCACCACTAAAACTTAGTACGTTAATTGCAAAAAAAAAATCATGGTTAAAATTCAATCAGAGCCTTTATTTAAAACCCATATAAATTGAAAAGGAAAAAAAAAAAAACAACTCATGTTGCATATCGTGCGCTATTTGTGCTACACGCTATGCGCTATAGCGGACCGCTATTACCACTATAGCACCCATAGCTCAAATAGCGCATTTTCATACCATAACGTAGCGTTTAGAGTCCAAAAACGCTACAGGGTGCTATTTAAAACACTGAATTTTTGCATGTACATGCATCACTCACGAAGTATATGGATTTGAAGAGTTTGAATTCGTAATTCGAAGTCAATCTAATAGCTTTTTGGAAGTGCGCTCACCAATTCTTCTTGGTGAGCGTAGCGTTTAGAGTCCAAAAACGCTACAACGTGCTATTTAAAACACTGAATTTTTGCATGTACATGCATCACTCACAAAGTATATGGATTTGAAGAGTTTGAATTTGTAATTCGAAGTCAATCTAATAGTTTTTTGGAAGTATGCTCACCAATTCTTCTTGGTGAGCACATCACATCCTAGTTTTGCTCGCGTTTTAATATTAGTATCGTATTAATTAGAAACCAAATTTATAAATTCTTAAAGATGTAGAAAATATTACTTCCGAATTTTGATATTTTGGTTAATAGTGCGGATTTTGTATCATCAATAATTTGATTAAATTGAATGATCAGTTTTAATCTCTGTCGAATAATTATTCATGTTGAAACAATACAATCACAGTTATATATGTAATATACAATAGAATTACTAGCTGTTACAGTTAAATCTAAAAAACGAAGTGAAATATTGATAGTATGTAAACGTAGCGGATAATGCTAATATCATATCCGTATTTGTTTTTCAATGAACAAATATAGATACAAATAGTAAACATATATCAAAATTTAAAATCAAATCCATTTTAAACAGATACGGATACGAAGCGAATAATCTACGAATACAGATATGAAATGAATAATTGTCAGATAATTGAGTTATAAATTTTAAGATACAAAAAAGTGTCCTGTTGTTGTCTTGAAACAATGACTAAAACTAATTTAACAAAAACTAAAAGCATACTACATTTACAGGCTAAAGTCTTGAATGGAAAAGAATGGAGAGTGAAAAAATGCAGGTAAAAAGGAAAGAGAATAACGCTATTGTAACACCATCACCAGTTAAAAAGAGATTAAATTAGAAATCAGATCATATTATCATTTATCACACAACCAAGACTGAAATGAATATGAGATAATTATATAACAACTTCTATCTATAATAGTAAAGTCAGAGCCGGTTGGAAGCAATTTTGAATCCGGATAATTACAGATATGGATACGAATATTCACTTAATTTTATGAAATTATACGCATATGTATCCGCCATTATTTCATTATATGCAAAGAATATTCGTATCCGTTTAATCTAAGTTCGAATAATCTCCGAATACGAAGCGAATACGGAGCGGATTATTTGTATCCGTTTACACCATTAAGTATTGATGCCTGTTTTCCTATTTTTGTTTGCTTCGAAGCTACAACTTTGCAATAATGAGAAAGAGAAGCAGCAGGGTTGAATCGGCAAATTTCCCATATGCTATTAAGCTAGGTTCCACCCATTGGTGCATCTCGCACTAAGGTAGAATTGCTATGCATCTTCAACCATATTCAACAGCCTGAATGCATTATTCTTGAGTTAGTATCAGCTTGTACTACTGGTAATTGTTTTGGCAATAGATATAGAGTGAGTCTATGGTACTATGCATATCACGGGTTGGTCTGTAATACGGACCAATATTTTTATTTTCAAAATTCTAACAATCGATTCGAACCGTTCAACATATTCCACATATGGATATGTACTTGCAGACCAAATTTTATATTTTTTAGAATTTTTTTACTATATTTAAGATAGTTAGAAAATCACTTGATCTGAAAATTTTGGACCATCCAAAAAGAGTGATTTTCTACATATCTTAAAAAATAGTAAAAAGATTCTAAAAAATATAAAATTTGGTTTGCAAGTACATATTCACGTGAAAAATATGTTAAATGGTTCGAATCGATCATTAGGATTTTAAAAATAAAAATATTAATCTGTATTATAGACCAAATCATAATATGCATAGTACCATAGATTCACTCATAGATATATGTAATATTTGTTTGAGGCAGTAAAGCACAAACCATGTCTGGCTTCTGTCATTTGGGCTGGGTTTGGGCCTTTGCGGGTAATTTGGGCTTTTGATAATTCAGGTCTTGGGTCATTTGTATTCTAGCTGGGTTGGATTTGGGTCACATTCATTTTTGCTTATCATTCCACATATTTGGGTCACCAATTGCTAACAAATCAACAAGTAATATTATTCTAAACACACTAAATATGTTGAAAGTTGTTTCAAATCTATAAATCAAAATAAATAAAAAATCATATCAACTAATTTAATTAAGTTGTTGTTTTTAATTCTTACTTCTATAATATAAGATAATATTATCCACTCAGTTACATTTTAGTTTAAATATTTATGCAGAGTCAGATATGAAATTCACTAGAATTAATATGCATATGCATTTAAGTCCTCAAATCAAGTCCTTATCTAAACATGGATCCATATATAAATCTCATAAAATCTTAATAAATTCACATTTAGATCATAAAATCTTAATACTTTTCAAAACTATGGTCATTACAAACCTTACAATTAATTTAAGCCAAAGGATATATCCAGGCAATACACACCTCAAGCAACCAAAAATAGAAACATGTAGTTGTTTAGCATTACTATATTACAAGTTTACAACCCTTAAAAATCATTAATACTTCACCCTGAAATCAGCATATACAACTGAAGAAGCAAAAAAAATTGAAGAACTACACAGCAGAATGCACTCCAGAATCAAAAGATGACACTGAAAAGGATGTAAAAAGATGTCATTTTTAAGTCTCACTTGCAGTTTGGTCAAAGCAGGCACACACAAAAGCACACAACCTTGAGACAAGGGTATCTATATATATATATACCACATCAATAAGTACAAATTAAACCAGATAACTTTTTATCAGATATACAACGACCAATCTTCGTTACGAATCCCCCAAATTAAGGTCATTTGCTCTCAGCCCCACTGCCACCAAAAAGGTAACCAAGGGAAGAACCACCTCCTGGAGCAGCATGCACCTTAGTCGAAGGACGATCCTGTATATTTATTTTACAAAGTATAAGAATCTTTTTTGTAATAATAAAGTTCCAATAATCAAGAAAACAAAAGAACATTTGCAAGGCCAGGTACCATATCCAACAACGGTCTACTTTTGCTTCTCATTATCCTTCTTATACTATATTCTTATCCATTTAGGAGGGATCATTTGACAACGGTAATTTTTGACAATCTCGACAACTAATTTTCCAAAATATCTAAAAAAATTAAAATTTGAAAAGTAAATTTATGGGTATTTTAGTGGGCATATAGATAGCTTAACAATCATATCTCATGCAATTTAAGTATTGTTTGATGATGCATCAAAAGGACCATTGAAATTTAATTCACTTGTTGATATATAGTGAAACATACATCAAATCTCATAATTATTTTTTTATAGACATGATAAATAACGACTATAATGTTGGATTTCAAATTTAAAACTTCATTTTTAAATATTTTTAAGATTGCCAAAATAAAATATTGCCAAGTGATCCTCCCTCTTATCCATTTATGCTCAGACCAAGTTTAAGCCAAAACAACAACTAAACACCAAAACTAGTAACAGAGAGCAAAAAACTTGGTGAATTATAAACATACAGTGAGGAAGTTGCCACAATTCTGGCCTTCGGATCGGAAGTAGTTGTTGGTCATGGAACCGCCACCTTGGATGCCAGCTGGGGCTTGCTTTGTCTTGTCAGCAGGCAATGATGGGACCTGCTCTAACGGCTCAGATTTCTCTGCTGCCGGTTTCGGTGCCTCTCCATTGCTGCCAAAAAGATAGCCAAGCGAACTCTGCCCTCCTCCAGCGCTCACACCACGACCCATCCTCTCTCTCTCTCTCTTTCTATTTACTGTTTCAGCATCAAAATGAACCATGAGTATGTGTTACATACTAAATTGAAAGACACGATGGAAAAATCAATTGATGATAAGATTGTTGCGTGAAAATCCCCCTCCTAAGTCTCTGAAAATACAAAATGCACACCGACTATACATGCATCTGATAACAACAGAAGTTCAGAACTGGAATGTTACTTTGGTTGAAATAACATCATGGAAATATACTAAATTGGTTGAAATAACAACAGTATTACAACTTACAAGCTCAATATTCTAGCTCTAATTAAAGAACCCAACATTAATTTTTTTGCAGCCAAAATCTACATAAACCATAATCACATAAGAGATCTAGTTATTAATTTAGGGGTGTCAATATAAGGGGCTGAAAAGGGATAAAAAAACAGAAGTAACTAAAATTGAGAATATTTGCATGCAAAAAGCAATTAATTTGCAGATTCGGTCAGAGATCTACAGGCATAACAACACAAGTGTTCAACAAAATTGGAAAAAGGTGGTTCTTAAGTGATATTGCCATGAGAAAAATTAAAACAACAAACATTGATTTTGAATCAAAAATTAGGATGCTGGATTGGATCTAGGGTTAAAGATTAGTACCTTGGGATAGGATCGAAGAGGGGAAGAGATCAGAGGTGGAGGCTCCTTAATTGTTGCAGAAACAATAAACCGAGATAAAACACTAAAATGCTGCTCTATATTTGGAATTTGTGTTGCAAGCCAGCCAGGGAATAATAAAGAAAGGGACTTTTACACATATGACCATAAAACTACCATATTTAATATTTGTACGGCTCTCGAACTTGTGTTTGCGCACTCTGTTCTCAATTTCTGAAACATTCAAACATGTGACAGACAAGTAACTAGTAACTACTACATCACTATAAAGCGGTGTTGTAAATAACGGCATGTGATCGTCAGACGGACATATATTGTTAAGCGATTAATTGAAAATAATTGGCTATAATTGAAAATAAGTGGCTGATTTGTCAGAAAAATTCATGACAGTTTGGTCACTGTCAATGACAAATCGGTCGATGAATCAGCTTAAACGGATGTTTTTTACAGCACTGCTATAAAGTATAAAGTGTAGAATTTTTAAATAAATTTTATTTGATTTTATCTTGGATTGTCATCAAAATTGAATATTTTTTGCTTGTTGAGATTTTATATTCTTTCTACCAAATGAAATGGAGAAACGCATCAATTTTTAAAAATAATGACAATCCAGCATCTTTTTAAGTTGGAGCCAATATAATTTCTTTATTGGCACAAAAGTTTAGATAATATTTTAGTGAAGAGAGTAAAAAAAAAAAGCAACTTCTGCACATATAGTAACAAAAAAAATTGCAGTTTGATCATGATATCGACAAATGTTTTTATTTTATTTTACTTTTAAGCAGAATATGTGTATCAGTATAGTTTTTATTCACATAAGAAAAAGGTCATCAATGTACAAATTTTGTCCATAAATATCAAATTTGCGTGCTAATGAAGTGTTTGTGAATTATATATGCAAATAATTTATTAATAAGAATAAAGCTAGCGTGTGTTGTGGAAAGACTGTAACTTTAAAAATATATTAGATTGAATTTAAATGATGAATCTAGATCAGCGAAACTCTTATATTTTACGAGTGATTTATATATATGCAAAATATTCAAATTTTTAAATTCATTTAGTACAAAGTCAAGCAGTAAAAAAATGATGAAAAATTAATGCATAAAATTTATAAAAATTCATTTTGTTTACTGCTTGACTTGGTACTAAATGAATTTGAAACTTTTAAAATTTTGCATGTACATGAATAAATCACGAAGTAGATGGGTTTTAATGGTTTGAATTTGTAGTTTGAAACCAATTCAATAGATTTTTGAAGTTATGCTCACCAAATCCTCCTGATGAACACAACACATGCTGGCTTTGCTCATTAATTAATACAAATAAAGTATGAACCAAAATCGCAAGTTAGAACAAAAGTGCGATCCCCTTACCAGTGAGTGCGAATAGTGTGAATCATGTATCAACAAATGCAAATAAAGTACAAATCATGGGTGAACACGAAAAATGTTAAGTGTAATTTTCACAATCAGAAGGACTACAGTGATAAAGGTCAAGATGATAGATTATTTAAATACAGAGGACTTAAAAAGAGAAAAAAGGTCAATTTTAGATAATGCACAAAGACTGCTGCTTCAAAAAAAAAAAATGGCAACCACGGTTAATGCAAGTTAAATTGGATAAAATTAATTATATGTACGGAAACGTGTCAAATAATTTAATTATTGTAACAAATGAATCCAAAGTAACAGAGAATTTATTATTTTTGGTTCAATTCATATTTTCAGTTTAGTAATCTCTGATTCACAACCGTCAATCCTACATTCCCAAGTGTATTATATCAAAATTATACTCGTACAATTCATTTTTGTTGCTTTCTTGCAAGATTGAGATATCTGATCTGAATAATTTTGAATCATTTCTGAATTATATCTGAATTATATCCGAATCACAAATTTTTAACCTCACCAAACCGAATCCGAATAATTCATTTGTCACTAAGCCCTCTGAAATATTTAGAATTGCATAACTAGTCGAATGATCATTGATATCAACAGTAAATTTAGAAGTAAACAGTTGTCTACTCCTGATTTAATGTGGCTTCGCCACTACGCATGCGTATAATATATATATATATATTTTAAAAGTGGGGATACCACTTGTTTCATTTACGAAACACTCAAGTTCATACAAATGCATAGTTCAAAATATACAAAATCAAGAACAGCTAAATTGAAAATAAAAACAACTAAGACAAAATACAACTAATAACAACTAAGTCAACTAAAACAATTAAGACGTATCACTTCGAACCACAACACTCATGTGCATGTAATATTTGATCAACTAAATGAAGGCAAGCTTTATCGATCAATAGATGGTGGTTGGTAGCTTACTACTTCCTCTTTTAGTTGTTGTGACTTGTATAATTGTTTGATCAAACAAAAAGCGAGGCCTTAATTTCTTTGCTATGTGATGTACACACATAAATCAAGGATAATGCTACTTTTTGAGAAAGGAGCAGTATAACAGCTTATGATATGATCAGTTGTAACTTCGTGCGCTCTCATTTTAATTTTAATTTTCAATGCTGATTTCATATAATACCTAACTTGCTTATTACATAATGTACCACTTGCATTGCCATAGAGAGAGAGAGAGAGAAAAAAAAAGAAGAAGAAAAGAAACAAAGAAGGAAAAGGAAAACAGACAACTAAATAAATTTAGATTAGATTGTTTATAATTCTCTCAAGATTTTTCTGGTATAGATGGAGACATGGCAACCATAGATGCCATAACCTAATTTATGTATGAGAACGGAGTTACTATTTGCCTGCCTACCAATCAAAGGGCTCATTTTTTTTATTTTTTATTTCCTTTTCATTTTAACTAGTGAAGGAACTAGATTTTTGAACAATGATGTCAAATATATATGAGATTGATCATATAAAATATTCAAAACTATGGCGATCAAGTCTATATGAATTTTATGCAGAGAATGGAGACTAATTTTACCGTACTATGACTTCGCTAAATTATACAGAAAGTTAAATATAACTATAAATTTTTAAAAATTAAATAGAGATTAATTGAGCATTTGACTCCATGGATCTTCATAGCCCCGCTTATATAAATTTTATGCAGAGAATGAAGGCCAATTTTACTGTACTATGACTTACGCTAAATTATATAGAAAGTTAAATATAACTACAAATTTTTTAAAATTAAATAGAGATCAATTGAGCATTTGACCCCATTGGATCTGCATAGCCCCACTTCTGATTTTAACCATTATAAAATTTTGTACAAATCATGCGAAAGAAGCACCATTTTTTTTATTTGTTTAACATAATAAATTAAAAATGAGAAGGATTCAACTAACTTCATTTTGTTTTATGTCTCCATCATTCTTCCATATTTTAAATATTAACTTTTTTAACTTCTGAACGGCATTAAAATAAAATTATTATAGTTGATCTATATTATTTTTCTATGTACATATAAAAGATTATAGTATTTTGATTTTATTTGATCAGTATCAAGATATTGCAAAAATACATAGATATGGATAGATTCTTAACCTTAAATTTTCAACCATTTAATTCATATAAATACAAAATCAAAAAGTGATAATTTTTTTTTAGCATGTAGAGAAAATAATATAGATCACATCTAACAGTTTTATTTTAACATATAAATTTAAAATTTTTGTGAGGCATGATAACAATCATCATTAAAAATTATCTATAACAAGAAAATAAAGTTAATATCTAGGTCCTATAATAAAATATATATTCCAGGGTTCCTAATATGATAACATGCAATTTTTATGATTTTTGAGGTGTTTGAAAGTTTTTTTTTAAAGAACTTTTAGATAAATTTGGTATGATGTTTAAAGAAGAGAGAGGACCATGTGTTGGTGAAGCGCAAGGTAAAGTCTCAGCTACCTCATAATATTGTTGACCAACGCATGAAAGGGTTCTCTTCTTAATTTATTTCAAAACAATTCCAATTCTGAATCAATAATTGTATATCACTCTTGCAGTCTTTGCTTCTTCCATAATTTTTAATTATTTTCCATTTTATGCACAGATGTTTTTAGTTACTAATTTTGAAAAATTGGAAAAAAAAAAATTCAATTATTGAAATAAAAATAAATTTCAATGGAATTATAACACATAAATTATCATTATTTGCAAAGAATCATGTCTAACACAATTAGCTCAGATAATGTCTTTCATGGAAGGTCATATTTCAATTTTTTTTAAGAAAGAGCCTGAGACCCTTTTTTTACTAAAAAGAAAATAATGCTTCACTTTTGAGATTTTCTATACTATTTCTATACTAAATGAACCCAATTATCTTGTTATATGGCTTGCAATATAAACTTAAATTGATCTGTTTTGTAATCCATGCATGCCAGATGTTTCATCTTTGTAATGAAATTTCTCCATTGAATTCTAATATAATCAGAAATGAAATTCACGGCGAGAAGCTGATTGGAAGCGGAGAAGTGACGGGAATTGATTTCACTCAGACGAGATTTCAACGGGACGAAATTGCGTGGCTAGATCGATGATATTCGAAGAGAATTGTACAGATAAAGCTCTGAGATGGTGAAGCCTCTTCCGTCTTTTGTTGTTGCTAACGACGGTAAAGCAAGGCTACATCACAAGTAAAATCGCCGAGAGGAGAAGCAACCTCTTCCAAGTTTGAACACCCTTTTATTTATATATATATATCTTTATTTTCCATTTTGTTGAAATAAAAAATCTTAGCTGATGATATTGATAGTAATTAAGTAAATTTAGAGACTATTTTTGAATATTATTAAATAAATTCTTCTTGGTATTAAAATATTTTTAATCTGATAAAGTACATGAATATTTTGTACCAGTAGGCAGTATGTATGGTTTTCTGAGTTCTGAGTTGTGACCATAGTATACGGCCCGGTTCGCATGATGCATGATTGTAATGGGCTTAAACACCAATACCAGAAATTTGAAATAATGAGATTTTAACGGGCTTAAAATGGCCCAAGAGCAAAACTAATTTAATATTCAGGCCGAAGAAACACTACTTTCAACGGGCTTAAAAAGGCCCAGAGAAATCTAATTTTAAGTTTTGACCACGAGAAGTTGAAATCTCTATCAATCGCCCTTCGCAGCCCTGCCAAGATTTTTTAAAAAATCTATCCATCGATTGAGTCGAAAAAATGGCACGGCGGAGTTGGCTCCGTCACGAAAAGACACAGTTATGGTACGGCACGTGTGTCGGTTACATGTCGTGATTCGTGTATTTCGTACTGTAATCATTCACATGGTGTGATCATCTTTAGAAAATTTGGCACGACACAACACGAGACACGAAAGATTTAGTCATTGCACGACACGTAGTCACGCGAGTCATGTGTAATTAGGACCATTAGATCTTAATCAAATGATGAATCGTGAATAAACTAATCTAAATTATGATTAAATGGTCACGCGAGTTACGTTTGATCACAGCACGTTTAGCCACGACGTGATTCACGTGGCATGACCATTCGGGTGCTATTACCATCACTTGACATTTCAGTCACAACATATAAAAAATTAACTTAGATAGCACGATGCGAGACTAAAATTACGATATGTTAGTCTCAACACGTTTTTTTCCCACTCTGTCTATCGATGGCTTTAGATTTCTTTTTTTTGTTTGGTTAAATTGCTGATACGTCCGTTCAAACTTCTAAAATTATTTGTTTTCATATTAAAATTTCACAATTTTTTATTTCCTCATCAATACTAAAAAATCTTTCATGGTATCTGTTTACTTCAATTAATTAATATTAAATTAAACTCAATTTATTTAGAACAACTTTATTCCATTTACAAAAAAATATAAATTAAGACGTGACAATTATATTTTTAATTTCAGATAAATTACAATATTGATACTCATCATCAATTCATCTTGTAATTATTTTACAATTGACAACTCAAAATATGGGAAATAAATCTACTTTTATGCCCAACCAATAATAGGAACCTGTTATTTTGATCTCAACCATTCAAACTTTTTCATGCACGAATCTCAAAGAACTTTTTAATGTGCGAATCTCAACAAAAATTATGGATATAAATGAATGTACAATTAATTGTATGGATGTAGATGATCTATTAATTGAGATTTAATGGTAAATATTGTTGATGTGGAAAAAAAAAACCATATTTACAATTTTAAGGATGAAGATGTTCTTAATTCTTCATTAGCCTTTTATGGAAGATCAAAATTACAATTTCACCCTCAGCGCTCTAATAAGTAAAGAACTAATTGTTGTCTTAAGTTCTCGAATTACAAAATATATAAAAATTAAATCATGATTTTAAGAGTCTGATTTTTGACATCATATACCTACCATTGAAGAAAAATTTCCGGTTTTGGAATTTCAAAACCAAAATTGAAAATTTATTTTACGGTTTTGGAATTCGAAAATTTATTTTTCGGTTTTGGAATTTGAAAATTGAGAAATAAATCTTCGGTAATTTGGTCTAAAATAAGAAAATAAATCTACAGTTTGAACAGTTTTTCAAATCTTATCAGACATGATGTTGATTTTGAAATTTAATAATTTTTTGAATATTAATAAAAATTTCGGTATTTTCAGCAATGGAGACAGCTGTGAGAGGAATATAATAATTTTACCTAGACAAATACTAAACAATAATAATTAATTATAAAAAATAGAGGCGTAATTTTTTTTCATCAAATCTAAGAGAATCTCTGGATAGATAATGGTGGCTACTAAAAGACAAAACAGAGAAAATTGAACATGAAACAAAATAGCTTCAAATTAACCAAATAGAATTTGACCCAGAAAGGTTTAACGATTAGCTTGCTTTTCACACTGGATATAATAATCCAGTTAAAGAATCCATGTACCATTTAGATTTCAAATTTTTAACACATGCTTTTAAGTTTTTTTTTTTTTAGTAAAATTGAAGTTCAAGTCACTCTTAAAAGAGTGTAACGGATAAAATACGGATCAGATATAATATAATAAAATTCATATATGTATTTATTTTTCAGATAAAGATACGGATTGAATATTAAATATATAAATAAGAAAATGAATTAGATATTAAACATATACAAATAAGAAAACGGATCAGATATTAAACATATATGAATAAAGATCAAATATAAACGGATACAAATACAAATACGGATATAATTTAGATATCTCTAATTCGATATCCGTCTAACAAGATTAATATATTTTTCAACAATTTATTATATTCCATTTAGAGTGCTGGAAGTATATTTCACCGTCAAAATTCTCATAATAGAATTTAGACCTTGTTTTTTTATCTAAACTTTTCAAATAATTATACAAAGTTAGCAAAATTATGAACAGATGTCGTTTATTTAAATTAAGTCAGATTTTAATTTACATTTGACGAGCGATCCAATTACACCATTTTATGATGACACATCTTGATACCATATTTTTATAAGTTATTATTGTGATTTCAAAATTTAAATAGTCGATCCGAACCGTTCAACGTAATGTCAATATTAAAATGTACTTGGAGACCAAATTTTATATTTTTTGGAAATTTATTACTATTTATTTATAATTTTTTAAAATTATTGTTTTTCAATGGTATAAAGTTGCCTGAAAACAACAATTTTGTACACATCTTAATAAATACTAAAAAAATTCAAAAAAATATAAAATTTGGTCTCCAAGCACATTTTAATATGCATATCATGGTGAATGGTTTGGATTTTAAAATTGCAAAAATGACTTATAAAAATATGGTGTCAATATCTGTCTCCATAAAATGGTGTAATTGGATCCCTCCTCTTTACATTTATATGTTGTATAATTACCATAGAGATGCAGACAAAATAATATATGCATGAGAGTATCTACATCCCAGCAACTCAAATGAGTTTTTAAATAACTCTTAGCTATTTTTTAGAAATTAAGATTTTTAAAGTTTCTAACTATTCTATTTTTGAAATTAATTTTAAAATTTATATTAAACCACATCAACAATAAATTTTAAAAAATCAATAATTTGAGCCAAATATTTGACCAACGTGAAATTTATAAACAATTTCTTAGTAAAAAAAACTTTTTTGTATAGTTTCTAAATAAAAAATTATTCCATATATTTAAAATTGAATTAGAAACTCTTATAATATTAGAGATATAAATATTCTGAATCTTTGAGTATTTGAAACTCATCTGCACTTGTCATTTTTTATGATAGACTTGGTCTTGAATCTCACTAAGAGAGGTAAGAAAAAGAATCCAATAACAATAGTTAAAATATAGTGAGGCGAGAATAAGAGTCAAAATCAAATCACTATGTGTATCTTAGCAAGAGAATTTTGATCAATTATGAGTATGTAAAAATTTGAATATTGTTCCGGATTCAAATTCGGACATAATAATATCAGATCTGTTTGTACTTCACTCAATTATTTTAGTATTTATAAAAAAATTCTTCATCTGAATTTTAAATTTACAACCTTCCAAAACGGAAGATATTATCTTTTTTTTCTCAATGTATCAACTAGGGTTGCACAAAAAATTCGTAGTTCGTGATTCGATTAGAAAAAGTTCGTAAAAAAATTGATTCAAAATAGTTCGAAATTAATTCAAACCAAATTCAAACTGGACTTAGTTCGTTCGAAATAGGTTCACGAACTATTCTAGTTTGAATCTCAAAGTAACGTGAACCATTGATTTCCGCTAATAACTTATGTTCGTTGATGACTTAAAAGTTAAAATATAAAGCCATTCAGCCATAAGTCATAACTTCTAAGTTGTTATCTTTCCTCTCAGTTCTAAAATCCTACACGACTTTCGTCTCTCGTTTTCGGTGACTACGATCACTCTTTCTTATTGTAAACAAATTCGTAAAAAAATCATTTTGAAATTAATTCAAATCAAACTCAAATTGAGTAAGTTCGATTCAGTTCGATTTGTTTGCAGCCACTATCAACGTATGGTTTTAAAAAACCGACGGTGCAGTTGAGAAAGTGAAAGAAAGTGGAAAAGGGGATTTCAATTTTGTCATGATGTCTGATTTTTATTAATTTTTTTATTTGTGCTGTCTGACTTTCTGACTTAGCCCAGTAAATTTGATTAGAAGTTTACTTAGTCTATAAAGAAATTTTATTATGATTTTCATCAACTATTATTTTCGTTTAATAATTTATTTAATAAACAAATTGTTATTAAAATGAGAAAGCATTTCCTTTACATATAGTGATGTACTGTAGAGAACTTTTTTTTCAATACTTTTATTTATTGAAATCAGTGTTCTAAATAGCGCGCTATAGCGTTTTTGGACTATAAACGCTAAGCTATAGCATTAACACACGCTATTTGAGCTACGAACGCTATAGCGGTAATAGCGGTCCGCTATAGCGCGCGCTATGCAACATGAGCTGTTTTTTTTTTTCAATTTATATGGGCTTTAAAGTAAATAAATGGTGAAGACATTGTTTAATTTTGATGAATATTACATTATATCAAATTCAGGTCCGCTATAATAAATTTTTAATTTTGCCCTTGATTTTTTTCTAACTGATGATAAATCAAATAAATAATTGCTAAATTATGGACATTTTAGGGACTAACAATAATTTCTTCAAGGATCATATGTTTATTTTACTAGAAGTATTAATTTTTTTCTTTTCAATTTCTAAGTTATTTTGAAATTTAAATAGAAAAAAGATAAATTATGTTATGATGTTGAAGATATTCTGAATAGAAAAAGATCGATAGTTTATAATATTAGTATTACTATGTATATTTTGAGTCACAATTTGGACTTTGTATTGGTTCAATATGAATATTATAATTTTTTAATTAATTTGGTATTATTTATTGTTCTATTAGACTAAATAATGTTTATATTTAGTACAAATATATAATATAATTTTTATAAAAATAAAAAAAATGCTATATGGCATAGCTTTCGCTATAGCGACGCTATTCACTATAGATTTTTTTGGAGGCTCTCCACTATGACGTAATAAACGCTATTTAGAATCTTAATTGAAATGTGTATTGTGTTAGACCAACTTTTTTTTATTGAAATTAATAAATGTTTTATCAAATAAAACAAAACAAAATCCATATTCTACAAATACAATCAAATAAAATCATATGAGACAAGTTTGAATAATTTTTAATTTTTTGATATGTTGAGCTATAAAATTGTGTATGTCTTAAGGATAAATGGGATCCTCATGTGCATAGTTAATTGCTTATCCATCTCCCTATTAATTAATTTTAAGTCTTATTTTATCTTTTTATTAAAAAGTAATTGTTTTTTGGGCACATTTTGCGATTTTAAAAAAAATCATGATATTTGTATATGTATTTTTTTTTATCATTCATATTTATTAAATATTTGGTTCTTGTTCATATCAATTAAATATTTAATTTATATATGTATCTGAAACTATCCGTATCTAAATTAGTATTTAAAAATTAAAAACAATGTACGGATACAATTTAACTATTAACGTTGGTTTCCGATCTGTTTTTATCCTACTTGAATGCTATATATATTTATATATAAGCCGTAGGTTAAATGTTCACTCAATTTAATTAGGAACAGATTTTAATTTACATATAAATATGTTGTATAATTAACATAGAGATGCAAACAAAATAATATACGCATGAAGCATTGAATATTTGAAACTCATCTACATTTGTCATTTTTTTATGATAGACTTGGTCTAGAAATCTCACTTAGCATCTACAACGGTAATTATTTTAAAATTACTAATCTGATATGCTAATTGCTAAATTAATAAATCTGCTTTATAAAAATATATTTGTTTAATGACATGCTGTCTAATTAATTAGTTCAAAATCTTTCTTATTGCTCTCTCTAATAAAAAAAGAAGAAAAATGCACTGATATGAACATAGAAAGAAATTTAATTTAATTGCACCAATGTAGCATATTAATTTCTAAAATTTTCATAACTATTTTTTAGTAATTAATTAGAATTATTGGATTGGAGATGCTCTAAAAGAGGTAAGAAAAAGAATCCAATAAAAATAGTTAAAATATAGGGAGGCGAGCATAAGAGTCAAAATCAAATTACTATATGCATCTTAGCAAGAGAATTTTGATCAATTATGGTGGTGAGAGAATTTCTCCAAGAAACACCATTCAACGCTCTGATAATTTTGAAAGTTTCACCAAATTCAATGAGTGAAGAAATCGAACCGTCCAAGCAGTGAGAATTGGAATTGAGAGAAGAAGGGGATGAGATATGTAGAAAACTTTTAACGGGTATTAACGGATATCCGTTAAATTAAAATTTACGTATACAGATTGATCGGGCATGTTCTCAAGGCCCATTTAGCTTCAAGCTAGGTCACAAACAAGGTTGAGATTCAGCCTCATTTTGAGGCTAACCCGGGATAAACATGCAAAGCCTACGATTGAAGTCTATGATAATTAAAGCCCATCATAGGCCAACATAAATGGGCCGTGATAATAATACAATGGATTAAAGCTTTGAAGTCGCCCTACTGGTGACACAACCATCCACAACGTCGGTTATTGCATAACCGTTTACGACACTGGTTATTGCATAACTATCGATAAGGGTGGTTATAACGTGGTCATTATCACACGATCTCATAATTGACCACGACCTGGCGTACGCACAAGACAGTTCAAGAGTTAGAGGTTAGACTATATAAAGTCCTTCCTTTGACAGGACAAGGGCGAATACCAAACAATACAAGCTTACACACTCACGCATCTCAGAAATAATACAGGTTAGAGTTCTATATTTCTGAGATCTTCCCAAGTTTCTTAAGTCCTCTTCCAACTTTGGAGATTCGAGATCGTCTTCCGATCTCACAAACAACCTTTCTCGGCCTGTGATCTCTGACAGGACGAGTCCAACACAAGCCCATTTAGCATACGGCCTACTTTTCGAGATAGCCCGTATCACAGATAATTATCCATATTTGTATTTATTTTCGATACCAAAATTCTATATGCAAACTATCTGTATCTGAATATTTGAGTATGTAAAAATTTGAATATTATTCCGAATCCAAATTTGGACAGATAATATCTGATTCGTTTGCACCTCACCCAATTATTTTAGTATCTACAAAAAAATTCTTCATCAAAAATTTAAACTTACAATCTTTCAAAACGGAAAATATTTTTTTTCTCAACATATCTATCAACGTATTGTTGATTTCCACTGATGAATAATGTTCTCTGATGATTTAAAAGTTAAAACATAAAATCATTCAACTATAAGTCATAACTCATAAGTCGGAACTCCACTCTCAGTTCTAGAACCCTATACAACTTTTACCTCTCGTTTTCAGTGACTATAATTACTCTTCCTTATCGTAAAAAAAATTCACAAAAAATTTGAAATTGAGTTAACAAAAAATTCAATTTAAAATTAATTCAAACCAAACTTAAATCGGATAAGTTTGATTCCTTTGCAGCCCTCACTATCAAGTATCAACGTATCGTTTTAAAAACCGACGGTGCAGTTGAGAAAGTGAAAGAAAGTAGAAAAGGGGATTCCAATTTAGTCATGATGTCTGATTTACCTTTTTTATTTTTTTATTTGTGCTGTCTGACTTTCTGACCTAACCCAGTAAATTTGATTAGAAGTTTGTTTAGTCTATAAAGAAATTTTATTATGATTTTTATCAGCTATTATTTTCGTTTAATAATTTATTTAATAAGCAAATTATTATTGAAATGAGAAAACATTTCCTTTTCATACAGTGAGGTGCTGTAAAAGAATTTTTTTTCAATACTTTTTTTTAATGACAAATCCCTTTCGTAATTTAATTTCTAAATGCTTATTACAATATCTTATTTTATGCATCATTTTTTTTTTTTGCCGATCTATCAATTTCACAAAGTATATTAATTTTAATTTTAAGTCTAATTATTCAATGGCGCGTGCTTATATTGCATTTTTTATTAAAAAAATAAATCATTTTTTTGCCACGTTTTGCAATTTTTGTAAAATACGTGATGATTTAAAAAAAAAAACTGATGATATTTGTATGTGTATTTTTATCATTCATATTTATTAAATATTTGGTTGTTATTCATATTAAATTATTAATTAAATATTTAATTCATATATGTATCTGAAACTATCTGTATCTAAATTCATATTTAAAAATTAAAAAAAAGTACGGATACAATTTAGCTATTAATGTTGGTTTCCGATCTGTTTATATCCTACTTGAATACTATATAATTAATAATTATATACAAGCCGTAGGTTACATGTTTACTCAATTTAATTCGATTGGGATAACGTAAATATGTGATCATTTACTCAGGTCAAAGAGGATTAAAGCAATTGCACAATGTAATGTAACAAAAATTTGCATCGGACTCGGTCAAAATTTTGTAAAATTTTGTGGGAATAAAAAACTTTAATATGAGAATGAGAATTTTGATTTTTCAAAATCAAATTAATTTAATTAATTGAAAATTAAAATATATTAAGTGTATTGATACTAATTAATATAATTATACATATTATATTCTAAAGAAAATAATTGAGTGGATTCATTACACACTGCTAAGTGATATAAGAATGAACTGACCATATAATGTAAAGTGATAAATGAGAAAATTGCTAGACTAATGTGGCAAGATTATTTTAATCGTTAAAATAGAAACTTAACTTAAAAATTAGTTTTGTGTTTTATTCAATTAAAATTTCTTGTACTTTTAAATATTTTTAGTTTTGTATTTGATAAATTATTATTGTACTGTTGAAATGCTATTTGAAGTTATTATTAGTCTTGTGTTTCAATTTTTATATTTATGAATTTTAAACTAGTTTAGCTAAATCACAATTTAATGAATTTAATAAGTGAAACAAATGAGAACTTTGATTAATGAACAGTAATAATAGAATAGGAACAAATTATTGTTCCATTTTCGTTTAATCACAAATGAGAAAATAATTATTGTTTGTAACTTTGGCTCCATTGTGTTTAATTAATTTATTATTCCACGAAGAGATCAAAATTTGGAAAAAAAATAAATTATTCTATGTGAAAATAATTTATCTTTGTTGTATTACAATAACACATTAAACTATTTCCATTTTTGAATAGAATAATTCAACACATTCTATGTTGTAGGTTCATGTGTTATTGATATTGTAAATAAAATTATTTTTTATTTTATTCTTCTACAACCATAGGATATATATATATATATATATATATATATTTTTGCCAAAAATGAAATACTATCCCATACATCTTCTGAGATATCTAAAATTAAATAGTCACCATACATTTTTTTTTGACACGTGTCAAAAATAAAATGATGTAGGACATGTATAGTGAATTCATACAATTGGAGAGGATCCGAATCCATTTAATTTGGGTGAATTTTATTGGGATGTGTTTGGACCACGGTTGCAATTTGAATTTCATTTGGTATTTAATGCAATTTGAATTTCATTTTTAGTTATGTTCAAATTTCTATACTTTTTCTGACTGTTTGTCTTGTTAAGTTAGTTCAAATTTCTGAATTTAGCAAATAAAATTTCACACTTAAATTTTAATTTTAAATTATTTATACACCTAAAAAATAAAAGTTATTCAAACCTTAAATAAAATCACAACTGTATATTTTACATAAGCAAAAAATAGATAAGAATAAATAAAAAGAATAAAGAGAGAGAGAAAGAGAGGAAACAAGTGGGGTCCACAAGAATAGCTTGTTAAGAATTTTGAAATGATAATATTTTATTTTATATTTTGAAACAGAAGAGCACTTTGTAAAATTTCCCTTGCAAACTTTTGAGTTATTTTTCTGATATCTATTTACCTGTATTGATTTTCCTAAATGAATTTAGCTAATGATCAAATTACAAAAATAAAATAAAATAAAATAACCGATAGAACCATGCTACAGTAAAACAACTTTGTTAAAAATTGTGTTGTATTGTATTACTATTTCATATCTGTAAAAAAAACAAAAAACAAAAATCACGGACAGACAAAATAACACTAGAAGTGGACCAAAAACATTTCTTTTGAATTGCTAAATTGGTGCTCATACATTTCCTGTGCTCAACTAGAAAATAAACCTTTTGTATAGCATGTAGTAATATTTTTTCATGTCCAATTTTACATGATGTCATATAAGTATAAATATAACACACAGATATATATATAGATGGGGTGCATTGCAATGCATGGACCTCTTTGTGTATTGCACTATAAATCATGGATTCAAAGTCCAAACGACCGATCCGAACCGTTAATTTTATTTTCCATATTATTTGCTTGGGGACCAAATTTTATATTTTTTAGAATTTTTTTATTATTTATTAAGCAATTTTGAAAGTCGCTGATCTAATGGTCCAAAAAATTTTACTGTTTTTTACTGTTCATAGCAAAACGCAATTTTAAAAAATGCTTAATAAATAGTAAAAAAATTTCAAAAAATGTAAAATTTGGTCTCCAAGCACATTTCAATATGGATTAAACATCTAACGGTTCGAATCGGTCGTTTGGACTTTGAATCCGTGATTTATAGTGCAATGCACAAAGGAGTCCATGCATTGCAATGCACCATAGCCCATATCTCTCTCTCTCTATATATATATATATAACACGCCTTGTTGCATAAGGGAAAAAGCTGTAATCCATTAGAAAACCAAATCTGTGAACTTGAGAGCAAGAAAAAAAAATTTACCAGAGAACTTTTAAAAATGAACAAAAATAAATAAAAATAAATAAAGTTTTAGGAAGCCTTCCTTCATTACTTGTTATCTTTGATAATTTTTTATTGTAGGAGAAGAGGATAGCTGAAACAAGTGGTTTAGAATGTCAGACTGATAACAATAGTTTACTGGTAGTTCATTTAGCAATTTCTGACATTTAGCTTGATATTATTGGCGTTATTTCGTCTATGTTGATAGTTGATGGTTTTGTGTTGCAAACGATTTTCTATTCAGATTGTAGTAGAATATGTGATTTACTTTGATGTACCGGTTACTGTGTAATAAAATATACACACAAATACCAAAGATTTGATATCACGTCTAATAAAAACTTTGTAGTAGAATATGCAGACAGATACCAAAAATTTGATATCATGTCTGATAAAAACTTTGTAGATTTTGTTTCTTAATGAAATCGATATTATATACCATTTTTATCCAAAAAAAAAAAAAAAACTTCCTCCAATTTCCCCAATCAGAACTCATAACAATTATTAAAAAGAAAAGGAAAGAACAGCAAGATCAATTTACAGCAATTAATTAATAAAGCATTTATAGTTGCTTCTTTGAGCTTATAACAAATGACGATAATTAATAAATTAATTATCGTGCCTTTTTAAGGTCTCATTGTCAGACCAACATTTATACCTATGTTTACCCACTATAGTATTATTTAAATTTAAAAAAAAAAATTTCCTTGCCAGGTGGGCTGTAGATTTTGAATTTGAAAATAGTAAACAGGTCAAATCAGCTTTGACCAGTATCTGATAGAGGCATGGATTGGACATGATCACACACAAGCTTCCTTTCTCTTTTAGAGAGAGAGAGAGAGAGGAGTTTAGGTGGAAACTGGTTGCCTATTAATGAGAGTTGTTCTGGAAACACAAATCGCTCAACTACCAACGTCCACATAGACTCCAGATTTAAATATTTCTACTGCACTATTTTAACAGAGTGATTTTGACTTCATACAGCCTACAAACCATATGCAGTTCTCTTTTGATTCTATATCAGTACGCTGCATGAAGCCAAAACTACTCTGTTAATATATTATTTTAAGTTACCATCATATTTTGTGCACCACACTCTATAAATTCCATTCCCCCTCAAGTTTCTTCTCTCATAATCCCCCCACCACCTCCAAAAAAAAAAAAAAAAAAAAAAAGAAGAACTAATTCCCCTTCTTCCTCTGTATCTCTCAGAATTCTCTGTACACAATATCTCATATATATCAACAATGGAGAAAGTTCCTGAAGAACCATTGGTCATGGATCAGGAGCGACTAACGGCGGAGATGGATTTCAAGGATTCATCAAGCATAGTGATCAAGATACGTCGGCGATTGCCTGACTTCTTGCACTCGGTGAATCTCAAGTATGTGAAATTAGGGTTACGAAACACGGCTAACCCGACTTTTTACATCCTCCTCCCTTTGTTCCTCTTAGCTGCGGCCGTGTTTCTTCGTATAGACCTAATCATCATCATGCCTTCCCAGTTCTCAATCGATCCAGTCACTGCGGTCGCATCGGCTTCAGTAATGCTCATATTACTCACCATTTACTACTTCAAGAAACCTCGACCTGTTTACCTGGTCGAATTCGCATGCTACAAGCCAGTGGATGAGAGCAAGATCTCAAAATCTCAGTTTTTGGACATGACTGAGTGTACCGGTGTG
Organism: Carex pumila; assembly: GCA_033356055.1. Taxonomy (NCBI): domain Eukaryota; kingdom Viridiplantae; phylum Streptophyta; class Magnoliopsida; order Poales; family Cyperaceae; genus Carex; species Carex pumila. Next base: position 576,064 of record JARJHM010000043.1, on the reverse strand, counting down.
TTCAACAAACAATCGCTTGATTTTCAAACAAAAATCACAGAGCGGTCGGGTCTTGGAGACGAGACATACCTTCCACCAGGAATTCAAGCACGGCCACCCCGTCTTTGCATGGAGGAGGCACGCCTAGAGGCTGAGGAGGTCATGTTTGGTTGTTTGGATGCACTTTTCGAATCAACTGGGATCAACCCGAGTCGGGATGTCGGAATCCTCGTTGTGAATTGCAGTTTGTTCAACCCAACACCATCTCTTTCATCCATGATTATCAACCATTACAAGATGAGACAGGATATCAAGAGCTTTAATCTCGGTGGGATGGGGTGTAGTGCCGGCCTTATTTCGATCGATCTTGCGAAGGACCTTCTTCAAGCAAACCCGAATTCCTACGCAGTTGTGCTTAGCACAGAGAACATAACCCTAAATTGGTAAGCCTCATGCCTCATTCCTTGTGTGACTCAACTACATATATTTATTTATATAGATGTATATATGGATTAACTAAATAAGTGACTAAGACAGAAGAACTGCATTTTGTAGGTACTTTGGCAACGATCGCTCGATGCTTCTGTCAAATTGCATCTTTCGTATGGGTGGCGCCGCGATCTTGTTATCCAACAAGAGGTCAGATGCATCACGGGCCAAGTATCGGCTCGCCCACACGGTTCGGACCCACAAAGGGGCCAATGACAACTGCTTCAACTGCGTGTATCAGCGCGAAGACAACAGTGGATCTGTGGGTGTTTCGCTTGCACGAGAACTCATGGCAGTGGCCGGAGACGCATTGAAAACTAACATCACTACCCTGGGTCCACTTGTCCTGCCACTTAAGGAGCAGTTCAAATTTGCAAAGTCACTTATGCAACGCAAGGTAAAATTAATGCCAACTTATCTTGGCTATTAATTCATTCATATTATATGACAATTTGTTTATATAGCAGTACTTAATTTGGGTGTTCTTTCAGGTTTTAAGGATGAATGAGGTCCGTCCATACATTCCGAACTTTAAAAAGGCGTTCGAGCACTTCTGTGTACACGCCGGAGGACGCGCGGTTTTGGAGGAGGTTCAAAAGAATTTGGGTCTCCTTGACAGAGACATGGAACCATCTAAGAGTGCATTGCATCGGTTTGGTAACACCAGCAGCAGCTCCTTGTGGTACGAGTTAGCCTACGCTGAGGCGAAAGGACGGGTTGCGAAAGGCAACCGGGTCTGGCAAATTGGTTTCGGGTCGGGATTCAAGTGCAATAGTGCAGTCTGGCATGCATTGCAAGACATTCCACCGGTCTCGGTCTCTGCTCGAAAAGCCGGTGGTCGACCGCAATGTAATCCTTGGGTTGATTCTATAAACAACTATCCTATCAAGAGTTAAAGAAAGATATATATATATACACGCAAATTAATTTGTTTTCTCTACAAATTTAAAAACAACAGAAGAGATCCGATCACCTATAGTTCCAGTTATAGGGTTTGTTCTCCTCAAGTTGTAAGTAGAACTAAATGGTGGAATTGTATGTGATCCGATCAAGGAAAAAATATATATAATTTTTAAAATTGTTTTCTCAAACTGTTCATGTTTTTTCTAGATTGTAAATGTGTCGTTTTGTTTCATTGTTTACAGCTCGTTATGGTTTGGAAAGGTAGGCTCATATTTAAGATGTACATTAAATTCATACTGTTATTGGTTGTGCTACTTTTGGTTGTTAGTTTAATTGCTTGCTCAACTTGAATGGAATAATAATACTAGCTATAGCCTATAGCTATCTGACCAGCTGGGGAGCAAATAGTGACGAAGCAACTTAATTTTAACTAAAATAATAGATTAAACTTTGCAAACAAAAATATATATATATATATCGAAAATAATTTTGTATCCTTCACAAGGAGGGAATATTTATTCAAATTTACCACCTACAAAATTTCCCTATTAATTATAATTAAGGTCAACCTTTACATTTTAAACACAAACTAGCTATTTAACATTGCTAAAATTGCAACTTTAAATTATCTTAATTAAACTATCAAGTAAAAACCTATAAATAAATTTATATTATAATCATGTACTGATAATAAGTATTGTTAAATTTGTATAAAATATCAACCGTGCAGCATGAAGAGTAATTATATATTACAAATTATTAATTATAATATGGTAATTTTGTGAAATTGATCGTGCAATTATTCAGCAATAGTTTTAAACTTTGAATAATAACTTTAAAAATATTACTCGGATGCAAATGTAAATGATTAAATTTCTTCCTAGTCTCTATTAATGCATATGTTATCATTTTGACTTGGGTATTAATTATAGCTTAACCACTCTGCCTACTGGCAATAAAATATTAACAGTTTCAATCTCAAAATCCCTCTTTGATAATTAATTCTTATGTATATTATAAATAAATGAACAGTGATTCTGAATTATATAATTTTTTTCACCATTGGCGCGTTCCATGCATGTTACTTACTTTATATTAAAGTTTCTCATATTTGCAGCACTAGGAGGGTTCAAATGCCTTCATTTGTTGTACCTCCATCCACTAGTGGAAAAACATGAATCAGGATTTTTAGATGAAACAACTAATATATAATCTGGATCGGTTATATGAAACAACTAATACTAATATCTATCTGGATCGGTTTTCTGAACAAAACTGATCCTAAAAACTAATTAGATCGGGTTTTTTAGTCAACCGATCCTAATTTGTGAACTATCAAGATCGGTTTTTTATAAAACCGATCCTGATATTATCAGAATCTGTTGTTCTAAAAAACCGATCCTAATAGTTTAACTATTAGGATCGGTTGTTTAGAAAAACCGATCCTGATAGTATCAGGATCCGTTGTTCTAAACAACCGATCCTAATAGTTTAACTATTATGATCGGTTTTTTAGAACAACTGATCCTGATACAATTTTTTTTTCAAAGTTGGTTCTGCAAAAAAAAAAAAAATTGTATCAGGATCGAATTTATTTCTAAAAACCGATCCAGATACTATCAGGATCGGTTTTATTGATAAAAACCGATCCAGATACTATCAAGATCGGTTTTATTGCTAAAAACCGATCCAGATACTATCAGGATCGGTTTTTAGAAATAAAATCGATCCTGATACAATTTTTTTTTTCAAAGTTGGTTCTGCAAAAAAAAAAAAAAAATTAGGGTCGGTTTTTTATAAAAAACCGATCCTGATACTATTAGGATCGGTTTTTTATAAAAAAACCTACCCTGATTTTTTTTTTTTTTTGCAGAACCAACTTTGAAAAAAAAAATTGTATCAGGATCGGTTTTATTTCTAAAAACCAATCCTGATAGTATCTGGATCAGTTTTTAGCAATAAAATCGATCCTGATAGTATCTGGATCGGCTTTTAGCAATAAAACCGATCCAAATAGTTTTTTTTCTTTTATTTGGAAAATCTTTTTCATATGGTTATGTTTAAATAAATAGAAAAAATTACATATTAGAAATATAAGTTAATTATTTCATAGAAATTTTATTTAATTTTCAAATTCTACTTAAATAATATTAAACAGCAGATATGTACTATTTGACATTGATATTTCATTAATGTAATTTTGATGAAAAAAAAATAGTATCAAGATCGGTTTTTTATAAAAAACCGATCCTGATACTTTATATGAAAAACATCACTGAGGTAAACCCCACTCATATTGATGGTCTATCAACCATCAAACGGCTACCATTTATTTTCTTTTCTGTTTGGTAATGCATGTACACGGATAAATATTAAAAAAATGTGAAAAATATAAAAATTATTTATTTGTTTTTGTATGGCCAAATCAACTCTACCATGATCAATTTTGTACAATTTTATTATTATTAATGGCATCAAATTGTTAAATAAAATGCAGACCGTTCATTTCTGCATGATCATCCAACGGTGGGTTTGTAATTAAATGACATGTAATAATTTTTAAAATGATCAAGATATAACATGGAACATTAGTAACGTAAAAGTCCCGAAGGCCCGACAACTGTAAGTCTTGATCCAACGTAAACTATTTACGGCCGTGCGATGTTGCTATATTGTTTTGCTTTGATGAACTAGTAAATGAATCCCGAATTGTATCAAATTTTATAATGGTGAAATTAATATGACATTCTTTCATTTTAACGGTTCTGATTGACCAAATGCTAATGCTCGTATTCGTTCCTTCACAACCCCACAAAACAAGGGTTCAAGTCCTATGTATATTATTATATGGCACAAGTCATTGATGCATCATGCATGATTGTATAAAAGAATTCAATAGTCAAAATGACTTCAAAATGAAATATCAATGTCAAATAATTAATTATATTATCACATAAATTTTAATAATATAAATTACATTAATTTTCATCAAAATTACATTAATGAAATATCAATGTCAAATAGTACCTATCTGCTGTTTAATATTATTTAAGTAGAATTTGAAAATTAAATAAAATTTCTATTAAATAATTAACTTATATTTCTAATATGTAATTTTTTATATTTATTTAAACATAACCATATGAAAAGATTTTTCAAATAAAAGAAAAAAACTATTTGGATCGGTTTTATTGCTAAAAACCGATCCAAATACTATCAGGATCAGTTTTTAGCAATAAAACCGATCCTGATACAATTTTTTTTTCAAAGTTGGTTCTGCAAAAAAAAAAAAAATATATCAGGGTCGGTTTTTTATAAAAAAACCGATCCTAATAGTATCAGGATCGGTTTTTTATAAAAAACCGATCCTGATTTTTTTTTTTTTTTTGCAGAACCAACTTTGAAAAAAAAATTGTATTAGGATCGGTTTTGTATAATAAAAAACCGATCCTGATACTATTCTTTTTCAAAAAAATTAGTACCAGGATCAGTTTTTTTATAAAAACTGATCTTGATACTATTAGGATCGGTTCTTTATAAACAACCGATCCTAATGATAACTTCCTATATAACCAGCTTAGCTAGGGTTCTTCTTATTTTCATTTCGCGCCTCTCATTTTCAATTTAGCGTCTTTGTCTCTATCTCTGTCTCTGTCTCCGTATCTCCCTCTCAAATCCTCAGTACTCTGTCTCTCTCTCTCTCTCTGTCTCCGTCTCTCCCTCTCCTCCGTGTCTCTCTCTCTCTTTCTCTTCGTCTCTTCCTCTCAAATCCGAGCCTCTCGCACCTCCGGCTCAATTGTTCCAGTTTTTAATTTTTTTTATTGTTTCAAAAATTAATTAATGGTGTTTGTATATTGTTTTACAGTTTTGAGGACATCTCTCTCAAGTTACTTAATCATCCGGCCGATCAACTATCATGGTATTAGCTTTATCTAATTTTCTCATTATTATACTTTTAAAACACATTTTTTTTTATTGAAAAATATTTTTCCATCTAATTGTTACCTTTGTTTTTGTTTTTAGGGTCTTTTTTAATCTCAAGTGATGTGATTGCAAAAGAGGTAATTATTGATTTTTTTATTGTTGTGCTTTACATTAATTGCATAAATGTGTATATTGCATAAATGTGTGTTAATTGAAGAAATAGCCCAATTAGTCACTTGTATGTTTGTTAATTAATTTTTTTTTGGATTTAAATTTCTTGTTATAATATGTAATGCTTCACAAAACTTTGTATGAAGTACATGAATTTTTTGTAATAGTTTAAGATGTGTATGATAATTAATTTAGAATGTGTATATGATATTTAATTGATTATTGCTTCTTACTGTGCAAAAAAAAAAAATTTAGGATGCTGGCCAGCAAAATATATATGGAAGCTGGTCAAATAAATAAAAATATTTTTTTTAGCTTCAATAAAACATCAAGATTGGTTTTATATAAAAACCGATCTTGATAGTACGTATCTGGATCGGTTTTTATTCAAAAACCGATCTAGATATGTAATTTAAAAAAAAAACAAAAATACTATGAAGATCGGTTTTTATATAAAAACCGATCTTGATATGTAATTTTTAATTAAAAAAAATTCGAAAAAACTATCAAGATCGGTTTTTATATAAAAACTGATCCAGATACGTATTATCAAGATCAGTTTTTATATAAAAACCGATCTTGATATGTAATTTTTAATTAAAAAAAATTCGAAAAAAATATCAAGATCGGTTTTTATATAAAAACCGATCTAGATAACAACTATTAAGATCGGTTTTGTTAAAAAACCGATCCTAATAGTTTCTATTTGGATCGGTTCTTTAAAAAATATAAAACTGATCCTGATAGTATCAGTATCGCCTTCAACAGGATCGGTTGGATTCCGATACTGATATGTGTATATAACCGATCCTGATTTCATATTTTCCACTAGTGATCGTAATTTTATTTTTTAAAACTTAAATAATTCAAAATTCAAAACTTAAATATCAAAATAAAACCATTAGATGTGATCTATGTTATTTTCTCTATGTGCCTATAAAAAAATTATCACATTTTGATTTTATTTTTATATAAATCAATAAGTTGAAAAATCAACGTCTAGAAATTATCTATATTAATATACATTTTTAGAAGCTCAAGATGATAACCAAACCAAGTTTAAATGCCATAATTTTTTACATGTGGATAGATAAAATGATATAGTTCATATCCAACGGTTTTATTTTGAATTTTAAGATTTAAATTTTGAGTTATTAAAGTTTTTAAAAATAGAGGCACAAAAAATGAAGATATTTGAACCCTCCTCATACACAAATGCCCAAAATAATTATCCAAGAAGATAGTATAAATGTAACCGATCGATGCATGCATGGGCGACAGTCTCCAAATGATAAATATATTGGAAATAAATCTGTTGCCATCCGAATTTCATGATCAGTGTTTCTGAAATTCTTGCTTTCATGATAGTTTTCGTGTTCTATTTTTACTACTTAAACGAAAATTCAATTAATTTTTGGGGACTATTTATTGTTATAGTATACAATTGAGAACTTTTTTGTAATTTTAATATATTAATTATATCAGTAATATTTTCAAATGTATGTACGTGACATCATAATTTTTTTTTTTAAACTTCATAGCTGCTACCAATACTGTACGTATTAATAAACTTGATTACAACATCTAGCTAGCTGGTCCTAATTTATTACAAAACTGCTATGTTATCGCATCAACATGACCTGCACTTGATCCAGGGACGGATTGTCACACCCCAAATCCACCGGGTGCGACAGCCTGCCGCGTGTATTTATTCAAGCGTCACGTATACACGCAAGGCAGTGGATCTTTTATATGCATTACCAGTATCCTCATTTGCTATCTCCGCGTAATAAACCTGAAAGTAATTGGGAGGGTGGGGTGAGAATAAATTCTCAGTGCGAATTTGCCACAGTTCAGACTATTGGACTTGCAATCAAACTCTATATTCAACAATGAAACCCAAACAATAAACAATGCAAACAGATACATATAATCATAAATAACAGAATGCCAATGCACGACAACAGTTAAATCAACCTGCAACACAGTTTACGGAATTTCCAAGACGAATTTCAAACACGACATATATTTTGGCTTAACTCGATTCATAACTCAGTTCATTAGGGCTTGTAGCAATTACAGATGTTCTTTCGAGCTGAACCTTTATCAAACCCACATCTGTAGGGTTACTGACACCTACAGATGGCCAACCGCTGGACCCTTTATCTGACACCCATCTGCAATCGCTTGGCTTAACAGTTTATTAAGGTCTGGTTCGAATCATATAAAGAAAATCCTCTTTGGAATCATTCCAATAGTCGTAATATTCAATTGACCTTTCCAAATGCATTAACACGTAGGAGAATGCCACCGAGCCACAGACGTTACACAAGTCACCCACGATTTCCAATCCACACATATCATAACATATCACATATCATCACATAATCACCCTCCCTCGTCCCAACCGGTACTGGGAATATCGAGGGCCGTTCACCTAAGGCCATTTAGGATCCTGGGAATCCAAGTCAGCATACAGCCCGACTTGGCAAATTAATTGGATCCAAGTGCTTAACTTCGTAAATCCATTCACATATATATCCAAATCCAATCGTGGTGACTTTCAATCAAATCAGATCATATCAAATCAGATCATAATAGATCGACACAACCTACAACCATACCAGCATGCAAATCACTCAAGTCACATCAATTCGAGTTTAATTTGATTGGGCTATGCAAATGCTTTACACAATTCGATTATGCAATCAATGATATTCAACATGACAAACGAATACACAGTTTAATTCCTGAAAATAAAGTATCAAACAAGTCCAAGAATCCCGCACCTTAGTATGCCGAGCGTACCGCTTAATTTTAAGGATCGGACGTCTCGTATTGTCTCGCAAGTTCTTGCTCGACCGAGCCTACACCTATATTATGCGTATACTTGGTTTAACATTGGTTCAGGATCGAGAGGTTTATTCGAGTTACTTCCAGGGCTTATACCTCCTCTAATCAATTCCTATGTTTTTGGTATCAATTCGTTCGGTTCATTATTTCTTACCAAAATCCTCTAAAACCACACAAAATCTCATCTAGGCCCTCTAGCCTTATACTATTTCACTTTGGTAACCATCAATCACTGTTTCACTACTTTGGTTCTCGGATCAATTCAATTCACCGTTTGGTTAACCCTAATTTGGTCAAAATCTCAAATCAGCCGTTAAATGTTCTCAAAATTCACGATCAGGAGGCAACCCTACCGATTACAAGTCTAATTGGTCGGGTTAAGCAAATCAAATCACGATTATGCCAATTTTCAATTTTGGCACGAAACCCTAGAAATCAGATTTCACAAATCGGAAGAAATCGGGAAAAAGATTGGCAAACAAACTAGTAAGGAGTGTAGAGGAACTAGTCCTCGAGCAATTCGAACACAAATCTTGGGTTTAAAACGAGAATCTGAGAAATCGAGAAAATTCGAGGTTTCGAAAGAAAGAAGGAGAGAAAGAAGTACCAAGTAGGAGGGTTCGGAGAGATCCTCGGCTGCCTACTCGGTTCCAAACTTGATTTCTCGTAACAATCGGGAGTCTGAAAGAAACGGAAAGTTCTCGCACTCTTTTCCTTCTCTTTGGCCAAAAATCACGAAATAATGGGGAAATGATGAAGTGAGAGAGAGAGAGAAGCTTTGATTTGGGTTTTAGTGTTAAAAACACTCTGAATGCGGATGCATCCATCGGCACTGCGGGTGGCTTGACCCGCACTCAACACTTAGAAACTTTTCAACAGAATTTCAAGAAAATCCGAGCCTAGTGCGGATGAACCCCATCCGCACTGCGGATGGACCCTTACCCGCACTGCGGATGAACCTCATCCGCACTGAGCCTATAAAGTTCCGAAATCTCAAAATTTCGACGCGGTTTCGATTCACACTTAACTTACTTATTTAGGGGAACCTTAATTAAGGTTTAAACTACCATTTTATTAGCACAATTTTCGATTCTTGTTTTTAAATCCTTTGAATTTAATTGTAAAAATTTCGGAATGTAACACGGATTCAGAATTCTTGTCAAGAGGAGGCAAAAAATTATCGAATCGGATTTAAATAAATAATTGAGTATTTGATAAAAAATAATGCTTTGACTTATATTTTATAATAATTTGACTTGTAATTTCTAATCATCTAACTTATAATTTTAATTACCAATCATAATTTAAGAAAATTATTTTGATTTTAACCCGAATTAGAAATTAAACATCCAGAGAGAGACAAAATTTTTTCAGAAAGAGACAGAGTTGATCAAAATCGATAAATCACTACTAAAACTTAAAATCCAGGAGGGAGCGCCTGTCTCCCTCTGGTTCCACATGGGTCCGCCCCTGCTTGATCCCCTTATATCTCTTTTACTACAGTACCGCATCCTTCCTTGTCTGATTCACTACTACTTCTGTTGGCAACTTAACCTCTAGAAAGACACCTTCATTTATTTGTCTTCATAATGACCACGGAACTGCCATGAATGTAGTGGTCCATTGTTACCATCAAAATTTGATGTACGATAATATTACCTTTATTGATATCAAGCGAAAGTAATAAATCGCTCAACAATTTGAAACAAGAAAAAAGAAAGCCCACCAAAAACTATAGCACACCCGCCACCCTCTCCAGTCCGCCCGTCTCATTTCTTCTATGTTTCATCCCGACACAATAATATCTCTTCTCTCTTGGCTCTACCTCCTTCAATGGAGAGGAGAATGAGGAAGTGGAGAGGAACCGGAGTCGAGAGCGCAGTATCATCATAGCTTGGAGAGCACAATCTTTATCCCCTTGCGATCGGAGTGCGGCGGCGGTCAAGAAAAAACTAATTCGGTCGTGGAGAGAAATAGAAACTAAGGTAATAGGATTATTAAGAGTGTATATATATATGTAGAATTAAAAGATTATAGTCGTTTAGAGGAATTCGTGAGAATAAAAGTGTAGATTTAGGATTTATAGTTCTTTGACTCATTGTAAATTTTTTTTTTTTATTTATAAAATTGTTAGTAGATATTTAAAATCACTAACTTAAAAATTTATATATCATTTTCGGTTTCTTCAAAAGATGAATCTATACACAAAAAATAATCTATCCCAATAACAAAACAAAACAAAAAAAAACCTGACTTAAATTCAAATTTCCTATCCTGATTAAAATTAAAAGTTAATTGGTCATTTAACAAAAAAAATTAGACAATTGGTCATTTAATTGTATTCAAACAATAATTTATTTTTGTTAAGATGAGTATCTATTTTAGGATGATTTAGTCTTAATTAGACAAATTATAAATGACAAGTGTCTATTTGAGTCAGACAAATTGTCATTTTGGTTCAGATGATCAGCACTTCATTTATGTACTTTAACAATTTTTTACCTTGGTCAAATGAATAATAGTTGTCAACAAAGTACAACTTCAAATTGAGATAACTTATAAGTGAATGTTTACTTATTTTAATTCAAACAATGATATATTCTAAAATAGTTTATTGTACAATTATTCTCATCTGTAATATTATGATTACATGAACTTTGTTAAAATAGTCTTGAAATGTAAGACACAAGTTCCATACAAAATTCCGTACACGGAATAATAATATATATTAAGTGATGCTGACATTTCAGAGCCGCAAAAAAATTAGCTAAAGTTAAGTTTGGCCAAATTTAAAAGCAACCTTACATAGTCAAAACTAGCCATAACACGAAAAAAACCTTGGACCAAATTTCAATCCATGAGATAAATACAATTAAATCGCTATAACAAGCTGTAAAAACTAAAAATCAATCATGCATATATATATGTATATATCACTTTCTGTATATATAACCCTTTGAATTATATATAGTCTAATTGAATTGCCAAGTCAAAAATTCAACCAGCTATATATATAGTCAAAATAAAAATATGACGTGGAGTACAAACGCGTTTTACTCTATGACTCACTCAAGTCAACCCTCCTCTCTCTCTCTCTATATATATATATATATGCATGCCAGCTTCTGGGAGAATTTTTTTTTCTGAAGGGAGGGTCCAAAGAGGTAACTAAAAATTAAAGGGTCAAGATCCTTACTAATACATTAATTCTGTGGTAAATTTTCAAATTATGTACTTCCAATTAGTTCAAAAAATCTTAGAAAAAAAGCGAAGTCCTGGACTATGTTATTGACCATATAATTCTAGCTTAATTCAACTGATTTCAACTTTTATTAATGGACATTGAAAAATTCAAATTAATTATTCGATGGACAATATATACAACTCAGAATGTCATATAGTCCCTTCTATGCATGCCGCATAAGCGGTTTGTGCGGATTTTCACTAGTATCATATTCTCTGTATTGGGAGAGAATAGAGCCCATAATTTATGATAGTGACAAAGAGCACAAAATATTAGACTAGAACAATCTTGTATTATAAATTAGTTTTATTATATGTATGTTCTTTTAATAACTCATTGTAAAATTGCATACGCATTAAAAATTATGTATACAGTAATCTTCCCCATGCATGAACAAAACCTCATTCAAAATACTGGCTATATACAAAGATCACAATTCAAACAAATTGGAAAAGAAAAAAAAAAAAAAATTTCCAAACAAAGTAAGATTAAGTCGAGTGTTTTTCCAACAAAGCTATTAGAACTAGCATATGCTAAAATGTGCCGCATGAAATGAAGCTTAGACTTTACCAGAAGTAACATACATGTAAACTATACATAGTCTATCCACAGCGGATTTATTGCCTTTGGATGTTCATATCTAAGGTAATTAGTAAGCATATAAATATAAGAAAAACTAAAATTAATATTTTGTTTCATGATTTAATTGTAACCAGATAAAATAATAATGTCCATAAAGTATAAATAAGTAATTAAATACATGGTAACAAAAATTTCCAAACAATACTTTTGTCATAATTAACAACCTACAATATTACTAAAATTATCTCATATCCTGCAAAAAAAAAAAATGAAAAATGATAAGTTAATAACTTTGTTCTCAATATATATAGATCAAAATCGAAATGCCAGCAATATATATATACTTTAAAATTTTAAAATGTCTAAAAAAAACATGTTTTCATGACTAAATTTTCTTACCGTTTGACCAAGAACATGGAAATAGTTGAAAATCGTATATAACTTATAGTGGAATAATGAAGGATTGTTCCGCAATTAGAGATTAAAAGTGAAGTATTAACCACTTAAGAAGTGTTAAGGAATCAATATTTGATTGTTTTAATTTGTGAGTGAAATTAAGCTAAAGAATTTAAAAGAAGTAGAGGTGCCTTAAGGTTTGTGCAGATGATTAAAATCCGGACAACAAGAGATTAAAAGAGGTGATCTTAATCCACGCTAAGGAACCGGTATTCGATAGAATTAAGTGGCTAAGGAAACTAAAGGAAGCGAACTAATTCTTAAAGAAGCTTAATTGCTTGTTGCTAAATAACCCCTGAATGTTTACTATCGTATCAATAAACGAGAAAAACATATTTTAATTACATGAGCGCAAAGTAGGTTCGATGGGCGTTTTAGACCTACTTTTAAGTTTGATGGGCACCAGAGCTGTTCGGTATATTTTAAAATTTATATATACAAATATCAAAGCAGAGATCGCACAAATTTTAAAGCAAATCGGATAATTCTCGTACCCATCAAATCCAAAAAGAAATCCATAACCCATAAAACCTACACTTTTCTCATTTTACATGATCTACACAATGTTTCAACAATCAGGGCAGATGCAAATGAACAATATTGAAGGCCAATTAATTTTTAACTTTTTTTTATTTAGACATAATTTTAATATATAGTTTAGAGTAAATATTATTAATACTGTAAAATTTTATATTTATATTTTTTGTGAAAATTTAGATGGTTGACTTCATTTATATTTATATTTATATTTATATTTGATCTCTATAACTTTTAAAAATCTGACTCATTCTAATCATTTTTGTTCAATAATTGAAATATAAAACACGTACTAATAAAAACAAATTTTACCCAACCCAAAATTCACCTAAAAAATTCAATCCGGTTTATTTCACCTCAATCTATTCCATGATTTCATTAAAGGATTGGAGTTCGATCAGTTCGATCCAACCGGTATTATAAATCAAATGACAAAACAAGTAAACCGAATTAAATAATAAAAAAAACTGAACCGATCTTTTTAAATAAAAAACCGAACCGTTAAATTGAAACATTTTTCATTCCGTTTAAAAATAATTAAACCAGGTCCAGTTAACCCTAGAGATGTCAAGAGATACGGTAAGAATCAGGTAGAAGCATTTTCATACTCGTAACCATTACAAATTGTTCTTACCTGTATTCTATCCTTACTCACTACGAATAACCTTATTTATACCCTACCCTTATCCATTATAGTTGTTGAATAACGAAACAGTAGCAGATAAATAATATATAATGTTATTATAATAAAATAATATTATTTACTAAATAATGCATTAAAATACATTCATTTCATAAATATACACACAAACACACACATATTTTAAAGGTTTAAATTTTATTTGGAATTAAGCGTAACACGGCTATCAAGAATAGTTGTAGAATTAATATTCATTGCTCATTAATATATATAATATTTTTTTTTTGTAATTTTCAATCAGGTAATGGGTACAGAATAAACTTTATTACTTGTTTTGATAAAAAAAATATATATATATTTTTCATCCGTACTCATATTTGATAAACTTACTAAAGAAAAATCTTATTGATATTCATTTTATCAAATATGATATGGATAAACAAATAAAAAATATCACTAACAACCCTAATTAACACCGCTTTGTGTCACATTCTTTGTCCGATGGCCAATATCATACGGTGGCGTACGTAAACATCCCGTGGTCTAATAAATGTGTTTAGATCCAGTAATGTAACTTAATTGTTGGGTTTTAGATTGGAACCGCCCCATTCCGACAAGGAACCTGAATTCTGAAACAATTTTAAGCGACGGATTTGAATCAAACAGTCTTAATCCAAACTCAAAAGTTTTGAATTACTTTAGGGGAGCCGGACCCCTAATAAACCACATAGGTTTCCTGAAAAAATAAAAATAAATAAAACCACATAGGGTAAAATTCTGATTCGTACGGACAGCGTGGACCCTACCCACATGTGGCAAAGCCGTGTTCGTCATGAGATCAAATATTGTAATCTAAAAAATGAGATACAGGTAAGAAGAAAAATAAATAATTTTTATATTTTCATACAAAAAATGGTTGTGAAAAAAGTGACAGATAAGTAATATGCAATTAACTTTTTATAAATATAGGCTTCATATTGTGTAATGCATTTTTTTTTCCCTTTATTTTGGCATGTTTTATGCATGTATTATAAGGCAACATCATCATGTCTAAGTAAATTTCAACTAGCAAAAAAGCACGCCGATTTGAAAGTCGCTTTTGCATGATGTCATGCTGATACTGGCATAGTATTATATCTCAGTCAATTAGTAGTGTACTTTCACAAATGAAAAAAAAAAAAAAATTAAGAGAAGTCCCTAAGATTAAGAACTTTTAAGCGTTTTTTTTTTTTTTTTTTTTTTTTTTGCAATCAATTAGAATGGGTAACTATTATGGATTCGAATCTGCTGTTATTCAAATGGAATAACATGACTCTGTTATTCCAAATTCGATTTGGAATTACAGGTTTCCATTATTCCATTCGGATAATAGCAGAAATTCAACTATTATATATGAAAAACAGAACCAAGTTTGGTCATTATGACACTGGTGTTATTTTAATTGTAGCGACATTGACTTCAAAATTCATCAAATAAATTTTAAACAACCAATTCAAGCCGTTCAAACCGATCTACCTTACGAGTGATGCATTTACATGCAAAATTGATAAATTCATTTAGTAGGAAGTCAAGCGGTCAAAATTGAAGGTTTCTAAGTTAATTTTTATGCATCCATTTTAGTCAAAAAATGATGACAAAATAAATGTATTAAAATTAACTTAGAAATCTTCATTTTGGACTGCTTGATTTCGTGCAAAATGAATTTAAAAATTTATAATCTTTTTTATGTAAATACATCAATTATAAGATAAATTGTTTTGAACAATTTAAATTTATTATTTAAAATCTATTTGATAAATTTTGAAGTCAGCATCATTACGGTTGATATAAAACCAATGTGACAGCATTCAAGACTCCAAAACTATATATTTTCCAGCTTACATATAATGATGACATAAGCTTAAATATCATGGCTTTTGATGTTATATATATATATATATATGTTGAGTGGGGTTAAAATGCACCCTCCCTCGTATTTTCATTTTTAAAGTTCAAATTGTTGATTCGAATCTACCAACGTGTTCTACATATTAAAATGTGCTTGGAGACCAAATTTTACATTTTTTTGGAAATTTTTTACTATTTTTTTAGAATTTTTGAAAATCATCACTGTGCTGAATTTTTTATTATTGTTTAGTTTAATAAAAAATTCTGAAAAAATAGTAAAACATTTCCAAAAAATGTAAAATTTGGTCTCCAAGCACATTTTAATATGTAGAACATGTTGGTAGATTCGAATCAACAATTTGAATTTTAAAAATGAAAATATGAGGAAGAGTGCACATTAGGAGCACAAAAAGGAGAGTGCATTTTAACCCCACTCATATATGTTAGACCAACAATTATACACATGCTTGCTCACATTTATTAATATATTTTGTAATTAGTAGTTAAGAAAAATGCACAAGTCTTATCTGCTTTGACTACAATATGCTCATCAGCTCAACAGTTTATAAGACTATTTGGATTAGGATAGGGTCAAAATAACACATGCAGTTCCTTCTAGTCTTTTAATGAAAGAGAAAGGGAAACATTAATTAGGTGGGGACTGGTTGTCTATTAATGAAAGTAGTTTATAGTTGCACAAATTGATCAACTATCAACTTTTCTGTACTTAGATTCTCCCACACGACTTCACAGTTTCTACAAAAATTAAAAAAAAAAAATAACTGTGCATTTTAATTTTCAACCACCTTTACTAAAATTTTCTAGTTCTGCTTCTGAATAAGTTGTTAATATCCCAAGGTATGAACTTCCTCTTAATTTAGTTTACATTTCTTGTATAAATAATAGTCAAAATTGATATTTATCAAGTACTTTAATCTTCTCCTTTTTTTTTGGAGGGAGGGGGTAGTTTAATTAATTCCATTTTACAAAATAGTATATTTTTATATTAATTACATTTTTTTTTTTCTGTTGTGTTGCATTTAAGAGCTCTAGTACCGGTGCATGCATCTTGTTATTTAATAATATATAATGGCTGGCGTTAGACTCCATGATTACATGTTAGTAAATCCAACAAAACCAGACAGGCCAACAGTCCATTTATGATCAGACGCCTACTGGTATCTGTCTGGTCAGGTACATTTCACTGTTGTTCAATGGAGCTATATATTAATGGTGACATCCTGGTACCGTGTCACTGGTACGTATACTCCTCCAATATCACAAGTTTGCTGTCGTGTTGTCAAAGAACAAAGCAGCAACTAATGCGTTATATGGGACCATGTAGAGAGAGGGATTGGTTAAGATCAAAATGGAAGTTTCTTAGTTTTTGTGTTATATCTCAATTTGCTTTTATGGTTTTTAAAATTCAAATAGTTAAGTACTCAACGTGTTTTCCATATTAAAATATGTTGGATCAAATTTTACGTTTTTAAAACTTTTTTTTATTATTTTTTATGAATTTTTAAAAACCACTGTTTTTCAGATTTTATTTATTTATTTTTATTATTCAAAACAATGATTTAAAAAAATCGTTCAAAATAGTAAAAAATAATATTGAAAAAAAAATGTAAAATTGGGTTTCCAAGTGCATTTTATATGAAGAACAAGCTGAACATTTCAAATTGGCTATTTAAATACTTTCAAAAACTTTATTTTCCTCAAGCAATGTTTTTTATAAATTAAATTGGATAATTCTAACAAACATTCAATTTTTATTTATCTCATATTTTAGTGCATATTTGAATGATAGTAATTAATATTTGAAAGGCAAAAAGTATAATATTCAATAATAATAACAAATTAAATAGCTTTTATATAAGAAAAATGATATGGCGATCTGTAATTCAATCTCCAGATTATAAAATGTAAAATGATTTTAAAAAATCCGAACAAAATAGTAAAAACTTTCAAAAAAAAATGTAAAATATCATCTCCAAGAACATTTTAATATGGAGAACACGTTGAGCACTTTAAATTGATTATTTGAACTTTAAAATTGCAAAAATCACTTGATATAACGAAATGCTATATAACAATGTTAATATATTAGCCAACCCCTCTCTCTCTCTCTCTCTCCATATATGCATATAAAGTTCAGTTATGGTGAGTTACGAAATAAGGATATTGTTTTACTTGATACTTATATTTTTATTTTTGAAACTTCAAAGAGACGATCTGAACTGCTCAACATGATTTCCCTATTGAAATATGCTAGGAGACCAAATTTTACATTTTTTTTTTATAAATTATCTACTAATTTTTAAGAATATTTCGAAACCTCTGTTTTTTATGATTCATAATTCATCCAAAAACAATAGTTTTCTAGCTATTTAAAAAAATAGTAAAAATATTTCAAAAAATGTAGAATTTTGTCTCCAAACACTTTTCAACATAAATATCATGTTGAGCAGTCTTTCTTGGATCTTTGAAAACGGAAATATGAGTATAAAATAAAATAAAATTATTACTTCGCAACTCACTGTAGTCCATCTCTCTCTCTATATATGGTGCCTCTTAATTTATCTTCATGTTTTACCTATCATAGATGATGGGTGGGACTAACTGTTGTGTGGAGGCCCACAATCATAGATGATGGATAAAGCTGAGGGTAAATGAAGGTACACTGTATCAACACACTAAATGCAAATCATGCCTTACCAGTTACCACCCACTAGTTAAGTAAACTGAAAAATGACTTTTATTCTTTAAATAAAAATGTAAAAAACTAAATGTTTCAACTTTATAAGACCTGGTATATAAACATAAAAGTTCGAATGTGCCGTTGAGTTAATTAAATTATTCTTCATACACTTGTTTAACGTAATTTGTATATGTTTGCTAGTAAAATTAGATGCATATTTAGGCACCCATCTTGTTATATTTTTGTGGTCTTTCAAATTATAAATGTCAAAATAAAATTAATAGATATGTTTTATATCATTTTTCTATGAACACATAAAAATATGACATTTTACTTTTATTTTGATTAGTATTAAAAGCTTATAAAAATACAGCGATATGGATAAATTTGAGCCATTGCCTTTTCAATTTATTGATTCATATAAAATTAAATTTAAAATGATAATTTTTTATTTGTGCGTAGAGAAAATAATATAAAACACATCTAAACTCTTTACTTTGACATAATAATTTTAGAATTTGTGTTATTAAAAAAAATTAAAAATGGAGGAAAATAATTTGAGGCATTTGAAATTAGATAAGTTGTAATGTTTTCTTTAAAGGGGGAATTTCACGTATACCCCTCAAAAACTTCAAAATTACGTACTGTACGTCTAAACTTCAAAAACTCACAAATTTACTCACTTTATTTTCTTTTATATTAAAACTCATTCTAAAATTTTAAAGTACCATTATACCCTTTATTAAAAGCATATAAAATCTATCAAACTCAAATTTAAATTTGAAGGGTTCCTCTATCGTCCAATCCATGCGCATTGCATTAAGATCTATGCACATCGCTTTAATAGTGCTGGTCTAGAAAGCAGGGATCTTAAAGAAATTTTGATCGATGCACAATGCATTAAGATATGTGCATGTTGCTTAAATATGTGTGTGTGTTCGCATCAAGATTTGTGCCGATCTTGCGTGCACAAATCTAAAAACAGTTTGGACAGTAGATGAACCGTTCAGATTAAAATTTGAGTCTCATGAGATTTATATATATTTTTAATAAAGGATAAAATGGATATTTTATAAATTTAGAATGAGTTTTAAACTTTTAATATAAAAGACAATAAAATAGATAAATTTGTGAGTATTTGAAGTAGAGATACATTTATACAATACCAACAAATGCAATTGTGTAAATGTGTGTTATATGGCTTAAAGTTTGGATTACTTGAGAATAAGGGTTTATACATCATTTATCACGTTATAGCGGAACAGCTAAAAAATAGCACTATGTCCATATTACGCTGCTATAGTACACTATAGCGCACCATAGCACCAATAATGTCATATATTTTATGGTCCGAAAATACTATAGCGGCACTATAGCACCGCTATAGCACGCTATTTAGAACCCTGCTTAAGAAGTTTCCTAAGAAAAAAATGAAACACATGAAATTAAAGCTATTTGCATTACGAGAATTGTACCTAAGAGAATTAACTGGTCACAAACACAATCTTTCGTCAAACTTGACGTAGATCCAATTAAACGAGAACGACACGAGTTCTCGTCATTTTTCAAATAGATACATAGTTAATTTTCAATAATAACATCTAAAAATTATTAGAGTATATTGAAACTCTTTAATAAAATAAAACCTAATATAGATTCAAAACTCGACTTCGGTATAGTTAAGAAAACAAACATTGAGCCTATTACCTTATATAACAAAAATCAATTTAATTACATCCTCTCATTCGAAGAAGAATTAGTTTTTAATTTAGTGTCAAAAAATAACATTTTCAGTACAAGAGGTCAAGAGTTCACAAATCGAATAAAAATACTCTATAAATATTAAAATTAACTTATGTCCAAACAAACAAACAAACAAACAAACAAACAAACAAAAAAATCATCCCACATAAATAAGATCACTGACGGCACGGCAATAACTTAATTGCGTAGGTTAAGATGTCAAAATCTAGCTTTAGAGAGGGGCAATATGCAAAAGAAAGCCATCGCAATATATATATTAAATAGTATTTAAAGGGTAACAGTTGGGGGACAAATGTATTTACCTGTGAGCTTCCTCCAAGAAAATAACGCACGTTGCGTTCGTCCAATTCATTCGCTATCTATCAATCTATTCTATCCTCATCAAATCCCCAATTGGAGAAGCTATTGACTTGTCAGTTGTCACTATTCTTTCAATGCAGAAATGTTCATATTCAAATCAATTATGACCAGCTTGTCAACCACAAATTAATTAGATTTTGTCTAAGAAGAATTTAATGTGAATATTAATTAATTCTTTCAACTACAAATTCGTTACAAGCATCTATATATTAGCGAAATCTTTCAACTTAATTTCAGGCTGAAACCAAATACTTTTTAACGGCCAGAGTTTAATTATTTTTTGACAAATCAGTGGATTTAAACATCTATTAGCGAATTCATTGATAAAAAAAAACGTAATATGAGTTAAATGACCATAAATTTTAGATTTACGTACTCTTTTATTTTTACGAAATCATTTAAACTACTGTAAACTACTTAAATTCTCTAATCCTACTTATATACACTCTTAATTACTTTATTTTCTTAATCTCCATTTCTCTTCACAGCCAGATCCATTCTTCTTCGACCGCTACACATGGATGGATTTAATAGTCTATGAAGACACATGTTGTTTATCAGCATCTTTCGAATTCAGATCCTCCGAGTGATTCAAATCTCATTCTTTTCCTGTGCGTTTGGATAAAACAAAGAATAGCTTAGAATAGCTGCTAACTCAATATTTTGGAATAGCTGCTAATCCAATTTCAATGAAATAGCAAAATAGCAACTAGTTTGAGCTATTCTTTATATTGAAAATAGTATTTTTTTTTCACCTAAACGTGAAATGGTGAGAATAGCTCGCTAGAAATAGCAGCTATTCCTGTGTCATCCAAACGTACCACCCTTCTATTTTTTTCATCTGAACAGTTCAAAATCAATCATACGGCTTCAATTATTTTTTCAAATATAATTGAAGCCGTATGATCGATTTTGAACAGTTTGGGTGGAAGAATATAAGGGTGCTCTTTTTCTGAAAAAAATAATTGAAGCCGTGTGATCGATTTTGAACTGTTCAAATAAAAAAAATAGACGGGTACTTTTTTTTTAAGAAAAGAAGCAGATTTGAATCCTTTCTCGAGAATGCAATAGAGAATCTTTTATAATTAGTGGATATGGACCTTTCTTTTAATTTTAAAGCCTAATATTATCACCCAAAGTTTTTATTAATAAAAAAAAATAAATAAATATCGATAAAAAGAATAATTTTGAATTTTTTGAGATATAGAAAAAACGAGATAGTCTATAACGTCCTATGAACGTTATGAACTATTACGGTCAAAATTAATAATAAACTAATTATTGTACTTATTAATTAATTAAAGAAAAAAAAATAATAGACGTGATAGAGTATCACGTGCAGCAAATGCACCAGCAAATGCATTGGTCCAATTATTTATTGCTGTACAAAAGTTTGTTTGACTAACAACAGTATAAGAATTGTTGTTTATTCCCTTATTATTGCTGCATCATGACAATTCACAATTGATTGCCATATTAATCATTGCTTCGTGAAACATGCATTGCCAATATTTCAATGCATTTGCTGGACATGATACTATCACGTCCAACAATTAGTTTATTTTTTGAATAATAGTGACATTAATGCCACCTGTTTCAATAGAAACCAATAATTATACAATATAGAGTTCTATATATAAAAAACAAACACCAAACATTAGACTAAAGATCACTCCAACTGTAAAGCAGTCAAAGGATATCTAAAGCATCATTAGTAATGATTGAAGGATAACAACAGAAATAATGTCGTAGCACATTAAAAAGCAAAATATTAGAAGATCAGCTTGTGAATTGTGAGGATGAGAGCTTGCAAGAGAAGAACTAGAACATTTAGAATGCAGCATGAGAGCTTGCAAGAGAATAACTATCTTGAGTATTAGGATCAGGGGTGACAATAGAGAAGAAAACGGCATCAGTGGCATCCATGTCAGCATGATCCCTGAGATATAGAGGTCTGACCCCTCTAAACCATGCAAGGATCGTCATCTGAATCCCAACTTCTACTGCCTTCCTGAGATGTATCGTTCTCCGAAAAGATTATGGCAATACCTGCCTGGGACAAATTAGAGACATACATGGGTAAAATTAAACTAAGTTTAAAAAAAGATTCATCGAAATTTGATTTGCACTAGTATGTTGTTAGAGCTATAATTTTCAAACCAATGGAGGATATAGATGGAATTGTGGCATTATTGAAACACACATTATTTCTAGTTAGCCAAATAATCCAAATCGTGGCTGCTCTGATTAACTCAAGCAAAAAGCTATCCTTTAATGAGATCCAAGCATCTAATAACCAGAGATCATCTAATTGGTCACAATTGAAAGAAAAATTATTATGGTTTGCTATCCAGTGCCATATGCTAGATATCAAGGGGCATTTCACAAAAAGATGGTCTATTGATTCTGGTTCACTGCAAAAATGGCAAGTTTGGTTATCTATCTATCTTTTTTTAGTCAAGTTGTCATTGGTAAGAATTTTGCCCTCTCTTACTAACCACATAATTTTTTTTATTTTAAGGGGTATTTTTGTTTTCCATATTAGAAGGTCAGTAATTAGTTTATTAATAAGTGCAGTAATTAGTTTATCGTTAATTCTGCTTGTGATAGTCTATAACGTTCAAAAGACGTTATACACTATCACATTTTTTCTATATCTAAAATAAAACTCAAATTTATTTTCCATTATCAATATTTATTTAATTAATTTCCTATTAATAAAATTTTTGGATAATATTGTCCCTTATGCTAGCTCAAATTTCACAGCGGCTGAGAGTTAATCTCAAACCTTAAAATGAGGGAAAGTTTTTATAGTACCCGAGAGGATACTTTTCTGCATCTTTCTGTATGGACAAATAAAATATATCTTTGAAAATTTCATAGATTTTATGAATTATTTCTGAATTTTGTTCAAACTATAACCGACTTATTCTTGAATAATTCGTTTTTATTTATTTTACATTTTAAAGCTACATAATTTCAATATTTTTATATGCATTTGAATTTTCGAATTATATAACTATTATACTCAAATTACGAATGTAGATCTCATCAAATTATTCTCAAATTCTTAATTTATCACTATGTTTGAAAGCACAATAATATGAATAATACAATTATTTCAAATATTAGCAACCAAGATATTATTCTTTTAACCGCCACCAAATAAATTTGAAAATTCGATTGACAAACGAGGGTGGCGGGCTAGTATTCAAATTAACATTTTAAATTAAATTTCCATTAGAAAAGAAGTTTGCGTTTTTTCTCTAGTATTAAAATATATTTACTTTTGAAATAAAGATGAAAATCATGCATTTCAACTTAATTTAAATATCCGAAATTTTTCTGTCAAAATTTTTAAATATGCAATCTAATTATCACGAAAATAGGATAGAAACAACTTTATCAAAATAGGATATAATCACGTGGTTTGTTGGAATTTTTTTTTAAGATTTAATCTCTATAATTAACTTGGATCATGTAAAAAGAATTTGAAGCTGCCTAACGAGAATTTTCATATTTTTTGGCTGAAGAAAGGATTCAGAATTGCGCATATAATTAGGGGTGGCAAAAAAAACTCATAGCTCGTGGCTTGATCGTGATTCGTACCTGACTTGCTCGTTAACAACTCACTCGTTATTGGACCGAGCTGTTAATGAACCAGCTCGCCACTAGCTCGATTCAAAATTAACGAGTTCAAACTAGGGTCTAACTTGCTTGCCAGTTCGGATATGCATCAATTTGTGAATTTGTATGAATTTGTGTGCATTTTATACTATCTAGCTCGGTCCATCTCGGTTCAGCTCGGTCCAAAAAATATGTAGAATTAATTTTTTTCTTAAAATCAAATCCAGCGAGCTAGCTCGTTAGCTCACGAGTTAGTTCGGACTGACAATTGTCATAATTTCAAATTGAGATTTTAGCTCGAATATCTAGATCCAGCTTACTCGGATGTAACTCGGTTCAGAATTCTATCTCAGACTGAGCCAATTCGTTGCCAACTATACGTGTACGTGTGTGTGTAGATCAACTATATAAAGTATAAACCAAATCTAAGCCGACAGTGCAACAACATATATAGCAAATTAATGCACTTGCATTGTATATATGAATTTATAAATTATAGTTCTTTAATGCAGGCAGCTGAGCTATGAAGGCATGCATCGATTTAATTATTTTTGAATAATGATGAAGAAATCAATTTTGATTTGGACTTCGCATCTTTTCACTTCCCAACTGTCTCATGCATGTCGAGGGTGACTCTTAGTTCATTTTTTTCTTTTTTTTCTTTTTAATATTTGAACGAGTTTCATACCGCATACCTGCTGCCTAGCTACGTGTCTTAGTTTCGTCATTTTGTACTTTGTAGCATAATTGTGGGACTCTGCTTAAGAAACCGTCGGATTTTGGATGTAGCGAGAATAGCGGAAGAGCGAGAACAGTATTATTCTGATTTATTTAAATATATTTAGGAACAATGAGAATAGAGCTGTTCTCGCTGTTCCTATAAAAACATGGAATAGCAAACTACTATCTCAAATGTTCAATTGTTGTTTTTGCTATTCTAAATGTTCAATCCAAACAACATTCCAAATAGCTTTGAATTAGCGCTATTCTTAAATATATAGTAATTATTCTAACTATTCTTAATCTATTATTCTCAACAGTAGCTATTCTCTAGTGCATCCAAACGTACCAAAAATGAGAGGAGAGAGAAAATTACAACAGAGTTTAGAGTAGAAATAAGGTGTTCTTAATTAAGCTCATTATCAAGTTTGTTGGGCCATGTTTTCCTCATTAGTAAAATTTATTGATTTCAATGGTCTGAATTTGTTATTTAAAGTCCATCCAATATATTTTGATGTTAAATTCATCAAAAAGCTTGATGAACTTAAGAATACCTTAGTTATACTCACATATATATCTCTTTTACGGGTAGAACCAGGATGTTCTTAATTAAGCCTACAAAAATATCAGTGAACTTAACTTTAAAATCTATCAAAATGATTTCAATTATTGAATTCAATTCGCTGAAGCCAATCTGTTTAACGAATGATGAATTTACATATCAAATTTATTATTTTTCAAATTAATTTTGTATAAAGTCAATATGTAAAAAAAAAAAAACAGTTTATAATTTAACATTAATATGTTCATTTTAATTTCATCATTTTTTGACCGCTTGACTTTATACTAAATAATTTATAAATTTATAAATTTGACATGTAAATACATCACTCGTGAGATAAAACGATTTCAACAGTTTGAATTTGTTGTAAGTCAATCTAATAAATTTAAAAATTAACAACTTTATCAAAATAGGATATAATAACGTGGTTTGTTGGAATTTTTTTTTAAGATTTAATCTCTATAATTAACTTGGATCATGTAAAAAGAATTTGAAGCTGCCTAACGAGAATTTTCATATTTTTTAGCTGAAGAAAGGATTCAGAATTGCGCATATTCGAGGTGGCAAAAAAAGCTCGTAGCTCGTAGCTTGATCGTGAATTGCACCTGACTTGCTCGTTAACAGCTCACTCGTTATTGGACCGAGCTGTTAACGAACCAGCTCGCCACTAGCTCGGTTCAAAATTAACGAGTTCATATTAGGGTCTAACTTGCTCACCAGCTCAGGTAGGCATCAATTTGTAAATTTATATGAACTTGTGTGTATTTTATACTATCTAGCTTAGTCCATCTCAGTTCAACTTGATCTAAAAAGTAGATAAAATTTATTTTCTTCTTAAAACAAGATCCACTCAGACCCAGCGAGCCAGCTCGTCAGCTCGCGAGCTAGTTCGGGCTAGCTTGTCATGATTTCATGCTGAGATTTTAACTCGGACGCCTAGGTCCAGCTCGCTAGGCTATAGCTCGGTTCAGAATTAAAAAGCTTAGATAGTACCTAACTCGGACTGAACCAGTTTGTTGCCACCTACGTGTGTGTGTGTATATATATAGAGAGGTAGACTATAAAGTATAAACCAAATCTAAGCCGACACTGCAACAACATAGCAAATTAATGCACGCGCATTGTATATATAATATATGAATTAATAAATTAGTTCTTCAATGCAAGCAGCTGAGCTATGAATTAAGGCATGCATCGATTTAATTATTTTAATAAATGATGAAGAAACCAATTTTTGATTTCACTTCCCGACGGTCTCATGCCTAAAAAGAGGGTCTTATTAGGTCCTCTTTTTCCCTTTTTTTTTTTTTTTTTAATATTTGAACGAGTTTGGTCATAAAGAAACGGCGTATAAATGAAAAGATAAATTAAAAGAAGAGGAGATTACAACAGGTGTTCTTAATCTCATTATCAAGTTTGTTGGGCCATGTTTCCCTCATTACCAATTTGGTGAATTTAATTTCAAAATCTATTCAATTAATTTCACATGGCAAATTAATTCCTACACCTTAAACTCTAAAGGTACGTTTGGATGAAATAATAAATAGAGCAAGAATAAAACTAATCTCAAATTTGGTAATAGTAGAATAATGAGTTAGTGCTATTCTTGCTCCATCTAAATATCGAATAGCTCAAAAGAATAGTATTATTTTCGGGTTAGTACTATTCTTACTCCATCTAAATATCGAATAGCTCAAAAGAATAGTGTTATTTTCGGGTTAGTGCTATTCTTGCTCCATCCAAACGCACCCTAAATCTGTTACAACCGATCTACTTCACGAGCAATGTTTTTACATGCAGTTTTTTTAAAATTTTGAATTGATTTAGTACAAAATTAAACCGTAAAAATTAGAAAGTTTATAAATTAAATTTAATGTATTCATTTTTTTTGAATATTCATTTACTGCTTGTTTAGATACTAAATTTGATTAAAAAATTATAAACTTTGGATGCAAACTCATCACTTGTGAAGTAGATTGATTTCAATAGTTTGAATTCGTTATTTAAAACCTATTTGATAGATTTTTGAGGTTAAACTCATCAGAAGGCTTGCTGAACTTAAGAACATCCTAGTTCTACTCGCATAGATATTTCTTATATGGATAGAACTAGGATGTTCTTAAGTTCACCAAAAGATTAGCGAAGCGAACTTCAAATCTATCAAAATGATTTCAATTATTGAATTCAAATTATTGAAGCCAATCTGCTTAACGAATGATGCATTTACATGTCAAATTTATTATTTTTCAAATTAATTTAGTATAAAGTCAAGATGTAAAAAAAATAGTTTATAATTTAACTTTAATACTTTCATTTTTCATCATTTTTTGACTGCTTGACTTTATACTAAATAATCCAAGAATTTATAAATTTGCTATGTAAATACATCACTCGTGAGATGAATTAATTTCAACAGTTTGAATTCGTCGTTTAAAATCAATCTAATAAATTTGAAAATTAAGCTTATCAAATAGCTTGACAAACTTAAGAACACCCTAGTTGTACTCCTCTTTTACCCTTATATTTGAAAATGACATAAATTCTTAAATTTATTTCGATCAGGACTAATTACCAGTGTTGTAAATAACGGTATGAAGTCGTTGGACGGATAAGATACCACCAAATAATTAATCTAATTAATCGATAAAATTCATAATGGTTTGATCATCATCAAGGACTAATTGATCGATTAATCGACCTCCTTGTTATATATTTGTGCTCCTTATGATCTTTTATTATTTTTATTAAGAAAAATATCATTCTATATATTATTTTCAGTTTGAATATTTGATTTTCGACATACGAACCGGATTAATCTGTTGATTTTCACAAGAGAGTATTAATATAAATCTGATTAAGCTGTTAAATCGGACAATCTAAATTGAAGAAAATCTTAGTTTTCTAGATGATAATAACAGCAAAGATTATTAATGAAGCCAAGAGATTCGTAAGTGCAAATTAAGATGAGATAGGATAAAACATAATATTATAATTATTTGATAATATGTAAATAATTTTTTTCTTTGACAAAAGTATATAAAAACATCTTTATATTTTATTATTTATTTTTATCGGACTTGATTTAACATAAATACATAATGTCAGAAATAGTAGATTATATTTGGTAAGCTATATTAAGAGAATTTTTTTAATATTCATTATAAAATATTTTAGGAGATGTCATTTATAAATTTCTCTTTTTAGAAATTTATGTTGTTATAAATATATCTTATTTGTACTCTATCTAACTATAAAATTAGAAATACAATTAAGTTTTCTCATAAAATTCTCTCTTGTTTCTAATCTCTTCTTGAAAAACCTAACACAAACAAGCAAAGAAACACAAATACAACTCATTTTTAACTACACTTCATTCCAAGTCTGGTTCCCATGAATATTAAATTGTAATAAGATCTGCTGCTATTCAAAATCTCTCCTATCCGTGCTCTTCTCTCTATCTCTCTCTTCTATTTCTCTCTCCTTCTTTTTACAAGAGAGAGATAGACACAGAAATAGAGAGCACCACACTGCTATTCTCCCTAAAATAACAGCGGATTTAGATCCTATTAAATTGACCACTATCCGTAATACTCTTTTCAATTATTATTTTTGGATTGACTTATACAACATTCTCAAAATATAGTTATGTGTATATTTCCTATCAAGTAAAGCATATTAGACTTAGTAAGCACTTTTACCAGCTCTACATTGACCTGATAGCCACTATCAGTGTTTCCAAAAAAAAAGAAAAAGACTTAATTAGTAAGCATGTATTGATTTGATCTAAGATTTAAGAGAAAAAAAAAAGGACGGCTATTCAAACCACACATAACATGCATCCTTTCTTCCAATGGTAATTAAAAAATATGCTAGTTCTACGTACATGTATATAACATTTCTTAAGCTCACGAAGTCTGTTAAGTATAACTCTGAAAAGCGCACATTTCTTTCAATCAAAATGAAGAGTAGAACTAGGGTGTTTTTAAGTTCACCAAACTCTTTAATGAACTCAAGTCTAAAATCCATCAAATTGGCTTTAAATGATGAATCTGAACCGTGGAAACCAGCCTATCTTACGAGTAATACGTCTACATGTGAAAATTTTTAAACATTCGAATTAATTTAGTATAAAATCAAGTAGTAAAAAAACATTCAAAAAATGAATGCATTAAAATTAATTTATTAACCTTCTAATTTTAACCGATTGACTTTATACTAAATTAATTCGAGTGTTTAAAATTTTCACATGTAGACGTATTACTCGTAAGATAGGCTGGTTTCCACGGTTCGGATTCATCATTTAAAGCCGATTTGATGGATTTTAGACTTGAGTTCATCAAAGAGTTTGGTGAACTTAAAAACACCCTAGTTCTACTCAAAACACAACATATATAACTTCGAAGCCCGACAATCTAAAACCGACCCGCTAAGTTATATGAATTCAAATCCTCCCCGGTACCATAATAGAAAATCTTTTACAATTAGTGAATCTGGACCGTTCTTTTTTAACTTGGTATGAATCTCAAAGCTCAATAATACTGACCCCTCTGCTAGCTCGAATCTCAAAACAGCTAAAAATTAATCTCAAACCGCAAAGTGAGGAGAATCTTTTACAGTACCTTACTTTTCCTAAGTTATATTGCCTCTTTTCACCAGAAAAAAGTTGACTTACCAAATTGTTCTGATGAAAAGCATAATTTGACAGTCCAACGATAATTTCCTTTTCACAAATAAAATATAGCATCTTTTTTTTACTTGAAGCAGTGAGTAAAAATATGTTACGAAACTTAACAATTATAAGATCATCTCCATTTATCACCACAAAAGAGAGACACAAATGATCGACAGAACAAATCTTTCATATGTTATATTCAGAGGCGGATTTATGTTATGTCAGAGATGGACAACTGCTTTATTTTGAATTTTTAAAAACAGTTTTTAGAACTAAATTTTAAATTTTATGTTATCATCAAATTTTAGAAAATTAAATGCCCAACTTTGTTGAGGACCCACAATTTTCAACAACTCACACTCCAACTATTTTTTTTGTTTTGTTTTATTTTTAAATTTGATGCATAACCATAACGCTCGTTGCATTTAAAAAAAAGAAAAAAATTGTTGATTGCGGAGGTAAGCTTAGATTTTTTTTTATGAGTCCATAAAACTCGCTGATCGCCTATAATATAACCGCTTTGTTTTTTTTTTTTTTTTTCAAAATTCTATCGCTGAGTTCTCTACTGATATGTTAATAGAAAAAAATAGAAAAAAAAAAGAAAAAAAAAAGAGAGAAAATACTCCGCTCCTCCTTTTTCTCGAAGAAAAGAAAAGCAACAATTAACTAATGAGATCAAGAAAAGAAAAGCAACAATTAACTAATGAGTTTGATCTCATTTAGTTATTTAAATCCAATTAGCTATTTTTTACCGACGGAAATTTTGAATATGTTTTAAAGGTATGTACAATTGACATTTTCTCAAGAGGTACATCATATCTGCATCTCCGAGACCAAATCACATGCACTCCTGGGGGTAGGAAATTCTTGCTCCTAGAGTTATTACCAATGGATTCAAGATGAGTCTCAGATTAAATATTTAAATTTTAAAAGTAATCTCGGTCTCACCCGGCACTAGTTCTAGGAACAGAAATTTCCTGCACCCAGGAGCAGGTGATCTCGTTCGCTGCATTTCCTAATAAATTGGAGATGAAATGGCGTTGAACCGTTCCAAATACAACTGCGTCAAATCGTGTCAATTCCGTCAACGGGCATTGATTGAGATCGATGTCGCAATCAGCTGCATATATATATATATATTTCTTTCTTTGGTCCCAGGCTCCCAGCTAGATATATACTTGACATTTGCTTCAATGCATTAATTGATTTCAATTGGTGGGCGTTGTAGCTTGCACAAATTAAATCTAGACTTTATGAGACCGATGAGATGGAGACGCAAGAGATTTAAGTACACGAAATATAGAAGGGAGTTAGAGGTTTCTACAGAGCGACAAAGACCTATCATATACTAATAGCGAAACTTATTACATTCTAACTGTGCTATATTCCCAACCACATGCTGATATTGGTTTTAATGATCACTGTTGTAAATAATGGTATGTAGTTGTTAGATGGACTGGGTACCATTAAGCGATTAATTGAAAATAATCGGTCGATTATTTAGAAAAATCTATAACGGTTTAGTTATCTTTAATGATTAACTGGCAGATTAATCGACTTACACAGACATTTTTTACAACACTAATTTTAAAGAACTTTTCAAAATGTAATATATATAGTGCTAAAAAAATACTTACGAATGCTTGCAATTATGTTTATTTATTTTTTATTCTATTCATTATTACGTACGTGTTTTCCCAAACAGACAAAATTTTAAGGATTTTTTGTTAGTTTTTTTTATTTTATTTTGGTGAAAACATCTCTAAATTAGCATGGACCGGAATAACTCTCTTCTATGTAATTAAAAAAAAATTTTGATCTTTCTAATTCATTAAAAATATATATTATTTTTCTAAAAAAAAAATTGGGGGATAAGATAGTTTCTTCCATCTTTCATACAATTTGGTTGTATAAACCTATTATATATATATAATCTTTTGCATTGTTCATTACAGTGCTGGCTCTTTGTCATTCGTTTAATTTGAAACAGACGGTTCTCAACCATCAACATTTGCTCTCTTCTTGCGCGCCGTGGACATCTGTCTCACGCCTTCCTCATCACTTTATTGCTAAACTCTTCTAAACCCTCTGTCGGTGTTTCTTCTCCGATTACAATCTCTCTCACCTAACCTCCCTTCTTACTCTTCGTCTCTTTCAAAAAATTTAATCCCACCTCTTGATGTGACTATTACAACACAACACAAGTAATAAATTCTAGTTGATACTCAATTCGGTTGCAAGTGTACAACCTTGTCAAGTAGTACTTAGGAATCGTCTCCACAGGGACAAGTCGGAATATCAAAATTTAATCTAACAATTTAATTTAGTAAAAGAAAGTAAAAATGTTTTGTGTTTGTTCAAGTGGTTTGGTTTTGATTAAAATGAATTAAACTAAAGTCTTTAAAACACAATTAGGTTTTTAACAAGAATGAGAAATTAGGCTTTCTTAGGGTTCCTATCCACTAGTGTTGCGACTAATTGGTTTGTTAAATTTGTTCTTTTAATTATGAAGGCACAGTTGGATGTTGTAAGTACAAAATAATATCTCTATATTAATATCATCTTTAAATTAGAATAAACGTCACCTCTCGGTACTTGGCTACCCTAATCTAAAGTCATTAAATTCTTATGATAAGCCAAAATTGTATCTATTTAAACCTAGGGTTAGGTATGTAAATTAAGCCAAGTTTTGGTTAAATTAGTTTAAATTAGGTTTAATTAGGTTAGAAATGTCCAAAAGTTCAAGTTACTGCTCTAGTTATGTTTGTTTTACAGGTAATCAAGTGTTTGGATCTTAACGAAGCAAAACGGGTGAGTTAGCAAGAAGAAATGAGCTTCTGTCAACATTTATTGCGGCCCGCAACGCACTGTAGTAATCAGCCAAAAATAGAGTCTGAACTTAAAACGGCCATAACTTTTGACTCGTAACTCTGATTTAGGCTTGTGACCACTTTTTGGAAAGCTAACGAAAAGATCTACAACCTGAGAATATAAAAGGAATATATTGCGACCCGCAAGGACTTTTATTGCGGCCCGCAAGGACCTCTTCAGAATTTTTCCGCACAGTCTGTTAACTGCTACAGTACATTGCGGCCCGCAATTAGGTCGGTTCAGAGGGGGCTATAAATAAGGACCTGTAGAATAGATTGAGAACGTTTTTAGAGGCAAAATTTCTAGGGTTTCAACAAGGAAAAGCAAAAGGAAAAGCTAGAAGAGAGAAGAAGGAAGAAGAGATCATTGATCAATCAGTTTTATTATTTTCTTTCCTTTGGAACTCTTTTATTCATTTGATTTGATTTGTATCTTAGCCATGGCTGGCTAAGGGCTTTTCTAGGGTTGATTAGGGCTGTACTTGAAACTTTTGTTATGATTTAATTGGTTTTATTTTATATATTCTTGTTCTTTGTTGTGATCTATTTTTTATTTTAATTGATTGTGAGGACTTAATCGAAATCGCATGAAACCCTAGGATTTGGTATTTGTAATTGAGAAATTGAATATTAGGTCCAGACCATAAGGAATAGAGTATTTGATAGGCTAAGTACCGAGAGGTGACGCTTGTCTTATACGGGCTTCACCTAATAGTTTAGAAAATTGTGCCAAGTACCGAGAGGTGAAAGATAGTTTTCTAGATTTATTGGGACAGTAAGAACTTAATGACTTTAGATTAGGGTAGCCAAGTACCGAGAGGTGACGTTTATTCTAATTTAAAGATGGTATTAATATAGAAATATCCCTTTATACCTACAATACCCAACTGTGCCTTCATAACTAAAAAAACAAATTTAATAAATAAATTAGTCATAACACTAGTGAATAGGAACCCTAAGAAACCCTAATTTCTCATTCTTGTTAAAAAACTAATTTTGCTTTAAAGACTTAGTTTAATTCAATTAAATTGCAATCAAACCAACCTTTGAACAAACAAATTCCTTTTTACTTTCTTTTACTAAATTAAATTGTTAGGTTAGATTTTGATATTCCGACTTGTCCCTGTGGAGACGATCCCTAAGTACTACTTGACAAGGTTGTACACTTGCAACCGAATTGAGTATCAACTAGGATTTATTACTTGTGTTGTAATAATTCACATCATCTTACTGTCCCAATTAATCTAGAAAACCATCCTTCACATCTCGGTACTTGGCACAATTTGTCTAAACTATTAGATAAAGCCCGTATAAGACAAGCGTCACCTCTCAGTACTTAGCTTATCAAATATCTTATTCCTTATGGTCTGGACCTAATATTCAATTTCTCAATTGCAAATACCAAATCTTAGGGTTTCATGCGATTTCGATTAAGTCCTCACAATCAATTAAAATAAAGAATAGATCATAACAAAGAACAAGAACATATAAAACAAAACCAACTAAATCATAACAAAAGTTTCAAGTACAACCCTAATCAACCCTAAAAAAGCCTTTAGCTAGTCATGGCTAAAGCACAAATGAAATCAAAAGAAGAAAAGAGTTCCAAAGGAAAGAAAATAATAAAACCGGTTGATCAATGATCTCTTCTCCCTTCTTCTCTCTTATTGTTTTTCCTTGTTCAAAACCAGAAATTCCCTCTAAAAAACCATCCTTAATCTATTCTACAGGTCTCTATTTATAACCCCCTCTAAAACCTAGAAATAACCAACCAAAAATAGCAAATTCGGACTCTGAACCGACCTATTGCGGGCCGCAATACATTCATTGTGGGTCGTAATGCATGGAGGTAGTTAACAGACTGCACAGAACAAAACTGGAAAGGTTCTTGCGGGCCGCAATGCATGGAGGCAGTTAACAGACTGCACAGAACAAAACTAGAAAGGTTCTTCCGGGCCGCAATAAAGGTTCGAAAAATACTATCTGGAAGCTGGCTCTGTCTGATAATGTTGCGGCCCGCAATAAATGTGAAAGCTGCTCCAAATTTCGTGTTGACTTGCTACAGATCACCCGTTTTGCTCTGTTAAGCTCCAAGCACTTGATTACCTGTAAAACAAACATAACTAGGGCAGTAACTTGAACTTTTGGACATTTCTAACCTAATTAAACCTAATCTAATCAAAACTCGGCTTAATTTTCATACCCAACCCGAGGTTTCAATAGATACAATTTTGGTTTATCACCTCTCTTTCTCCTTTCAGCCACATCACCTTCGAAGCGACTGATGGCACCGTCGCTGAAACTGTCAATTACGCGCACTCCTCTTGGACACTATGAAGGATCAGAGCGCCTCTCTTTCTCCTCCCTCCATAGCTACTTTCTCATCCTTCTAAGCTTTCAATATCAAATTATTCTCAATCCAATTTAAGGTATATATAACTTAATTAATCATCTTTGATCTGATTCTGGCATGTTTATTTATCTGCAATATTACCAGTATCTCTCTTAGAGCTATTTAAACAAATCATTTGAAGACCAAACAATAAGACATGGACTAAAATAACTCCCTTTTATGGAATTAAAAAAAATTTCATCTTTCTAGTTCATTAAAAAATCTATTGCTTTTCTAAAAATAAATTTTTGGGGGAGAAGATAGTTTATTCCATCTTTCATGCAATTTAGTTGTATAAACCTATTTTATATGTATAATCTTTTGCATTGTTCATTGTAGTGTTAGCTCTTTATTATTCATTTAATTTGGATCAGACAATTCTCAGCCATTAACATTTACTCTCTTCTCATGCGCTGTGGTCATCTATCTCACGCCTTCCTCATAGCTTTGCTACTAAACTCTTCTAAACCCTTGATCAACGTTTCTTGTCCGATTACAATTTCTCTCACCCAACCTCCTTTCTTACTCTCCGTCTCTTTCAAAAACTTTATTAACTGAATCATGACGTGTTGCTCAAGCATGAATATATATTGTATTTCATATACTTCTATGTATATTTATTGCTTACCTTGCTGTGTTCGTTCCATGTCAAAGTAGCCTCCAAATTATGTTTTATTTTTATGTTTTTTACTCTACTGTACGTACTCTGCATAAAGCCAAAACAACACTTTAATATATGAGGAGAGATTCAATTACACTAATTTTTGGTGACACTAGATTACACTCTTTATTTTTAAAGTTCAAACAGTTGAGCTAAACTGTTTAATATGATAGATATGTTAAAATGTACTTGCAGATGAAATTTTATATTTTTCTGAATTTTTTTAATATTTATTAAGATAGATACAAAAATTCAATGGTTTGAAAACAACAATTTTGTAAAATACTTAATAAATAGTAAAAAGAATTCAAAAAAATATAAAATTTGATCTGCAAGCTCATTTTAATATATCCATCATGTTGAACGGTTTAGATCGACTATTTGGAATTTAAAAACTTTGAAAATAGAGAGTGTAATTTTGCGTCGCCAAAAAAGGATGTAATTGGATCCCTCCTCTTAATATATTTACCCGAAATATCTCCGGATATATTTTCTAATAGTTCAACATATTTTGTTTTGGGCATGGCACGGGAAATGCAAAGAGTTTGCTACGTAGGGACGGATCTATATGTATTTATAGGGGTACTTAACCACTCTTATAATTTTAAAATTGTAATTATGTATATTGAAATTTAATTGAATTTTTTTAACATTTTTATATAGTTTAGTACAATCATAAAATATTAAATGTTTACTCATAGCTTAGTGGTTACATATCTATTTTGAGATTGTGGGAATTTGAATTCCAAATCTCACTCACCACATAATACATATTTCTTGTGTATTTTAAGTTTTTACTCCTTATTAATATTTTCTAGTTCCACCCCTGACTTTATATACATTTTTTTTTAACTTCTTTATAGTTTATATAAATATGCCTATTATATTTTGTGAGTCCGTTCTTACTAAAGAAGCGTAATATATATTGTAATATTTACTAAAGAAAACTGCAAGTAGAATAGGATATATTTTATCTGGATATCCCTTGATGCCAAATTTATTTATTTATTTATTTATTGATTTTGCACTATAAGATAGGGAGAGTCCGAGAGACGAAGTATGTGATAAATATTTTTTTTGAATTTATTATTAGTTTATTAACGAATAATTTTTTGCATATTATTTCCATATAAATTCTGACCTAAATAATGAGAATATAATTAAGCATATTATTTCCATATAAATTTTGTCTATTATATCTAAAATACTAAGCAGCCAGAGAGTGCCAGCCCGGTAAGAGAAAGACCTCTCTGATCTTGTATATTGGGCCTTGGCCCAAAACGCTGGGTTCTAAGAACACAAGCAAGTGATCTGAGAATAAAAAAAGGTATATCTGGGCCTATTTTGGGCTGAAGAGACATTTGCCGGATGTTTCGCTCTTTGTTATTACTGCTATTAGAGAGAGAACATATTATTTAAATTGATTAGAGTCAATAAAAAAAATAACAGATTACTGTAATATAATATCGATTCTAACGATTTTTCTGTCAGCTTCTTATTTCAAAAATATTTCATATTTTTCCAAAGGAAGGGATCCATGTACAATATATATGTATATATGTGAATTTTATAACTCTTATTTGAATCCATTCATTTCAAGAAATTCGGTGGTATGTTACAACAACAAAAAATAATTAAAAATTACTTAATTAATAAATACAAAATTGAGAAATAAAAGATGGTATATAATAATAAATGAAATAAAAAAAAGCATAGAACAGAAGATATTCTTGGAACAATTCTTATTCATGGTAGCTTAAGAAAATCCTAGTCTACTAGGGTGGTTCTCATAAAATAACTGAGAACAGTTTCAGGAATTTTGCTTTGTTCAAATTTTGGTTACCACTATAAAATTGAACACCAGACAAAATATGGGGAGAAAGATTTCCCAACTTTTGGTGCCAAATGCAAATATTTTCCAACTGTTACATGATGTTTGGAACTCACAACTGTCTTTTTTTCTCAAGGCCCTTGCATAAAAATAAAAATGAAGAATTTTCAACAAAGGGCACGAGTGTAAGTATCTTTAAGGTATTTTTACCAGAATAAATTATAATAAGGCAACTGCTGAAGCTATAATTACTGATTCACTGTACTGAAGGTATTGCCAATAAAAACTGCTTAGTTCCAATGCACAGTTGGGTATCAATAGTCAGAAAAACAATCAAAATACAGCCTAACCTCCCACCTATCCCATTAAAAAAAAATCAGAAAAGCAATCAAAATACAGATTAACCTCCCACCTACCCTATTGAAAGCCAGAGCCATCAGAAAACTGAAAGGCCAATTTTTCTACCAGGAACTGATTTTATATCATATTAAAACTCTAATTTCAAACAGAAAGGCCAATTTTTCTCATTGATGCATGTCTAAAGAAGTTTATGCTCATCTCAAATGATACAAGAAAAAGCAAGTTGATATATAGAAACTTAGAATATAGAAGAAGCAAGTTGATATCCCCTAAAGTACATGCATTCAGATTTGTGTTAGTGCAAATGTCAATTACCAGTTGGTCAGGTACAAGAGAGGATCCAAGTTGAATGCAATTCACAATACCTATACAATATGGGATTATACTGGTATAGTCTTCAGAAGGGTAAGGAACACCACAAGAGAGGATCCAAGTTGAATGCAATTCACAATACCTATACAATATGGGATTATACTGGTATAGTCTTCAGAAGGGTAAGGAACACCATAGCAGAGACATTTTCTCTTCTAGCACTTAATTGAAACAGAACCACATATGTACATGAATAAAAATAAGTTCAACCTTATAATAACAAATAAAAATTATAGAAAGCTTAGGGAGCCATAGTACAAAAAATAAATAGTAGAAGAAACAATGTTTCTGATACAAATGGAATCATGCACCAGTTCCCCCTGAATCTTTCCTACTTAGTGTTTGAATTATAGCTTCTAAAACTTTTATTTCACTATTCTTCTTAGAGATCTCCTCTTGTTTAGCTCGCAACTCTTCCATGTGTAACTTGAAAACCTCTGTGTAGAAAATACAGAGCATTTAAAGATTTCTTTTCAACTGTTGTCCTGTTATTTTTGGCTTCTTTAACTATACAGTTAATTGACTAAGGCTTAATTGAGAGAAAAATAATTGAGCTGTACAAAACTGAAGTGGTACCGAATTATGTTTTGTGTGGCCAAAACTTGATGAATAATGCTCAATTATGCAAGTAGGTCGAACAAATGCAGTTAATTGACTAAGGCTTAATTGAGAGAAAAATAATTGAGCTGTACAAAACTGAAGTGGTACCAGATTATGTTTTGTGTGGCCAAAACTTGATGAATAATGCTCAATTATGCAAGTAGATCGAATAAATGCCAAGAAGAACATGCAACTGCTAGTGTACAGTACTGGATTTACATGGTACTGGTATATTGCATCTAGCTGAGTACCAGTCTGAAACACAAACCACAAGCCCCAGATACTAATTTCCTAACCAGCAGAGATTCAGTACCTTCACTGATAAAGTAGTGTACCAGTATCAATGAAGTAGGACACCAGAAAAGAAAGTGCACCGATACTAATTTGGTACCAGTACACCACTTGATCTAACTTGTCAAGTACTGTAACAACACCTATCAAGGTGGTCCTTGGCACTAGAGTACCAGACCATGAGGTACCATTGTACTAAAACTTATGTAGGATATTATTGCCATACTTGAAGTATTCTCAAGCTCCTTGGTTATTTCCTGTGTCCGTAACTCTGCAGCCTTCTGTGCAGCTTCTGCTTGTCGCTTATCATTTCGAGCTCGAGCTGCAGCAGAAATTGCAGCATCTAGCTCTCTCTCTAATGTCTCTACCCTCTGTTCCAATGTCTGAAAAAATTTCTATTGTTGAGACAAATATGCAAGAACGCATCATAGAATACTGCATTTTGCTTGGATCTGAGACCCAGCATGTACCAGTACCACATAATCTGAAGCAACAAGTCAGGAACTCCATAGGAAAGCTCGATCGTTATAGAACTTGTCAAATTTGATACCTTGATGGATCGCGATTGTTCAGAGGCGAGAGAAGCGCGCGAGAAGGTTTCTTCGTCGACAAAGACTGCCTTTTTAGAGAGAAACTTCTGCAGAGAATCGAGATTGGAACCCATCTCCGTCAAGTTGCCCATCGCCGCCTGCCATCTCTCCCCTCCGCCGCCGCCGATTTTCTCTCTGTCCGTCATCGGCTGGAACGTTTCGGGTTCTCGGATTCGGGTCGGGTTGGAGTACTCGGTCAAAACAAAAGCCGGTAGCACTTTAAGGTGGAATTTCATGTATACCCCACAAAAACTCCGAATCATGTATTTCCCTATCTAAAATTCATAATATCATATATACCCTTTTCAATTTTAACAACTTACTAATTTATCATTTTTATTATTTTTTTCTATTAAAACTCATTTTAAATTTGACAAGTACCCATTTTACCTTTTGTTAAGAAAATAAAAAATGTAGTATGTTTAAGAAAAAACCATTTTTCAATTTAGTCAGTTCTTTAGGGTAAATGAGTCAAATTTCTATTATTGACGCATACACAATGACATTCTTGTGTAAGTGTTAAAAATAAAGAAATGAATCACTTGCCCTTGAAAATTGACTAATTAGAAGACTCGTACGTTTATCTTAAACATGCTACATATTTTTATTTTTTAATAAAGGTTAAAATGGGTACTTGTTATATTTAAAAAGGGTTTTAATAAAAAAAAGACAATAAAATGATTAATTTGTAAGTTTTGAAATTTAGAAGGGTGAAATGATATTATGAATTTTAGAGAAAATACGTAATTTCAAAGTTTTTGAGGGGTATAGATGGAATTGCCCCTAATTTCAAATATAACGCTTCAATTGAAAAATAAGTTAAATTTA
This sequence comes from Carex pumila, assembly GCA_033356055.1. Taxonomy (NCBI): domain Eukaryota; kingdom Viridiplantae; phylum Streptophyta; class Magnoliopsida; order Poales; family Cyperaceae; genus Carex; species Carex pumila. The sequence goes on along the minus strand of JARJHM010000043.1, from coordinate 535,198 downwards.
AAAGAAAATAATTAATTTTAAATATATACAATTTTTTAATCCTCATATTCCCACGAGAGAGAATTAATGTTTGCGGAAAATTAAAATTCTCTGAATCTCTATTAAAAGCAATTTATATTAAGCGAACATTAAGTGTTAAGATCTTGTCCTTTTAAAGTCCAAAATCATGAAGCTTAGAATTGGCATGAATAAATATGACCCGAAAAGCACAGCACCGCAATTTGTAAAAAAAAAGTTGCTGCATGGACGTAAACAAATTAGATTCCATTGTTTAAAATATCTCAAATTTTGAATTAATTCGTGAAACATCCCCAAATGTACGAATTTTTAAAGCACAAATAATAAAAACTACGCTTTTCAGCGCAGCATCAAAACGGTTCTTGTTGTTTTGCAATTCCCCTTAAAAGTATCTTTTAATATAAATACAAACGAACCTACGTATCCAATTCTTATTCCCAAATTGTAGTACATTAATATATTAGAATGGCTGTAGGTTTAGTGCACTGCAATTCCACATAAGACAGGAAAGCTTGATATTTTGCTTTTTTTTGTGGGTATACCAGTATAATTACCAATATCCACAGCTGCAATTCAAATGAATCCAAAAAAGAAAATAAAAAAAAGGCAAATTTGCACACTTGCTCAGTGGCTAAAACACATATGCACAATCAAGACGCGCAAGTTGATTCTTGCAACTTCTCCCTTCCAGATTAGCAAACAGCGCGAGGTCTGGAAATGCTTATTTTTTTTGCCTAAGCAAACAACTAATAACAGGCTGAATGGTAGCTATTGTAGTCTATGGCAAATTGTTGACTAGCTCCTTGAAATTGAAGACAATCCAATCGGCCTCCCTAGCAACTGCCTCACGCATCTGAACCCCGGCATAACAGATAAACAAGTCGGCCCCACCTGGTTTCCTTGCCTGTAAAAAAAGTAAATTATTCAAATATATCAATAATATTCAACAGTTAACATATCCACAAAGCAAAGAGCAGCACAATTACAGCTCAGTTTCAGCCAGTACAGGTGGACATACAACAAATTATCATATAAAGTCAGAAAATAAAGAAAAAGAAATCTCAAAGCAGAAATAAAGAAGCAACAAAAAATAAACAAATAAACGGAAGCCAGAAATACATTTCCCTAGCATAACCTATTTTTGGCTTCAAAATCTAGTGCTTGAAGTGGCAAGCAAATCATTAGAACACTGTTCCGGCTGGATGTAGAAACAATTGCTGTTGCCAGTAAGGAAAGCTACCAGGAGAATAAGCAACCAAATAAACAGAAACATGGTGTCATGTAATGTGCAGAGAGATTATTACCTCAAGGTCAGTTGCACCATCACCAATCATTACTAGTGTTTTGTAATGATGTGCCTACAATTCAAATGTCAGTTATGGGTCAAAACCACAAGATCTGATCTTTTTAAAGAGAACATTAGTTCTCTTTTGAAAGGAAAAGAAAAGAAAAACTAACTTCTCTTATTTGTTGCACTGCCAATGCTTTGCCTCCACTCCTTGAGGTAGGCTCAGAGGCATCAAAACCAAGGAACTCTCCAGAATCTCCAAATAACAAATTATTTGCAAATATATTCTCAAAAGGGATTCCGAGTGTTGATGCTACTGGCTACATGTAAAAATAGAATGCAGGTTAGAATACGGAACTCCTCTTTTTTTCCAAGTAATATATCGCTGAAGTGTCACAGCTTCAAGGCAAATTTACTTGTTCGAGGACATGAAATGAGAATTGGACAAGTTATGCCTCAAACATAGTGATAGAATTATTTCTTTACTGTTTATTTATCTGATGAATATACAAGTCACCAGCTATTCCTTTCTGGAGGTTTAACATATAAGAAAAAGATAAATTAGCATGAAAGATAAGCATATCTTACAAATTCTGCTATAAGAAAATAGTGATTACTTTTCTGTCCCTAGAAACCTTAAATATCTTATTAGTGAGGTATACTTTCATCTGATATAAATTGATCTTGCTCTCAATCAAGTAAAAATTTCTGCTATAAGAAAACAGTGATTGCTTTTTTTGTCCCTAAAAACCTTAAATATCATATATACCCTTACAAAACAAAACATATCTTACAGGAATACAGGATCAACCTTTTGCAATTTCTTACAGGAATACAGGATCAACCTTTTGCAAGTTTATCTCCCCTCATTATAATTTATTTAGAGAGATGCAGTATAAGAAGTACCAGTGCAAGCTCATATTAGGATGTATGAAATTCCTAAGTTTACACAAGTTACATCAATTCACTAACATGAAGTGTAATGCGACATAAATATTGGCAGCATTTTAAGTTTACAATTTCAAAAACAATGTTTGAGATTCCAAATCACAAATATAATATTTGTCCTTTAAAAACTCAAAAGTCAAAACATCATACTTATCGGTCCAAAATTTGATAACATAAATTTGCTCAAAACACAATTTTTTTGGGTAAGACAGACAAAAACTCAACGACAATGCTTAGATTAAATCATGTTAGACAAAAGTATCCTTACTCCCACACCTCATAATCATAAACCACAGCCATTCCACAAAAACAAGCACCTCTCACATGACAAATTTAAGTGGTTGAATTTGGAAAACAAAAAAAAAATGAACCTAATAACATTCTGTAGTGTGTTATTAGGGACTAATATTGGCTTTCTAGGCCAGTTTGTGAAATTTCTTTTTAAATACCAGAGAGAACACATGGAGGGATGGAATAGAGTCTAATGATTTCCAGGTAAAAAGGTGACCATGTAAGTGAGGTGTTGGCTTAAGCCAAGAAATGATGCATCAGTGCATCAAACAAGATCGGGGCCTTTTAAATTCTGGAAGAATAAATATAATGTTTTTCATTTCTCAGAGGATTAATATTGAAGTTTGGGCTTTCTTATTGTATAATGAAATCCTGAACTTCTTCCCAAACTTTTGTTTGAAAATTTGATTTTTGTACCCAAGGCTCAAAATCTCATTAATATACAGAAGCGAACCATAAGCAGCCCTGATTAAACATGATAAATATCAACAAAAGGGGCAGTGAGAAAAGTAGTGGGCATATTTCAGAGAAAAGGAAAGTGAGGTGCATAGAGGATATTTCATGATTCTTACAGGAATCTGTATTCTGTGATATTTCTCAGGTGCTTTAGTCATGGTAGTTAATTCTCATTTTGCATGGTACACTTGAGTTGTGATAGTCAAAAAGTCTGCAGAAAAAAAAGTTACTCTAACAAGCACTAGCGTACCTCAATCATTTGTCGAAAGCCTCCAGACACCAAGTATACATCAGTACCATTTTCTTTTAGTTTCGTAATCAACGCAGCAATTCCAGGAGAAATCCTACAGTTCCAAAACCACAATTATTTAGGGGCAAAAGTTATCTTAAAAAAAAACAGAGTAGTAGATTAAGTTTCTCCCTTCTTTTTAACGACAAATCATTTTCCAGCAAAAATGAAAATAGTACTAACACAGCAATTAAGCAACTACTAACCTAGGTGGTCTTTTCTCCAGGAAATCCTGTACCTGGGAGAGAGAAGGTTTAAACAAAGAGAGACGAGCAGCCAAAGCTTCTTCAAAAGGAATTGCACCATTCATTGCTCTGTTAATCAAAAGGCAAACAGAAAGAATAAAAAAATTCTGCTTGAAAGAACTTGCATTTAGTCTAGTGGCAAAGGCACATGGCTCCCATGTGAGAGGTCATGAGTTCAAAACCCACAAGTGAGGAAATCTTCTATAATATACATAGGAGTTTGAAAGTGTGTTGAGTGGCTTGACTTCCAATCCATGATTTCAAAAAAAAAAAAAAAATTCTGCTTGAAGTAAAATAAAGTAAACAAATTATTTTATCTTTGCACTTCACACCAGTCTTTCAGCCGTTTTTGTAGGTGTTGTACCAGTTCAGTTAAATCCTGATCCAGTATGGTACTGACAAGGAATAAAAACTCTGTTTAAATGAAACTTAATGATAATGTCAGCACTGAATCAGTATACTTTAGCCATATTGTCATATTTGCTTAAATAAACCTCATTTTTTTTAAAACAAACCCTCAGCTGGGCACTGCCATGAAGATAGCACAGTTTGATGTAGATTCAATCCAATCTAGCATTCAATAACCCAAAACTTGCAACCAAACATGGCAAATCTAAATAAAACAATCACATCAGCCTGGTTTCCTTCTCAGCAGTGGATTCGCCACATAATCCCAACTGCACAAGCAAGCATAAAACAAATCCAATTTTGCTGTGCAATTATACACCAATTAGGTTAAATTTCATCGAGTTAGCTTCAGTTGTTCAATTTTGCAATCAAGTTTATCTCCTATTGCAGTCTTACTATGATCCTGTTCACTTGGTGACACCTTTGCCAAATCCAACCCTAGGAATAAAGCTTCAACAAATCCATTTACCATAAAATGCTCAGTTTTGCCAATATCCTCAAACAATACTCAGCTGAGCCAACCTTTCACTCAATTCTATCCCAGTTCACCCTCATTTGGCTATTTCTGTAGAACAGTAGTTGCCCAACAGTCAGGCCCAATTGTTCTAGAAAGCTTTCACTAAATCTAGTTTTGAGTAACTAACCTGTAGTTAAGGCACAAAATAGCCAAATAAAAAACAAAAATTCTAACCTAGTTGTCCACTCAGCCACAGCCTGCCCAGCTCCACAAAAATCAGCGAGCTCATCAATGCCTTCATCTAAGCACACTGTGCTATCCACATCAAAACAAACTGCATCTGCACTTCGCCATACATTGAGCACATCTATGAAAATAAAATATAAAATCAGAAATAGAAGAAACACTAAAAACAAACAAACAAACAAGACTAAAAGCAAGTAAGATAACCATTTGATTTGCACAGAAAAAGTTTGCATTCCTTTTTGAATCCACCAAAAGATTAAAACTAGCGCAATTCCAAAGCAAATTAAAAGCCTTTGATTAAATCTTTATGTTAATGTTGTTTGTCAACATGGCATCCATGGCTTTTTCTGGATATCAATCAATTTGAAAAATGAATGTAAAAGTTCAATTATATTTTATAGGGCCAAGGTATATATGGTATCAATCAATAGGAAATATTTTCCATTACGTTGTCTATTAACATATGTGCATAAAAAATGAGTATCAGATCCCATATTTTGGTGAAAAGCAGAGAAACCCAATTGACAATGCTTCTTGATATTCTGAAGCTGATATTTAGGTACATTGCTTTGAAAGCATAGTTTTTAAAGCCACTCAAGTAGACTTATCATTATTTTTCATCAAACTGTTTATGAGGAATATTATTTGTGAGTGTTATATAAAAGTACTTTTCTATTTTGTTTTAAAAATTAGTTTTCCAGATGATCATGCAACTGATGACAAGTGACAAATATATGTTACTTACCAGTGTTCAACGCGTGATATTTTTGGAAAAGAAAAAAGTAAAACATACATAAAAAGCTGGAAAGGTACTTCAGAAATTAAAAAAAAAAAAAAATACATCTTGCTCAAATACACACAAACTGTCTTTTTCCTTTTCTTTTTGCAATACATCAAGTCAATCGAAGAAAATGGAAAACTAAAGAAAAATTTACAATAAAAAAATAATGGAAAGATACTTGTAGATACCAACTACAACTAGTTAATGAAACCAATTATCAGCATTAAAAAGAAGAAGCCTTCATGTTGGTTACCATTTTATACAGATACTGGTATGATATTACCAGATTATTTACTGATGGTGCACACCCAAGATACTGTTAGAAAATAAATTTACAAAAATACTCTCTTTTTTGTTCAGTAATTTACCTCCTGAAGGTAAAGAAGTGTCCATAGAAGTACTGGAGACCTCCAGGGCAGCTGGTACCAACAGAAGAGGCTTCTTCAATGGTCCAATACCAGTAAAAGAAGGTATAGGATACTTGATGTTACACGGTGAAAAGACATGTAAGGTGTGAAAAGCTTGCCGAGAAGGAACTCGACATGTAAGGTTCAGGTTAGCACGCAAACTAATCAAGCCAGCCATAAACCTGTCATTTTAACAAACAAGAGATTTTTTTAAGAGTAAAGGATCCAATTTAGGTTCAAACAATTAATTAAAAGTCACAACAAAATCCAGAAGAAAGTTAACCAAGCCACACTACCACCAATTATGGAGTCAGTGCTGGTAGCCTGACACAGTACATGTTGGCAATTTTGTTGGTGCATGCGAGCTTTTCCAGGGGCAGATTTAAGAGGGGCTAAGCCCTCAATAGTTAATTTTTTTTTAATATCATGTATAATTTTCCTATGTATAACAACATATGCTTATACTGGTATGCTTGCATTGATAAACAACTTTACCATGGACCGTTTGTAAATTAGATTTTTTTTTTTAAAAAAAAGTAGCAAATTACAAAAGCTTAAACCTAACACAAAAGTATAACCTACAAAATGGATAATTCATAGTAACAAGCAGCTTCTAAAGAGATCAAATTTTTTTGCTGGGAAAACAGGAATGATTAATCCCTGGAGACTTAAGTGTTACTATTCCCTAATTTCTATTAAATCCAAAATTTACAATTAACTTAAGGAGATCTGTATTTTAGATTTTACACATCCTTCCCGATGAAGAATGTGGCAATACCTAACCTACTCTTGTGCAAATCAAGTAAAAGAAATTTTAATTACCACAATACAACGCCAATTTGCCGAAATTCGAGATCCGAACTCACGTCTTCTCCTCTCTCTCCCTCTCTCTCTCTGGAAGCTTGGAAGCGGCTTTCAAGTCTTAACTATCGCTGGCACGGTCGCTGAGAATAGAGAAGATTCGCCCGCTATTTTAGTTCTCTGTGTGCTGTGTCTGTTTCTGTTTCTGTTTCTGTTTCTCTCGCTTTCAAATAAGGAACATGTCGCTATATCTCCGCTAGTTCTCCACCTACTGCCAAGAGTTACTATCAAAGAGAAGAATAGAATTCACATCCCCTCAGGTTACCGGACTGAGTACAATTGAATCAGACGGTCCAAAATTGTTATATTTAACTTGGCACGAATCTCAAAGCACAAATAATACTGCTCCCTCTGTCATCCCGAATCCCGACCGGATGAGAGTAAATCTGAGCCGTCCATTTCAATTGTGTTGAGTCAAAAACCTAGGAGGTACGGATCCATTTGAATAGGCCTCCTCTCCCAAAATTTTTATTAATAGAAAATATATTAAATAAATATTGAAATTAGATAACCTTTTGTGTTTTATCGAAATATACAAAAACCGTTATAGTTTATCACGGTCTCTGGCCGTTATAGCTTGTCACGGCCAGCATTAACACTTAATTAATCATTACTCATTCTAACTGAACCGCGCAAAAAAAAAAACCGGAAAAAAAATCCTGGCCGTTACTATCTATCACGGCCAGAGACAGAAAGAAAGAAAAAAAAAAAAAAAAAAGGGCTGGCCATGATAACCCATCACGGCCATAGGTTAAAACAATTTTTTTTTTTCTTTTCTTTTTTTCAGACCTGGCCGTTACTTTTCATTATGGATAGGGATTTTTTTTTTTCTCTGGCTATTCCAATCTATCACGGACAGGGTTTTTTTTTGTTTCTTTTTTTGATTCAGTTAGAATGATTAAGCTTGTTAATTAGGTGCTAACTCTGGTTGTGATAAGCCATAACGGTCAGAGGCCGTGATAAATCATAACGGTTTTCCTATATCTGGATAAAACGCAAAAACGTTCTCTAATCTCGATATTTATTTAATATATTTCCTACTAATAAAAATTTCGGCCTCCTCTCACAAATGAGAAATTTTTTAATTAATGAAAATTAATATCAGATAATATAGAGAACAGAAAGACGAATTCATATCCTCTGCATTAACTCAAATTTTGAGTTAAGATGTGAACCGTCTGATTGAGATTTGTATTAATATTAAAGGGCCCCGTGCGTCATAGGCTTGGGCCGGATTGGCCCGAATTTTGATTGTGCGGTTCATAAATTAACTCAAACGGTACGTTAATGTAGAGGATACGTGTCCAAATCTGGCTGGGATTTTCGATGGTCTAAATGGATCAAAATAAAATCGATTCCAAAGTTTAGAGCCGAATTTTTTTTCGTAATAGCCACAGATAATTCGTGAATAATTTGTTTTTTTGGTGATGGCAAACCGAATGCCGAATTATTAAGTTGACCAAACTTTGACCAAATTATTCGTGAATAATTCACAAATTTTACAAATTTTTCTCGCATTATACGAATTATTTCCAAACTTTTCTTGAATTTTTTCATAACATTTTTTTATTTTTGCTTCCTTGTGGTTGCGGCACTGAAATCTCTAATATAGATAATTCCGAATTATTCTCAAATTATATTCAAATTATTTCCGAATCACGAATTTTCTACCCACCAAAATAAATCCAAATTATTCAATTGCCACTATGGTCACAACATACACAGATAGCCACACTGGAAATATTTTGAAGCTATTTTTTTTTTTTTTCGGATCCAACGTTTTCCATTTGACAAAAATCACAGCAACACATTGGCCGCACCAAAAGTTGGTCATTTCTAATTTTTTTTTTTTTGATGTCATATTTTGATTCGTTGAATGAAATTAACAAAAAAATAATGTTAAAAATATATATTTGTAATCAATATAAATTAATTTGCAATCCGAAAAAAATCTAACAAAAATATAAAGAAAGTTCAAATTTTAACCCGGAAGTCGTCTGGTTTCAAGTTAAAAATATATTATCTGATATCTCAAAAATACATTTATATATACAAATTATTCAAATTATTAACAATACTAATACAAGAACATTAATAAAAGTAACAATAATTATTTAGCTAAAATAATTTATTTTACAATTTATTTATATGAGAAGGATTCAAATGCCTCATATTTTTCATGCTTCATTGTGATTTACATTATTTATCTTTGTTTTCAAAGTTCAAATAATTGATCTAAACTACTCAACATGATATCCATATTAAAATAAACTAGGAGACCAAATTTTATATTTTAGATAGTATAAAATTATTGTTTTTGGATAAGAGGAGGGTTCCAATGATGCTTCTATTTTTTGTGGCTCCACCATACCTCCATTTTTTATAACGTTAATAGCTCAAAATTTATAACATAAATACCAAAATAAAAACCGTTGAATGTGATCTATGCCATTTTCTCTATGTCCTCATAAAAAAAAATATCACATTTTGATTTTTTTTTTATATGAATCAATAAGTTAAAAAATCAACGTCTAGAAATTATCTACATATATACATTTTTACAAGCTCTTGATAACAACCAAAATAAAGTTCAAATGTTATAATTTTTTATAAGTGCATTGATAAAATGATGTAGATCACATCCAACAGTTTTATTTTGATTTTTAAATTTTAAATTTTGAGTTATTAAAGTTTTTAAAAATAAAGACATGATGGAAGTAAAAAAAAATGAAGGCATTTGAAACTCTCCTCTTTGGATGAGGAATCATGAAACATAATATGGTTGATATAATAGGATAATAAATTTGTAAAGTTCCACTTAAATACTTAGGCTTACCAATTCATTATATATATATATAGAGAGAGAGAGAGAGAGACAGAGAGAGAGATATGCTAATGTGCATTCGAATGTATATGGTCCGAAGTGCTTACGGTCCAAATTTGAAATTTCAAAATCCAAATAGTCGATCCGAATCATTCATCTTGTTCTCCATATTAATATGTGCTTGGAGACCAAATTTTACATTTTTCTAAATTGATCCAACGGTGGCTGCACAAAACAGTAAAACCGTTGGATCAGCGATTTTCAAAGTGGCTTAATAAATAGTAAAAAAATTCAGAAAAATGTAAAATTTGGCCTCCAAGCACATATTAATACGGAGAACAAGATGAACGGTTCGGATCGACCGTTTGGATTTTGAAATTTCAAATTTGGACCGTAAGCACTTCGGACCATATACATTCGAATGCACATTAGCCTCTCTCTCTCTCTCTCTCTCTCTCTCTATATATATATATATATATATATATATATATATATAGAGGAGTGATACCACCTTATTAGACCTATTATTTCGACTTGTTTCCATACAAAAATCTGTGTTTTGAACCAACAAATAGTGCCTTTTACATTAAATATTCATAGAATGTGGTATTGCTTTGTTTTGGTTCTTACTTTGCAAGAATCAGGCGAAATCGGGCAAAATCAGGCAAATAGCAGACTTCAGGAAGATTTGATGCGAGTCGCAACACCCATGATGAGAGTCGCATCAAAGCCCAAAGCGACCTGTGATGCGACCCTCACTCCTGCCTTGAAGACGAGATGATGCGAGTCGCATCACGAGTTGCCGCCCAGTTCAAATTGAACCTGATACACCCCATGTCATATCCGTTGCCTATAAAAGGAGGTCCTGTGCCAGAATTTCGAGAGTTTTTTCCCCCCCTTTAGATTCCAGATCACTTTGAGAGCAGAGATCAAGAGAAAAGAGTGAGATTGGAGATCACTTGGAGAAGAAGAGAAGATTGCAAGATCATCTCCAATCCACCTTGGATCTTCGAGCTTCATCATGATCTGCCTATTATCTCCCTCTTTTATGCTTTATTTTACCATGTTTGAGTAGAATTTTAGTTCCTAGGGTTAGGATGTAGTCTCTAAACTTTGTCTTTGAATTGCATGTTGTTTTGATCTAAGTATGAATTTGTGTGATTCTTTGTTTGAGTATTCATTAATTGCTTGATTTTGATTGCTTGATTGATTCTTGATTGTCTACTGTTAGATGTCTATAGCATCTCTTCTAGTAATTTGACCTTGATGTATCTTGAAATTGTGATTGAGCATTTGAGGTAGATCTAAGATCAATAGTAGCCGAGAGGTGAACTTTCCATTATCGAAAGGTTGTGGATACCTCTAGTAAACCAGACAATCAATTTAGGTTAGATACCAGTAGGTGAGAGCTACAGGTTGAAGCCTCGCACAAGAAATCAACTTAGATACAAACACATGTCAGCTTTGCTCGAGGGCAATGCGACCCTCATCAGAGATGATGCGGGTCGCATCATACGGGTCACATCAGAGATAATGCGAGTCGTATGATAGGTCCAGAGAGGGCAAAGTTTGGGATGAAACCTGAAACCCTAGGAACGCCCTTTTATCATTGTTCAAAACTAAAACCTTTAATTGCTTTCATTTACTGTTAATTGAATTGTCACTTGAAATTAGGAAATATAAACAAATCAAACCCAACTTTTCACACTTCTAGTACATAACTCGGATTTGTAAGAATTTGGAGTCGAATTATACCGTCCCTGAGGATCGATACCCAATTATACTCCTCGATAGAGTTGTGCACTTGCAACCCTAATCGGAAGTTGTAACCGCAGTTTTAAAAGGTACGCTCCCAAGCGTACCGAAACTTGCGTTGCGCTTTCACGCGAACAAGTTTTTGGCGCCGTTGCCGAGGAACGGCTATCATTTCTTTTCTAGATTCTTGTTTATCTTAGTTAATCTAGATTTTAAATTGTATCCTTTCTTTTGCTTTACTTCCCTATTACTAAAAACTGGCTTTCAAACCCCCTCCTGCAGGTAAATACAAGCTGACTTACCAACTGAGGAGCAAGGGTCCACTCTTTGACGAGACTCCTCCAGAGGATACTAATTCTGCACAACCAACTGCTCAGCCTTCCTCTGACGCGACCCGCATCTCACCTGAAGCGACTCGCGTTGAGCCTGAAGTGACTCGCATCATACCTGAAGCGACTCGCGTGGAGGGAGCCATGTTAGAACACCCAAGCAGAGAGGATAGGGAGGCCAGAGACAGGGAAGATCTAACAGATCAGTCTGACGATGAGATGGACGTCTTCGTGCCAAGGACGCTTCGAGAGTTCAACGTGCCAAGGGCAGGAGATGTCAGAGGAGCGATCCGGCTACCACGAATCCCTGGACAACAACCGAACTTCAATCCAGGAGTTGTCAACATGGTGCAACAGAACACATTTCATGGCATGGATCACGAAGACCCTCACGCTCATCTCCAGACTTTTCTCGAGTGCATCAACACCATCAAAACCAATGGGGCAACCGCTGACTACACGAAACTCGCCTTATTTCCCTTTACTCTCAGGGACAAAGCTAAAAAGTGGTTAGGGTCATTACCTAGGGATTCCGTTACCAATTGGAGGGAGTTATCTAAGTTGTTTTTGACTAGGTTTTTCCCTCACAAAAGAACTGCCAAGGTAAGAAATGAACTGACCAGCTTTAGGCAATTGTCTGACGAACCATTGAACGAGTCTTGGGAAAGGTTTAGGGAGTTGCAGTATTCGTGTCCCCACCATGGCATTCATGATTGGTTGTTGATTCAGACCTTCTATGATGGTTTGACTGAAAGTACTCGTACCACTGTTGATGCAGTTGCAGGTGGCGCGCTGATGTCGAGAGAACCTTTGGAGGCCATGAATTTGATTGACAACATGGCGCAGAACCAACATTGGTCTGGCCGAGACAACACCCGACCTGGAGGTAGAGGCAAGTACGAAGTCGATCAAATCACTGCTCTAACTGCCAAGTTGGATGCTATGCAGAGGGCGATGGACAAGCTGAGTGTGAAGGCAGTCGAACAGCAGCCCCAAGCGTGTGTCATGTGTGGTGATGAAAGGCACACCTATGAGCAATGTCCATTGGTGCAAGATGAAGAGGAGGTCGAACAGGTAAACTCACTCAACAATGAACCTTCTTTCTTTCCGAGACCCCCCTTCAACCGATCTTACTCCAAGGATCCAATGGAACAACAAAATTGGAATAGGAATCAAAACAACCCTGCATCTTTCAACAATGCTCCTACCCCCTTTCACCAACCTCACCAACAATGGCAACACCTTCAACAATCCTTCATCTAGCGGCAACTGGAACAACCCTTCTGGAGGAGGCAACAACAGGCATTTCTACCAAAATGCCTCATTCCCCAATCAAAACAATCGAGCACCTCAAGCTGGCCCTTCCAAACCATATGTGCCTCCCTATGCGACCAACTTCACACACGAGCAAGGGAAAATGAATCAAATGATGTGGGAGCAAATGCAATCGATGGCCACTCAAATGGCCTCCCAAAGCAAATTGTTGGAGCAACTGAGTAACATCGTCACTTCTAGCCAACCTCAACCTGGAAAGCTGCCCGCGCAGCCAGAACCAAACCCCAGAGGAGAAGCTAAGGCGATCACACTGAGGAGTGGGACCCAGTACGATGAACCAGCATTTCCAACTGATCAGCCCCCAATTGATGCGACCTGCACCACCACCATGCGACCCGCATCAACCTCGGAGGAACCTGTGAATCCTGGTCGCATCGAGCAAATGCGACCAGCAACACCACCTGAAGAACCTGTGGATGCGACTCGCAACGTTACCATGCGACCCGCATCAAAAGAATCTGACAAGGAAAAAGGGAAGGGGGTTGAGAAACCTTCGCCTTATAGACCACCTGTGCCCTTTCCCCGACGATTATCTGAGAACAAGTTGAACGCACAATTCGCGAAATTCACTGAGGTGATCAAAGGCCTGCAAATCACAATCCCATTCACCGATGCTTTGACTCAAATGCCCTCCTATGCCAAGTTCCTGAAGGATATCCTATCCAACAAGCGAAGCTTGGGGGGGAATGAAACTGTGAAGCTGACAGAACAATGTAGTGCCATTCTGAAGAGCAACCTACCTCCCAAATTGGACGACCCAGGTAAGTTTTTCATTTCTTGCATCATAGGAAAGGCGACAATTAGAAAAGCTCTGTGCGACTTGGGAGCAAGCGTGAGTCTCATGCCACGCACAATCTACGAGAGAATGGGGGTAGGTGAGCTCAAGCCTACGCGAATGTCGTTGCAACTGGCGGACTCCTCGGTACGGTTACCACTTGGCGTTGTGGAAGACGTGCCAGTTCAAGTCGGCAAGTACTTCGTGCATGTCGACTTTGTGGTCATGGAGATGGAAGAGGATAAGGAAGTCCCCATCATCTTAGGACGACCTTTCCTCAGAACAGCAGGCGCAATCATTGACGTATCTCAAGGAACGCTGACTATGAACTTCGGAGGAGAGAAAGTGAGTTTTCAAATCGACCGCGCCATGAAGTACCCTTCAACCGAATCCTGTTTCCGAGTGGATGTGCTCGAAGAATGCCTAACAGATTTGGTAGAAGACTACCTTCTTGAGCGAACCAATGAAAGCATGAACGAACACTTCGAGTTTCTGTCTGAGATGCAGGTTGAGATGAGGAATTCAGAGGCATGTGGAGCAGATGTGAAGGCAATTGACCTGGGAGAACTTGGATGCGACCCGCATCAACCTCATGCGAGTCGCACACCATGGTCTGACGGCCTTGAAGCTAGTGGATGCAAGTTGAGTTCACCTGATGCGACCCGCTTAGAACATGATACGACCCGCATCAAGGACCAGATAGAGAAACTAACTCTTGAGCTCAAACCTCTACCAGCCAACCTCAGGTACGAGTACCTTGGTCCAGATCAATCTCTTCCAGTTATTGTGAACGCAGAATTGAATCCCAAACAAACCGCCAAACTTTTGGAGAAATTGAGGCTTCATCGAGGCGCGATTGGGTATTCGATTAATGATCTGAAAGGGATCAGCCCGTCCATCTGCTCACACCGAATCTTCCTGGAGGATGATCACAAGCCATCTGTGGAACACCAGCAACGGCTCAACCCAAACCTAAAGGAGGTAGTCAAGAAAGAGATTTTCAAGCTTCTGGACGCTGGTATTATATACCCTATCTCTGACAGTAGGTGGGTAAGCCCAGTCCACGTGGTGCCAAAGAAAGGAGGGGCAACGGTGGTCAGAAATGAGAAGAACGAGCTGGTCCAAACCCGTGTGGTGACAGGGCATCGCATGTGCATCGACTACAGGAAGTTGAATGCAGCCACACGCAAAGACCATTTCCCTCTGCCATTTGTTGACCAACTCCTCGAACGACTTGCAGATCACTCCTATTTTTGCTATCTGGATGGTTACTCCGGTTTCTTCCAGATACCGATTCACCCGCAAGACCAAGAAATGACTACTTTTACATGTCCCTACGGTACGTACGCGTACCGTAGAATGCCATTTGGTCTTTGCAATGCACCAGCAACCTTTCAAAGAGCTATGATGGCCATCTTTTCAGATTTCATTGAGAAAGAGGTTGAAATTTTCATGGATGACTTCTCGGTGTATGGTGCATGTTTCGACTCTTGTCTGACTAACCTGTGCAAGATCTTGCAGAGATGTGAGGAAGTCCATCTCATTCTGAACTGGGAGAAATGCCACTTCATGGTCCAGTCAGGAGTCGTCCTAGGACATGTCGTGACCTCCAAGGGCATAGAAGTTGACAAGGCCAAGATTGAGGTGATCGAGAAACTAGAGATTCCGACGAGCATCAAAGGAGTTCGAAGCTTTCTTGGACATGCTGGATTCTACCGCCGGTTTATCAAGGATTTCTCCAAGATTGCTAAACCATTGACCAATCTACTCATCAAGGAGTCTGACTTTGTCTTCACCGACGAATGCCTCAAATCTTTTTGCAGCTTGAAGGAAGCTCTCATCTCAGCACCTATCCTGCAACCACCTGACTGGTCTCTCCTCTTTGAGATCATGTGCGATGCGAGCGACTACGCAGTAGGAGCAGTTCTTGGGCAGAGGAAGGGAACGATGCCGTGTGCCATCTACTATGCTAGCAAGGTGCTAGATCCTGCCCAGATGAACTACATGACTACCGAGAAAGAACTTCTTGCAGTTGTGTTTGCTCTTGACAAATTCAGGTCATACCTAGTTGGCTCGAAAATCATTGTCTACACAGACCATGCCGCACTCAGGTACTTGCTGAGGAAGCAGGACGCGAAGTCTCGACTGATAAGATGGATTCTTCTCTTGCAAGAATTCGATCTTGAGATCAAGGACAAGAAGGGAGTCGAAAACACTGTAGCCGACCATCTATCCAGACTTCACTTGGATGACGAGAGCTCTGCCGACTTGCCTATCGATGATTCTTTCCCTGACGAGCAGCTCTTCTCAACCTCAGCTCTGGATCACCTTGATGAGACTCGCATGGAGTGTCTTGCCACCCGCATCCATCATGATGCGACCCGCTTCCATCATGATGCGACTCGCATGGGAACCATTGCGACCCGCATGGGCCGATATTCAGATCCTTGGTATGCAGACATCGCCAATTACCTCGCCTCTGGGGTGCTTCCAAACACCATGACTTACCAGCAACGGAAGAAGCTAAAATCTGACGCAAAGTTCTATTTCTGGGACGAACCCTTTCTTTTCAAAGTAGGGATTGATAGCATCTTCCGACGCTGTGTACCACATGAGGAGACACGCTCCATTCTTGAGCACTGCCATTCGTCCGCCTATGGAGGCCATGCCTCGTTCTCCAAGACAGCCGCCAAGGTTTTGCAATGTGGTTTCTTCTGGCCATCTCTCTTTAAAGATGCGAAAGCCTTGGTGATGACGTGTGACAAGTGTCAGCGCACCGGGAACATCACCAATCGCAACGAAATGCCTCTCAACTCCATTCTCGAGGTCGAGGTTTTCGACGTGTGGGGCATCGATTTCATGGAACCATTTCCAGCTTCAAGTGGGAATGAGTACATCCTGGTTGCGGTTGACTACGTGTCAAAGTGGGTCGAGGCAGTGGCTTGTCGAAGAGCTGATTCAGACGCGGTAAAGCGATTATTCAATGATGTCATTTTTCCTCGCTTTGGAGTGCCAAGAGCTGTTATCAGTGATGGAGGGAAGCATTTCATTAACCTTCAATTCAATAATCTCCTGAAGCGACATGGAGTGACGCACAAAGTCTCCACCTCTTACCATCCTCAGTCGAACGGCCAAGCTGAAATCTCCAACAGGGAAATCAAGTCTATCTTGGAGAAGACAGTGGCAAGAACAAGGAAGGACTGGTCTCTGAAGTTGAGTGACGCACTCTGGGCCTACCGTACTGCATTCAAAACGCCGATTGGGATGAGCCCTTTCAAGCTGGTGTATGGGAAGCCATGTCACCTGCCAGTCGAGATCGAGCACAAGGCGTTCTGGGCCACTCGGGCTATCAACATAGGCTTGTTGGCAGCTGGAGAGAAGCGTATCCTCGACTTGCACGAATTGGAGGAGATGCGTCAGCACTCATATGACAATGCGAGGATCTACAAAGACAAGACCAAACGAATTCATGACAAGCGCATCATGTCTCGCGACTTCAAGGAAGGCGATCTGGTCCTTTTGTTCAATTCTAGGTTACGACTCTTCCCTGGGAAGTTGAAGTCCAGATGGTCAGGTCCATTTGTCGTACGACAGGTGCACCATTTTGGCGCAATTGAAATTTGGAACGAAGCATGTGGGAATTTCACGGTGAATGGTCAGCGTCTCAAGCACTATGTGGCTGATCAAGCCCATCAGGAGCGGTTTGTTCAGGACCTCTCCGATCCCATCTCACAAAAGGATTAGCACAAAGGAGGTCGAGCTTGAGACCTAAAACAACCTAAAACAAGCGCTTCTTGGGAGGCAGCCCAAGCCCTTTTCAGTTTACTTTTAGTTAGATTAGTTAGACATTCTTTTCTGTTTACTTGTCGTTTCACTTTGTTGTCTTTTCACATCCTGATGCGACCCGCTCCGACCTGATGCGACCCGCTTCACTTAGTGCGACTCGCATCCCCATTGATGCGACTCGCATCACTGCTAACCGTCGCAGCATTCAAGGGGTGCGTCGAAACGACGCGAGTCTCATCTTTTATACTTCACTCGCACCTCATATTCCTCTCTTCTCCTCTCCTCAGCGACACCTTACCCTTCTTCTTCCCCGTTGCGACTCAGACCATCTTCGTGCGAGCCTCAACAAAACAAAACCCTCAAACGAAACCCTAAACCCTTTCTCCTCCTCCGTCGGCCTTCGTTTCCACCTTCTTCTCCATCTCTCCCTGCCGACACATCTCCATCCCACCTCTCCACCTTCTTCTACACTCACCACCGCCATTGTTCCGCTCTTTCCTTCTCCATCGGATCGCCTCTACCGTCAGAAACACCTCGGTGCGACTCGCATCACACTCAGTGCGACTCGCATTACTAGACGTTGCGACTCGCATCACCCACAAGGCGACTCGCATTGAAGCCATGTCAGACGCACCAGATCAACCACCACCGAGGAACTACCTCCTGGAGCGCCGCACCAAGCATAACTTCGTATCCAACAAGGGATACCAGACCCCGCTCCCTCTTCTTCTGAGTCTTCTGAGCATCACGACTGGTCTCAGCAAGGCTCAAGCTCGTCGGGTAACAGTGGTAACCCCTCTCACTCTTCTTCTTCTTCTCATTCTTCCTATCATCCATCTTCTCCTTCTCATTCAGGGGCAGGGTCTATGACCGTGGAGTACAATTCTGATGATTCTGACCCCGTTTTGGGTCAGTACACCCCTCGAGCGGCAGAGTACCCCTCCCCTCACTTCACTCTCTCCAGCCATGGCATGCTGGGGCGTTTTCTCATTCTCCAACAGCGCTCCTATGAGAACACGCGCAGGGTTGACTTCGACACCCTCGAGGCCTTTGGGGTTCGCGAGGATTTTCTTCGTCTCACCGGGAGGATCGGGTTTACTCCCGCCTTCTGGGCTATCGACCGTGCCTGCTACACGGAGATCACCCTCGAGTTCCTCTCCTCTCTCAAGCTCTGACAGGACGTGCGCGGCCGCTACTACATCAAGTTCCAGATGCTCAATGAGACGCACCGGGTCACTCTGGTCAGACTTCGAGAGTGGTTCGGTTTTGAGCAGAACCCCGATACCGACTCCCTTGACCATCAAGTGGGGTTCGACAGGGCTCATTTCTGGCGTCTGATCACTGAGATGATGAGTGCCACCAGCGCCCAGTACCGCAGCATTGCCATCTCTCACCCGGTACTGCGGTGCATCTAGCGTACCATTGGCTGTACCATCTTCGCACGCGGCGAGACTGCGGCCCGTGTCAATGAAGAGGATCTCTGTCTGTTGGACCACATGCTCCGTCCTGAGGCAGAGTTGGCGCGCCCCAACTTGATGCTATTCATGGTTCGTCACTGGCTGGATATCCAGCGCAACACAAAGGTCGGAGGGTCTGTTCGCATTGGCACTTACGTCACCCTGATCGCTGACCGGCTGGGCGTCTCGACCGCAGGCCTCACTCTCTCCACTGGCCATCTCACCCTGGATGCCAAGGCATATGAGCGGGCGACCTTCCTCAAGATCGAGCGCGGTCCTGCTAACCACCGTGCTCGCTATTTCTGGGCCTTGAAGGGTCATGGTTTACACCTGATGCCCCTTCGTCTTGCGCCCCTGTCTTTTGATGATGAGAGCACCTGGTTCTTCACCGAGCCTCTGCCAGACGAGCCGACACCACCTGCCTCTCCTGTGCAGCCCCATTCTCCTGTCCATGGTGATGTGCCCATGCCCGATGCTCATGTCTCTCCTGCGCACCCTCATGTCTCTCCTGCGCACTTCCATGACTCCACCTTCTATGCTGACCCATCCACTTCTCATGCTGGCCCACCCTATCCACCTCCCATTCCATCACCCACTATCCAGGATGTCTACAGCCTTGTCTACGACATGAGGCGTGAGCAGGGTGCCATTCTCTATGATTTACAGCGCCGGGTGGGTGACATTGAGGATGTTTTGCGCGATTGGAGGTTCGATCCCTCCGATGACTGAGCAGGTTTGTTTTTCTTCTACCCTTCCTTTGCTTTATCTTAGAGTCTTGAAGCATTGAGGACAATGCTCAGACTAAGCTTGGGGGGCTGATTTAGGATTTATTTGTTTTTACTTAGGCCATGTTTACTTGTTTATTGCATTTGTAAGTAGGAATTTATGTGATTGTTTGGATTGGCAACCTTTTTGAAAAATTGTTGGTATTGATTAGGATGACCCTAGGAGATTAGAACTATCCCATAATTGACCAATGAACTGATGAGGACGAATGTTTTGACCATTTGTAACAATGAAAACTTGAAACCTATTGAGAAACTCATTTAGAAATTGACTTGTGCCTTTTCAAATAGGAAATGGGGATACCTATTGGTATGAAGGAATACCAATGGGTGTGTGTATTCATGATATGTGCAAATAAAATAAAATAAAATAATAAAAAAATTAAAAAAAAAAGAAGAGAAAAGAAAAAGAAAAGACGGAGAACATAAGAGTACTGGCAATAAGTCCTTTCAGGGCGCCTTTGAGCTCGTCTCCCACTTAGAAAAGAAAAGACGGAGAACATAAGAGTACTGGCAATAAGTCCTTTCAGGACGCCTTTGAGCTCGTCTCCCACTTAGAAAAGAAAGAAAGAAAATTTTTGCACATATCAACACGCGAAGTCCACCACTTTCTAACCTAAGCTTGTTCCAAGCTTGGGGGGGTAAAAGGGAAATATCTC
This sequence comes from Carex pumila, assembly GCA_033356055.1. NCBI lineage: Eukaryota > Viridiplantae > Streptophyta > Magnoliopsida > Poales > Cyperaceae > Carex > Carex pumila. The sequence continues at coordinate 514,798 of JARJHM010000043.1, read as the reverse complement.
CACAAATGAGGGCAAAGGTTAAATGGATAAATGATAACTTGATTGATTCAAGAACTCAGTTTTACAAATATTCAAATATTTCAGAATTTGAAGTTTGGTTGGTCGAATTGTGTGGAGAATCAAGGTTAAATAGGAAAGTCCAAATTATACCAACATAATTCTTGAGGTTCCAAATTTAAAACAACTCATGTAAATTCTTACATTTAGGAAACTTGCATTTAGAGTCCAAACCGGTACCAAAGTTTAGATCTCTGCTTGAGGACAAGCAAAGGTTAAGCTTGGGGGAATTTGATACCACCTTATTAGACCTATTATTTCGACTTGTTTCCATACAAAAATCTGTGTTTTGAACCAACAAATAGTGCCTTTTACATTAAATATCCATAGAATGTGGTACTGCTTTGTTTTGGTTCTTACTTTGCAGGAATCAGGCGAAATCGGGCAAAATCAGGCAAATAGCAGACTTCAGGAAGATTTGATGCAAGTCGCAACACCCATGATGAGAGTCGCATTAAAGCCCAAAGCGACCTGTGATGCGACCCTCACTCCTGCCTTGAAGACGAGATGATGCGAGTCGCATCCCACTGATGCGAGTCGCATCACGAGTTGCCGCCCAGTTCAAATTGAACCTGATACACCCCATGTCATATCCGTTGCCTATAAAAGGAGGTCCTGTGCCAGAATTTCGAGAGTTTTTTTCCCCTTTAGATTCCAGATCACTTTGAGAGCAGAGATCAAGAGAAAAGAGTGAGATTGGAGATCACTTGGAGAATAAGAGAAGATTGCAAGATCGTCTCCAATCCACCTTGGATCTTCGAGCTTCATTATGATCTGCCTATTCTCTCCCTCTTTTATGTTTTCTTTTACCATGTTTGAGTAGAATTTTAGTTCCTAGGGTTAGGATGTAGTCTCTAAACTTTGTCTTTGAATTGCATGTTATTTTGATCTAAGTATGAACTTGTGTGATTCTTTGTTTGAGTATTCATTGATTGCTTGATTTTGATTGCTTGATTGATTCTTGATTGTCTACTGTTAGATGTCTATAGCATCTCTTCTAGTAATTTGACCTTGATGTATCTTGAAATTGTGATTGAGCATCTGAGGTAGATCTAAGATCAATAGTAGCCGAGAGGTGAACTTTCCATTATCGAAAAGTTGTGGATACCTCTAGTAAACCAGACAATCAATTTAGGTTAGATACCAGTAGGTGAGAGCTACAGGTTGAAGCCTCGCACAAGAAATCAACTTAGATACAAACACATGTCAGCTCTGCTCGAGGGCAATGCGATCCTCATCAGAGATGATGCGAGTCGCATCATACGGGTCGCATCAGAGATGATGCGAGTCGTATGATAGGTCCAGAGAGGGCAAAGTTTGGGATGAAACCTGAAATCCTGGGAACGCCCTTTTATCATTGTTCAAAACTAAAACATTTAATTGCTTTCATTTACTGTTAATTGAATTGTCACTTGAAATTAGGAAATATAAACAAATCAAACCCAACTTTTCACACTTCTAGTACATAACTCGGATTTGTAAGAATTTGGAGTCGAATTATACCGTCCCTGAGGATCGATACCCGATTATACTCCTCGATAGAGTTGTGCACTTGCAACCCTAATCGGAAGTTGTAACCGCGGTTTTAAAAGGTACGCTCCCAAGCGTACCGAAACTTGCGTTGCGCTTTCACGCGAACAAGGAGGGATCAAATGACACCATCCATTTTCAAAGTCCAAACAGTCGATCCAAACCGTTCAACTTGATGGATATGTTAAAATGTGCTTACAGATCAAATTTTACATTTTTCTGAATTTTTTTTTGGTTTATTTAGAGGGGTTCAAAAATTCAACGGTCTGAATATAGCGATTTTGTTAAATACTTAATAAATAGTAAAGAAATTCAGAAAAATGTAAAATTTGATTTCCAAGTTACTCTTAATATATTCATCATATTGAACGGTTTGGATCGACTATTTGGATTTTGAAATTTCAAAAATGGACATTGTCACACCATGTCACCAAAATAGTGGTGTAATCCGATCCCTCGTCATATATATATATATATGAGGAGGGATCAAGTTACAACATTTTTTGAGTTACAACAAGCATTTTCTACATTTTCAAAGTCCAAATCGTCGATCCAAACCGTTAGATGTGATATCTACAATAAAATATGCTTGGAGACCAAATTTTACATTTTTTGAAATTTTTTTACTATTTATTAAGATGGGTACAAAAACTAGTCAAATTCATACCATTGAATTTTGTACCCATCTTAATAAATAGTAAAAAAATTCCAAAAAATGTAAAATTTGGTCTTCAAGCATATTTTATTGTAGATATCACATCTAATGGTTTGGATCGATGATTTGGACTTTGAAAATGCTTGTTGTAACTCAAAAAATGTTGTAACTTGATCCCTCATCAATATATATATATATATATATATATATATAGAGGAGGGATCCACTTACACCATTTTTTGGTGACACATCTTGACACCATATATTTATAAGTCATTTTTGTGATTTCAAAATTCAAATAGTCGATCCGAACCATTCAACGTGAGGTCCATATTAAAATGTGCTTGGAGACCAAATTTTACATTTTTTGAAAATTTATTACTATTTATTTAGAATTTTTTTAAATTGTTGTTTTTCAATGGTTCAAAATTACCTGAAAACAACAATTTTGTACACATCTTAATAAATACTAAAAAAAATTCAAAAATATAAAATTTGGTCTCCAAGCACATTTTAATATGGAGATCATATTGAATGGTTCAGATCGTCTATTTGGATTATAAAATTACAAAAATGACTTGTAAAAATATGATGTCATGATGTGTCACTATAAAAGAGTGTAATTGAATCCCTTCTCATATATATATGAGCTGGGCTATGGTGAGTTGCGAAGTAAAGCGACTATTTTACTTCACGCTCATATTTTGCAATTTTAAAGTTCAAAACGTCGATCCGAACCATTCATCTTGTTCTCCATATTGAAATGTGCTTGGAGACCAAATTTTACATTTTTTGAAATTTTTTTACTATTTATTAAGCAATTTTGAAAGTCGCTGATCTGATGGTCCAGAAAATTTACTGTTTTCACTGTTCACAGCAAAACAACAATTTTCAAAAATGCTTAATAAATAGTAAAAAAATTCCAAAAAATATGAAATTTGATCTCCAAGCACATTTCAATATGGATTAAACATCTAACGGTTCGGATCGGTTGTTTGGACTTTCAAAATAAAAATATAGCATGAAGTAGAAACGTGTTTTACTTCGCAACTCACCATAGCCTATCTCATATATATATATATATAGAGAGAGAGAGTACGGCTAACACGCTTCCTCTAGCATATGGACCGAAATGCTTCCGGTGGAAATTTGAAATTTCAAAATCCAAAAAGTCGATCTGAACCGTTCATCTTCTTCTCCATATTAATATCTACTTGGAGACCAAATTTTACATTTTTCTGAAATTTTTTACTATTTATTAAGCCACTTTGAAAATCACTGATCCAATGGTTTTACTGTTTTGTTAAGCCACTGTTGGATCAGCGATTTTCAAAGTGGCTTAATAAATAGTAAAAGATTTCAGAAAAATGTAAAATTTGGTCTCCAAGCATATATTAATATGGAGAAGAAGATGAACAGTTCATATCGACTTTTTGGATTTTGAAATTTGAAATTTTCACATGAAACATTTCGGTCCATATGCTAGAGAAAGTGCGTTAGCCGTACTCTATATATATATATATATAAAAGTCATATTGGAACGAGGTGATTGATACCAAATTTTTTATTAATATCCACATTTAATATAAAATTTCAAAAAATAACCGCATGGCAGGTTTTTGTCGAAATGTATCCTTTCCGGAAAATTTTTTTCCGGAAATGGGATCTAAAACCGGAAAATTTTTTTCCGGAAACAGAAATTCCGGAAATTTTTTTTCCGGTTTTAGGCCATTTCCGGAAAAAAAATTTTCGGTAATTCTCTATTTCCGGAATTTTTTTTTCCGGAATTCTATTCAATTCTCTGTTAAAACTGCAGAGTGTCGTTGCTTTCACCAGGTGCGCTCTCTCACAGTAAGTTTTAATTAATAATTTAATTTAATTTATTTATATTAGAAATTTAATTAATTTACAATTTTAATTTCATTTATTTATATTTTAAATTTAATTAATATATAATTTTAATTTTATTTATTTGTAATTTATAATTTTAATTTTCTTTATTTATTTATAATTTTAATTTTCTTTATTTGTAATTTATAATTTTAATTTTCTTTATTTATTTATAATTTTAATTTTCTTTATTTATTTATAATTTTAATTTTCTTTATTTATTTATAATTTTAATTTCATTTGTTTGTAATTTAAATTTATTTGATTTATAATTTAAATTTAGAAGTATTTAATTTGTAATTATTTAAATATGTAACTATTTAATGTGAAATTATTTAATTTGTAATTATTTAACTATGTAACTATTTAATGTGAAATTATTTAAATTCTGAATATTGTCATATTAATTGAAAAAAAATAAAAAATGCTGCAGAATAATTTTAAAAGTTTTATTAATTCTAAAATAATTTTTTAATTCTGAAATAATTTTGATTAATTCTGAAATGATTTAGAATTGTTTTAGGAACTTTTTGCTTTTCGGATTCCTTACGGAGCTCTAACAATCAGATCGATTGGTTTTCGATTGAGGTAATTTTATTTTCTTTAAATTCCAAAATAGTGTAGAATAATTATTGAAAATTGTGTAGAATATTTTTAGTAATGGCAACACAAATTTTAATTACTTATATGTTGTTATTTTTGAAATTGCCAGACCAATCGAAATTAGAAATGACAACTATTTGTGTGAAAATGTATATTGGAGGGGAAATCCAATATAATGATGACGGGGTCTATTACAGTACCCGAGCTAAATACTCATTACCGCTAACCGTGGACCACAGTTTTGATTATCTTGTGAATGAGATTTATAAATTAGTTGGGTACAATTCTAGCAATGCAAATCTGGAAATCCAGGCCAGATTTAACATGTCCACTGATGGCCAACGTGACTACCAATTAGTACCGGTAATGAAACAACAATCATTCGAAATGATTGTAGGAATTGTGTTGTCTTTTTCACAAAGGTTATCGGTTCTGGAGTTATATGTAGAATTGGAACCAATCTATACTAGTCATATACCTGAACCTCAATCCCGACCCAGTACCAGTCGGATTCCTATGGAACCCGACCCAATACCAATTAGATCCCGACCTAGCACCGGTCGGTACTCTGTGGATGTAAGAATGAGACCCCGATCCAGTATCGGTAGCAACTCTGTGAATGAACCAGTTATATCCCGACCCAGTAGCAGTCATAATCATGTCGATGAAGACCCAATACCAGTTAGATCCCGACCTAATACTGGTCCGTACTCTGTTGATATACCAATGAGATCCCGACCCAGTCCCAGTGCGGTCCGCAGACATGTACGTGATTATTCTCATGTACCTGTGGATGCAATTGATTCTGATAGTTTGGCGAGTGGAGATGAGATGCTCTCCGGTGAGTCGTCAGGTTCTGATGATGATATCAGACAGCCCAACCAGTCACAACCACAATCCCGTCAAATACAATCCCGTCAATTACAGTACCCGATTACTGGTCGGGAAAATATGACACATCCGGTTGACAGTTTCAATGACATATCCAGTTTTCGGCCTGCGGATGTCGATTTTTTCGGCAGGTCAAAAAAAACATTTGATAATCCATTGGCTAAAGGTGTATTTTATGAGTCGAAAACGGCTCTAAAGATAGCAATCAATGAGTTTCATCTTGAAAATAATTGTGAGTGCAGGGTTCTTAGGAGCGAACCTAGACGTTACGAGGTGGGGTGCAGAGATGCTTTTTGTAAATTTAAGGTGTCCGCAAAGCAGAACATTCTTTCAGAATCTTGGATTATTACCAAACAAGCACTTCCCCATACGTGCACAGTATCGGCAACACGTACTGATCATTGTCAGCTGACAGCAGAGATGGTTGCCCTTGCGATTGATAAAACCATTAGAAGGGACGTGTGCTCTTCTATAAATCATATTCGAGATATCGTCATGATGAAATATGATAAGGTAACCCCCAAGTACAACAAATTATGGAGAGGCCGTGAGCTTGCTATTGCAAATCTATTTAGGAGTTGGGAGAACTCGTACAACTTACTTATTCCACTATTGGAAGCCATCAAGAGAAACAATCCAGGAACTAAGTATTGTGTGATCTCGAAACCGATTGAGAAAGAAACCGATAGGCACTTCCACAGAGCGGCATGGGCATTCGGAGCGTGTATTGCTGCGATACCGTTCCTCAGACCAGTGATTAGTATCGATGCATGTTTCATGTCGGGACGGTACCAAGGTAGGCTGCTAATGGCATGTATGTATGATGCTGAAAACCAATTGCTTCCAGTAGCTTTTGCAATTGTGGAGAAAGAAAGCGCTGACAACTGGGGTTTTTTTATGAGATGGTTAAGGTTGGAAGTAATTGGAGATAATCGATTCTTCTGTGTCATATCGGATAGACATTTGGGAATTAAAGCTGTGTTTCAGGATCCAAATCTCGGATGGGATGAGTCTACCGATCAATGTGTGCATCGGTATTGCTCCCAACATGTCGCCGAAAATCTTTACAAGCACGTAGGCCGTAAGAGAGAGGTTAGCGACAGATTCATAGCTGGAGTGAACAAATGCAAACCTAGGAGGTTGCAAGAGATGTTACAAGACTTTGAAATTGGTTGTCCGCAGGCTATCGACTACCTTAACAAGGTGGGTAAAAGGAACCCTAACGATGAAGACGAGCTTCCATGTCCAGATAAGTTATATAAAGCTTTGGACGGAGGCCACCGATGGGGGATAATGACAACAAATGGGTCAGAGTCACTGAATGCCGTGTTCAAAATTAGTCGGCGATTACCGGTTGCAGCGATCGTGGAGGACACGTTCTATAAGTTGAATAAGTGGTTTTTTGAACGATGTAACAAAGCTCAAATGTCATGTCAACATGGTCAGGTGTGGTCCGACAGGGTAACTAAGTTATTGCAAAAGCGAATTGAAAAAGGAAGGAACATGACTGTGATTCCTTACCGTGGAAGACATGGTCTTTTTGAGGTCATGGTTAAGGGTGAAAAAATACCAGCAAGGCGTAATCAACCGAGACTTGAGTATACTCGTAGGGATTTCGGGTATAGGGTTGTTGTTACGGACAACAACAAGGTTGAATGTGAATGTCAGAAGCCTCAATTGACCGGCATACCTTGTTCTCATTTCATGGCCGTTGTCCGTGAAATGAGATATAATGAAAATTTATACGTCAACCCATTGTACCGTATGTCAATAGTGGCACAGACATGGAGTGGACATTGGGAACCGAAAGGCAACCAATGTGAATGGCCTGCGTATGAGGGCCCGAAAATTAAACCTGAGTCGAGACTGATCAAAAAAGGAAGGAGACGGCACGACCGCATACCGATGGAAATGGACAGAATGCGTGGTCGGAGACTCGGACACCAGGCTCATCGTGAGACAATTGATAGAAATGTTGCAGGTATAACTGATCAACCAACTGTTGTTGATTTTTTAACTAAATTCACAATCTAATGCATGCCCTACACTACATGTAGAGGAGGCAGCAAGACAGGCGCAAGCAGCGGCATAGCAACCAACAAGGACAAGTACAACCGTTTGGCGCACCCTCGGACAACATTTCAGTCTGCGTCGTAGAAATTAACTTGTGTGTTTTTTTATTTCTATGTGTTAAGAACTACTTGATTCTAATGTTGCTGAGAATTATTTTATTTGTACGTGTTGAGAATTATTTTATTTGTATGTGTTGAGAATTATTTTATTTTGTTAAGTTATAGGATATGGTTTCGATGCAACACACATGACAAGATAAATCAAAAATAACAAAACATAACACAAATGTATAAATAAAAAAAATATACGAGGAGTCCTACAAGATAATAAAAAATAGCAAGATATAACGCAAATAACAAGATAAAATCTCTAAATCCTACTGGCCACGCTGTAAATATACATGGTGGTCCGGATACTGCCAATGTGAGAAGCGAGAAGTGTCAACCCTAGCACGCTGTGAGCACACATGACAAGATAAATCAAAAATAACAAAACATAACACAAATGTATAAATAAAAAAAATATACGAGGAGTCCTACAAGATAATAAAAAATAGCAAGATATAACGCAAATAACAAGATAAAATCTATAAATCCTACTGGCCACGCTGTGAATATACATGGTGGTCCGGATACTGCGAATGTGAGAAGCGAGAAGTGTCAACCCTAGCACGCTGTGAGCGGCGCGGTCCGTCAGTGGGATCCACTGCATGTGGTGTCTGAGACGGATCCTCTGCAGGAGGTGGATAAGAAGACGACGCCTCAGGATCACCTGATGGATAAGATGACGACGCCCCAGGATCACCGAATACGTGGCCGGAGAATGGAGTCGGAGGTGCCTCCATATGAGCCATCATTGATTCGTGTCTTGCCTGGTCAAATTGCATTTGCTCCATCTCGTTCGCCTGCTCCTGAGACAGTCCTGGATAGTAACGATAACCTGCTTGATCCTGAGACATCTGCATTTCATAAGAAAATTTTTATTACTTGTTCATTGTAAATTAAAAAACAAAATTACCTCAATTAAAGTATTATATACCGGGCCCAATTCATCGCCGAATAGTTCTTGCAACCATTCATCACCAGTCATCTCCCGCTCCTGCATCGGCTCCTGCGTCTGCGTCTGCGTCTGCATCGGCACCTTTAGTTCATACGTAGTTTTTCTTAGCTACAAACTAAATTTTGAATCATCTTGTAAGTTAAATTTATACCTGGCCAGTGTTGGCACGTGATGATAGATTATGCTCTGCGAACTCTCCCGGACGGATGTAATCCCTCCATTGTGAGCCATCATATAACCAGCCCGTCACTGGATCTGGGCCTTCAAATACGGGGCCAGCTGGCATCGGCTCCGTTCCCAAAGGATAAGAATCGTCGGATGGAATTTCCTCCCAGTTAGGTGGAACCCCCGCATCCTCCAGCATGGCAATAGCACGGTCTCCATAACCATTATCTCTGCAGAGACACAAACCTAGTCTCATTTTGCCCTTGCCAATTGCACGGAGACCCTTCGTGAAAAATGCCCGTGTGCCATGTGCTAACTCTCCTATCCCACGCAAAGCCTGTACATATATTTGGAGTATAATAAATGATATATAATAAACCAATTATAAAATTTAGAGTTAGAAATATTTACAGTTCGAACAAATGTCGATCCACTGGGAATATATCCAGACACAGAGTGCTCGTCTCTTGGAACCGGAACATTACGTTCCATCCCCACCACGTGCTGGCCAAACAGGTAGACGGATGCCATGCAGTTCTCCTGGTACCATTTACAATATCTTAGGAGGTCATTTATATCCCACGGACGACCTACTTCGTACACATGATCTGCATAATGTGTCGCCTGTTTACAAGGTGCAGTTGCGCCCAGTTGGCATTTTTCTTTGAGCCCGATTTCAACCTGTTTACAAGGTTAGTATGATAAATAAGTAAATAAGTACTTTAAAATAAGTAAACCACATATGATTTGTGAATATTACTTGTGCAGCTCTTGGTGCTCGAGCGGATCCTGGGGAAGCGGTGGCTCTATCTGTTGCCATCTTCCGAACTGTCGCATGCAGCGATCAGGATTGTGATGCTCAACAATCCAATAAAAAATAAGAGGACCGCGGTACAGGTAGAACGGCTGTCAATTTTAGAGTTGCAATGTTAGGTAGAAATTATAAATGTGATGACATGAATAAAAGAAAGAGGTTTTTACTATAATGTACCTGGTCCGCCCGGGTTATTTTCGAAAGGTCGTGGTAAACAGATGCATATGGCTGCCAATTGACCATGTTATCCGTCAGTTTCTGAATCTGGTCGCGAGGGATACTTGGACCGGAGGTTGCACCATGGGACGAGTTTTCCCAATTGTGTGGGCCTTTCCATAAGTCAGCAAAGACGGGGCATGTCTCTTCTGTTTCTGCGCCCCAGTTCGGTTGAGATCCCGGTAACGGCCGGTGAATTTGAAATCGGGTCCACGACCAATGTTGCAGAAGCATGGTGGGACCATGCATGGAGTGGCATGAAGGACTGGATGCGAGGCACAGATTTCTATATAAATAGGCGAGAACAGCTCCGCCCCAGTTGTACTTCCTCGGCTCGTCCAAGTTTTCAATCATGCTGAGATACCACAGCGGTATTCCGTCCCCGCTACTGTCAGCAAACATGGTATTCCCTAGTATGTCGAGGAGAAATCCACGGACATACCTAACCGTCAATTTTAAAATGTGAGTACATTATTCAAAATATCAAATACGAATAGAGTTGTAAATAAAAAAAATACTAACCACTTCAATTGTTGGTCGTTCGCATCTGTTGGTAATTTTTTGAAGCGCTCACGGACAACTTTTTTAGCGATAAGCATGTCGTACGTATCATTTTCCCTCTTTTTCATAAACCCCTTCACTTCATTATCTTTCACGTCCAGTAAGTCATAAAGTCGGCCATGAAAACTCGCCGAGTTTGTAAATCCCGTTACCGGCTCCCCCGTAATAGGCAAACCCCAGAGACAACTCACATCCTCCAGAGTAACTGTAATATATTTGACTTGTCAGTAAGGAATAAAAAAATATATATTTAAATTAGTTAATACCTGTCATTTCTCTGAATGGAAGATGAAAAGTGTGCGTCTCCGGACGCCACCGCTCGACAAGTCCATGAATGAGGGCCGCATCGAGGGCGATATCAGGCAATATCGCGAGCTGATATAAGCCCATTCGAATTAAAAATGGTGCATACCTCTCATTATACTCACATTTGTGTCGATAATGTCTCACGGTTAAAATCTCTTTACTCTAAAATAAGAAAAAAAATTAATTACAATATTTATTTGATTACTTACAGAGTTATGAAAAACGAAATAAGTAAATGTTTACCTCCTTAGACGCTTCAGATATCCTGTGATTACCGTGAGCTATCCACAACAGGGGGCTAAATCTATGCTTAAGTACTGGGTCTGCCATACTACAAAATTCGAACAATATTGTACATCACCTTAAATTTTTTCAAATTATTATAAACCATTTTGGTATTTTCTAAATTATTGTACATCATTTTGGTATTCTCTAAATTATTGTACATCATTTTGGTATTTTCTAAATTAATCAGACAATATTCTAAACCATTAAAATGAACTAATTAATTATTTTTTAAATTAAAATTAAAAAAATACAAATATAAAAACCTGAATCGCAGATCCGATCGATCAGACAATCAGAGCTCCGAAAGGAAAACAGATGCCTAAAAAAAATTAAATTAATCGAACAATTTTCTACACCATTTGGGTAATTTCTAAACAATTCTAGACTATTTCGGTATTTTTTAAATTATTCTAAATAATTTTGGTATTTTCTAAATTATTCTAGACTATTTTGGTATTTTTTAAATTGTTCTACACTATTTTGGTAATTTCTAAACAATTTTACTAGACTTTTTCGGTATTTTCAAAATTATTCTAAACAATTTTGGTATTTTCTAAATTATTCTAGACTATTTTGGTATTTTTTAAATTGTTCTACACCATTTTGGTAATTTCTAAACAATTCTAGACTATTTCGGTATTTTCTAAATTATTCTACACTATTTTGGTATTCTTTAAATTGTTTTACACCATTTTGATAATTTCTAAACAATTCTAGACTATTTCGGTATTTTCTAAACAATTCTAGACTATTTCGGTATTTTCTAAATTATTCTAAACCATTTTGGTATTCTCTAAATTATTGTAGACTATTCGGTATTTCCTATATTATTCTACAAAATTTTCTAAATTTCTAATTTTTTGGGACATTATTTTACACAATTTTCTAAATTTCTAATTTTTTGGACATTATTCTACACAATTTTCTAAATTTCTAATTTTTTTGGACATTATTCTACACAATTTCTAAATTTCTAATTTTTTGGGATATTATTCTAAACTATCTAGATTTCAATATTTAAATAAATAAAAAAAATTACCTCTTAAACAGTGCTGAATGGGACGGCTCTGATTTCCTTCTTCCAGTGGTGGGCCGAGTTTATACCGCAGCCCCGGTTCCGGAAAATTTTTTTCTGGATGTGGGACGTTTCTGGAAAAAAAATTTCCGGTTTCAGCGTGTTTCCGGAAAAAAAATTTTCGGGGTTAGAGAGTTTCCGGATAAAATTTTTCCGGATATAGAGCTTGGTTCCGGAAATAATTTTTCCAGAATGGGTACATTTCGAAAAAAACCGGCCATGCGGTTATTTTTTGAAATTTTATATTAAATATGGATATTAATAAAAAATTCGGTGATTGATAATTTGGTACGATTAAAAAAAAATGTTGCGAAAAATGGAGAAGTCATATGATAATTTGTTTCAGCTAAACCATTTTTTTTTTTTGTTGGAATTGCATTTGGCAAATTCCATTTGTTGTTTTAAATATCACAGACTTTCTTAATGAAACTATGTTACTAACATAGTTTATACTTTTCCTCATCCAACAAAATTATATTATCATATAGAAAAGGAAAACATTAATAATCTAGCTTAGAATAATATAATATAATATATAGCATTAATTAATGTTTACATTTTCCCTCTTCTCTAATATTATCAACCTAGCAGTACTGTTCCTAATTAACCTCCATTTCTCTTACACCACATGAACCCTAGCTTCTTCTTCCCCTAACCTCAGGTCAGAACCATATATATATGTTCTTTGCCAAGCTGCTTTAATTTACATCTTGACTTTGATTTAATTCCCCTTTCAAATTAACATCTAATGTGTTATGTAGTAACAGGTTCAGTTAATATATTGGCATGCACTGGTTTTCCTTGGAAACATTTCATTCTAGTTACACTTGATTGAAAAAGGAACATTATTATTCCCAATAACAACAAGAAATGCCACTGTTACTTAATTTGACCATTGAGGTTCATTATCAATTAAATTAATCCTTATAAATGAGGGCTTTCTTACTCAAATAGAAATGCTTAAAAATCTATTGAATAAAACCAGAGCTGAAGTTTTATATATGTTCACAAGCCTTAATTTCAAAAGCATTCGAAAACATAGAATCACAATACAAGGCTTTAAAATTAATTGTACCACAATTAAATTTATAGAAGGATATTAGAGCAGATGTCACGTCCAGGATCCAAAACCAGTGTTAATTAAAATTAAATTTTGGTAATATTTGTTAGTTTAGAAAAATATAAATATTGGTGTGAACAAAAACAAAAGACATGATACTGTAGATTCGCATTATAAAACATAACAAAAGCGTGATAACCAGGCACCCTGTTCACCAATTAATTGTCCCAAATAAATAACATTGGCATGAAAAGAAGCTTGTTTTTTTCATGAGTAATGATCATTGGTGTGGTTATAAAAAGAGATCAATGCACATATTAATGTATACAATTTTTTAATGGCAAATAATTGAACATATTTGTTCATCTGTCACTTATATCTGAGAATTCAAAAATATTTTGGCTTCCTGACTTTTCTTCTATTGACACAAAACAAATAGACTAATTAATAGGGAATATGATTTTCTTCACTGTTATAACGATACAGTACATCCAATCATTTGAAATATTATTTAAGTTATATGCGCTATCTTAATTTTTCAATCCAATCATTTGAGACATTAGAAGAGACCAAATCAATACATAACATCAAATACATAATATACAACGGTCTGTACAAAGCCGCAGATTCCCTTCTTCTCCAATACGCTTTGTTTCCTCCTCTTTCTCTCTCTATTCCATTCATCTCCATCAATGTAACCACCCATCAATGTTCTTGTAGAAAATCTAATGTAATATCTTGTAACTGTAGCAAAAGAGTTAACAGTGTATAAAAAAACCATTGCTATATATAGGAGATATCAAAAAAATCCTCCTCATCATCTGATGCATCAACGGGAGAAAATCCAAGAGCAAAGCAAAATTCAGAAAATATTTTTTTTATCATTATTTGTAATTTGGATTTAGAACGATTATATTTTTAATATCATTTATAGTTATTATTGAATTTTTTTATTAGTCTATTTTGATTAAAATATATTATTTTTGTATGGAAATATATATTTTTCTTATAATCGCCCCATTGCAACGTACGGGCACTATACTATAGTATATATATAATAGTATCAGGCCCATGCGTTGCAACAAAAATATATTATAAGATTAATCAGGCCTATGCGTTGCAACGGAACTATATTATAAGATTGGACATTAAAATTAAAAAAAGAGACGAATATTAAATAATATTAAAAGAAACAACAACATATGACCGCTTTAGTTCAATAACCTTCTATGAATATCATTTACTACAGATCCCAACAAAAATAATAATATAAGTTTGTTTCCTTGAAAAATATACATCAATTAGTGATAGTGCAAACAAACATACATTTTTAAAAAAAAAAAACTTAATGTTATTGGAGTAGTTACATAAGAATTAAATGACTAAATAAAAAGATGAGCAGATATAAAGGGGTGAGGAATGAGAGATGTGCCTCCTCAAAAGATTTTTTTATATTAAATTTGAAATGGATATGAATAAAAATAAATTTGGCATTTACCATTTATCACATTGAAATATTATTTATTTGTAGCCATTATCAAATTAAAGTATAAATAACTTGTTATAATATTTCATAATAACTTATGGTAAATGGCATGTGTGTGAAGAAATCAGAGGAATTCCTAAATGGAATTAGATGTGATAGGCCTAAATTATATACATATTCGATCTGATTTTTATCACGAAATAACATCAAATATCTTGTATTTTGAATATAAAGTGAATAGATTACATCTAGGATCAAGTTACTGCGTTTGCTTGGTTTTGCAGTGCGGACGCACTGTAGCAGTCAGCCAAAAATAGAGTCTGAACTTAAAATGGTCATAACTTTTGACTCGTAACTCCGATTAAGGCTTATGACCACTTTTTGGAAAGCTAGCGAGAAGATCTACAACATGAGAAACTAAAAACTAAAATTTTTCTCAGTGCGGATCAGCCCACCCGCAGTGCGGCTCGGAGAACCCGCACTGGACCCGCAGAAAGCCAAAATTGCACGTTTTTGACAGTTTTTCTATTTTTGGTGCATCATGGACGCGTTTTGACAGCCATATGTAGACAAGACAATCCTGAAAAACAATCCAAATATAACACCCACTAACTCCACTTCCTAGGCTCTTAATTGGACATGATCCTTGGCTATAAAAGAGGGGATCTCATCTCATCTCATATCATCTCTTATGATCCACACTCATCTCATCTCATCCAATCCATCATCTCTTCCCTTCTCATTCTCTCTCTACACACTTA
Source organism: Carex pumila (assembly GCA_033356055.1). Taxonomy (NCBI): domain Eukaryota; kingdom Viridiplantae; phylum Streptophyta; class Magnoliopsida; order Poales; family Cyperaceae; genus Carex; species Carex pumila. The sequence continues at coordinate 499,308 of JARJHM010000043.1, read as the reverse complement.
GCGATAAATTCTGGAGAAAGGAAAGCTTTCAAGCAAAGAGAAGAAGGGTTTCCTGAGCAAGAAGTCGGCAAGATTGAGGGCTTTGATCAAATAAAGGGTGTAATCATTTCTTTATTTCATTTCTTCTTACTTTTGCCAATTTTTGTAATGGATCTCTCCATAAGGGAGTAGTTCTCTCTCTAGGGGTTTAGGTTAATGCATGAACTTGTTTAATTCTATTTTATTCGGTTATTTGTTTTTATTATGATTGTTTTATGAGATTTGATGTTAATTTCTGTGATTTAATAATTTGTGTTAATTACATAATTAGTACTTGAATTGTAGTATCCCGTTTTGAATTCAAAAGAACCAAAATTGACTGTGATCAATAGGATTGTACCAAATTATGAATGCAAATACCTTAGGTTTAGGTTAAGATTGTAACCAATTTAATCTAAGCCGGAAATATAGAAATTAAGGTTAGGAATTTGGTGAAGAACCTAATCGTGAAGTCAAACCCTAATTAGGACATCTCAATTCAAATCGGGTATTGGTATGATGGACTTAATTGCGAAGTACCAATATTTGAGGAGAGGAGAGACTAACAAGAGCTTATAGGTCTAGGTAGCTAGGGTGGGGAACTTCATTGAGAAGTTCGAGTTACCTAGGCATGTTATTAATTTACGAAAGTAACCCTTAATAACATATTAGGTTAGAAACCTCATCAAATTATACATGAATTCAAACAAATACCGAATTAATAGAGTTAGCAATGAATTGTAGACCAAAGACCCCTAGATCTCTAAATCTTGAAAGCAAACCAATACCCTTCTTTTACTTTTATTTACAATTATTATTTCAAACTCCTTTCTTTTGAGTATTGAACCCAACTTTAGAAATTGTTAGAACAAACCCTCCAATTTACTTTTATTGCACTTTACTTTATTTTATTTTCTGAAATTTATTACTAAAGTTTGAACTAAGTTTTATCGTACTCCCTGTGGATCGATACCTAAAATACTACTTTGATATAATTGTGCACTTGCAATTTAACTCAAACGCGTGTTAAAGGTTTAAAAGGTACATCTTATTGTACTGAAACTTTGTGCATACGCTTTTGCGCGCATCAAGATGCAACAAATTAATGATTCAGAGAATCAAATAAAAATAAAAATAAAGATGGCCAATTCAATAATTTAGGAAATAAAAATCATTTACAATTTTATTTGCCTATTTTTATAAAAGTGATATAATTTTCAAAAAAATATGTTATTATATTATTAAAAAATTGTAAGCATAGATAATTATAAATTAATTTTTCAGAATGTTAAGTGATAATCTAAGTAATAAATAAGTTAATAATTTAAGTGTCAATCTTTGAATCCACAATGAATAAATTATGTATCATTTTGGTTCAGACATTTCATCGAACACAAAATAACATTAATATATAAATTGTTCAATAACGTGAAGCAAAATATAATTTTTCAACCAAACAATAAGAGATAATAAGAGATCGAGCGACAAAGAATTAAGAATTACAAAGTTAATTTGAAAAGTAAACTCTTGATTCTTGATTTTCTCCGGACCGTTTATATAGAAATAAAATTAAAAAATAAGAAAACAAAATGGGGTGATCTGTATTGCATGAAATTAGAAAATATATTCCAAATTTCCACGATAATCAAACAAAAAACAAACAAAAAATCGAATGGAATCCATTCTGCCATTAGATGATTTGTATAGAAACGAAAGAGAAGTAAGGAAAATAAGAACTAAGAAAAAATAAGAAAGAAAAATATCACTATATTTTCAGAGTATGTTCAATTTTAATTGTAATGTATCATGTGTTATTACGTATGATAAGTAAGTTTTTAATTAAATTTAGACTTCTACACATTATTTAGATACATTTAATCGAAAGAAGACATATGATGTAATTGGATTGGTTGAGATTAAATTTGAAATTTCATCTTTCAATCGTAGCTGTTGACGAATCGGAACCCAACGTTTTTAATAATGGAATGGAGATACATGGTTAATTTCTTCAATTAAGTTATTGTATATGCACGATTGAAAAATTAACTTATTTTCGATTTGGTGCTCAAATTGAGAGGTCTTTGCAAAATTTTACAACAAATTATTTTAGATGGGCATGATCAAATCAATCCATTCTCATCATTACTTAACAAATCACAATGTATTAGAAATTGGAAAAAAAAAAAAATCAACAAATGAATTAAAAAAAATGCAGTAATTGTTGCTTTAAATTCCTTGCATCTCGTTATAGTCTGAAAGTTCGATGTAATTAACTAGGATAATAAGTAATTTTTACAACGAATTAAAATTTTAAATATAAGAATACGATGAAAAATTAAGACGTATTAGGTCCAGAAATAAGCCGAATTATAAATCCTATACTATTGATACGAAAATAAAACTACAAATTAATTGAATTAAACTTCTCTATTTAATTAGATTATTCATAAAATTAAATGAAATACAAATTATTTGGCATATTGAGAAGTTGAGAAATTTATTATAAAAATACAAACACTAATAACGAAACTAAGTTAAATATTTAGTTATTTAATTAAGTGATTAGTGGGGTTATAGATAAAGATGTGAATTTTTAAAGAAATCAAGGACATCTAACCGTCCATATATATACATTCTGCACGAATCTTGATGCGCGTGGCATTCCGTTCAGGGGGAGAGAATTCTTGGACTGATGTTACGCTGAGCAATTTTTGTTTGAAAAGTTTCGCATTAATTCTGAATATGTTCAAAATGTTGAGGGGCAATTTGCAAAAGTGACATACATACAATGATCTTCTCCCCATTTATCAGATATTTGGTGCAGGAATTGATAGTATTAATCATTTCCAATTAGACAAGTTATCATAGAGAAATGAAAGTGATATCGTAGTAAAAAAAAGATAAATAAATTTCTGCTTATTGCAATGAGATTTTTATTCATTTCCAATTAGACAAGTTATCATAGAGAAATGAAAGTGATATCGTAGTAAAAAAAGATAAATAAATTTCTGCTTATTGCAATGAGATTTTTATTCATTTCCAATCAGACAAGTTATCATAGAGAAATGAAAGTGATATCCTAGTAAAAAAAGGTAAATAAATTTCTGCTTATTGCAATGAGATTTTAATGAAATGAAAATCTAAAACTATCATAAAGGCATCCTACTCTCATATATACAAAATTAGAAATAAAACCAATTTTAAAATTAGAAATATCGCAGATTATAAGCTATTTTCCATAAGTTTTCTTAGCATTTTTAGACCACATTAATTTAGTTTTCTTTTCTTATATGGTATTTCCTCAATTTCTTTTAAGCATTTTCTTTTAGAAAAAAAATGCTCCTCATTACTCTATTCTTGCGAAACTTGGGGGGCAAACCGCAAAATAATGCCGACTCATTATTATTATGTACCAGCAGATCATAAGCCATGAAGAACATGTATTGATCCAACCCCAGTTTTACGAGTTCCTCGCAAATTATTTTCGGTGTATACTTCGTCTGCACAAAAACACAATCATGCAAAGTTCAAATGAATACAGAGATTGAAACAACTAATAATATTTGTTCTTGCATCAAATTAAAACATGACTTAATTAATTACCTCATTTTGGAGAGCACTTTCTGCGGTACTATCATACGGACCTGTTTGTGCAATTATTAAATTGTTTTCGTCTCTTTGCTCCTTATGATCATAAATATATGACACCAAAAGTGTTTTCTCTGCTTTTTCACAGGTATAGGGAGTTATTATTTCATGCCTTTTGGTTGTTTTAATTGTGAGTAATTGCTTCACGGCCAATTTAAGCTCCATTCTAGTAACGGAGAAGCTCCAGCCAGTTGTAGACAAGTCTATAGTTAGCTGTCATAATGTTTCATTTGTAGTTAAGTATGTAGAAAGAGTGCTCAACTTCAAAAACATTAAGCCGATCAGAGTTTCCGAGGAATTTGCACGCGTATTTGAGAATGAAACTATAAAAAGTGCAATAATGGAGTCACCATATGCTCAAATTTTTTTTATCTAAGCATAAAAACTAGGGAAAAATTCCTGTGTGTCCATTCAAAATTTGGAAATAGCCAATATCCCATGAATACATCATAATATCCAATATCTGCATACAAAATTAACCTTCTTTCTTCTATCCCCTTTCAACCATTTTATCTTTTATTTAATTAATTTAAAAATTGTATTGACCAATATATCCTTTTATTACAATGGAGTCGTCCATTAAATTTCTCACAATGATTAAATAAGAACTAAAACAGGAAATGCTTGTCTTCCTTCTTTCCTATGCCACAGACTTTTTAGCTACTTTCCCGATCGTGTCTATTTTGATTTTTAACAATAAATGATCAATAATTAATTTCTTAATCTTTCAAATTCAAAATTAAATATTAGTGCATACGGCTGAAAGCTACAACACAAATATGTAACAGTAAAGCTAATTGAAGGCATGAGCTTCGAAAAGTACTGCTCAACTTTCTGATCAATTGTTAACTGTCTCGAACCTGCTCTACCATTTGCAAAGATTGACAAATTGCTTAGTATGATTTGAGGTTGGCCAAATTATGTCATGGGAATAAACAATGGAGGACTATTGAAGTTAGGGGCTGCCTTGCATGATTTCGCTCAAAGTGGATCTGGTTACCAACTCATCTAATCCGTTGGAATACAACACAAAATCCAAATTGTTTGTATCTGTATCTTCACCACCCACCATGCTACTCTTCGCGAGCTCGGTTATGAACAGTCATGCAAAGCTTCGAGCTCCTTAGACAAATCAGTCATGCCATTACATTCTTCAATGCCTCTTGATCCAAAATTGTGCTAGCACTGCTATCGAACTCAATTGAAGAACTAAAGGTGCTACTTGAGGTAGCCTCATTGTTGCTGCAGTTAGAGGATGTGTAATATTAATCTGGAATCATAGATGAGTCTGCCGCATTAGAAAGAAGAAAGATGAACAGTTTTCTGTTTTTGCTCTTATTTAATTGTTGTGAGCAATTTAATGGACACCTCCATTTTAATGAAAGGATATATTGGTCAATATAATTTTTAAATTAATTAAATAAAAGATAAAATGGTTGAAAGGTGATATAAGAAAGAAAGTTAAGTTTATATGGAGATATTGGATATTATGATGTATTCATGGGGATATTGGCTTTTTCCAAATTTTGAATGGGCACACAGGAAATTTTCCCTAAAAACTATGCTGTCCATGGAGACACTCAGATGCTTGGAGGATTTGGTTTTGTGAGTTTAATGTTTTGTTCTTTAATTAGCTTTTGTTTTTGTTTAATTTCTTGGAAGATTTGGTTTTTGAGATGAAATGTTCAGTTCAGCTTTTGTGTTGGTACCTAAATAGGAAGCCCAAAGACCACAAGCCGATAATATTACGCCGTTTGTTTCCTCCTAATTTACAACTATATTTAGATCTTTGTAGGAACAACAATTTTTATTGAGTCCGCTACTAATTGATGATTTAATTTCTCTCTCACACTTTTTAAGTTACAATGCTTGTTATCCTTCCGCTCAATTCTTCGATCTGCAGTAGCTGCCATTGCGATAGACGAGACGATCTAGTTCCTCAAAATGGCCATGGTGAAGTTCCTAATTAACGGGCAAGACCCAGGTCAAGGTGAGATTCAGGAGATGGGTGAGCTTCGCATCCTCTGAGATCTCATATTTTGCGTGACTTTCTGAAAAATCTCAACCGTTGCAATACGTTGTGCGCTAATCTCAAAGCTCAAATAATACTAATGTCACCCCCAAATAGGCACCGGACACGTCGGTCACGCAAAATATGAGATATCTCAAAGGATACGCACTCGATCGAGATGAGAGGCCCTTCTAATTTACAAACTTGATTGACAATTATCAATGTATAATTAATATTTAATACAAAATATGATTGACAGTTATATTTTCACAAGTTTGTCAACAAAAATCGGGGTCGCCATATATATGTTGGGTTAATATGGGCTACTTTATTAACTTTATGAGTGAGTCTATGGTACTATACATATTACAATTTTGATCCGTAATACAGCTTAATATTTAATTTTTCAAAATTATAATGGTCGATCCGAACCGTTCATCTTGTTCTCCATATTAATATGTGTTTGGAGACCAAATTTTACATTTTTTGAATTTTTTATACTATTTTTTATGATTTATTGAAAATCAATGTTTTTAGATGGTCCAGAATTTTTAAATCAAGTGATTTTCTAAATATCTAAAAAAAATAGTAAACAAATTTCGAAAAATATAAAATTTGGTCTCCAAACACATATTAATATGGAGAACAAGATAAACAGTTAGGATCGACCATTAAAATTTTGAAAACTCAAATATTGAACCGTAGCACGGACCAACCTGTGATATGTATCTTACCATAGACTCACTCAACTTCTATTACTACTTGAAAATTACTTTTCTTATTCAATATTAAAATTATTTGTAGTAGTTTTATATAATATATATATATAGAAAGACAGTACATTTGTGACATCTGTTAGCTTCGGGTGATTTTGTGAATGATATTATTTTATTTTGTAGCCAGGAAAAATTTTAAATGCAAGGATTCCGAGTTGCGTTGTTAGATTTTGAAACAATATATGAAGGCCCAATTGTTTTTTTTTTAAGTTAGATGGCGTGGAGCTCATGATTTGTACTTGACTCGCTTGCTAACAGTTTGTTTGTTATTGGACTGAACTATTAATGAGCTAGTTTGTCACTACTTTTGTCCATAATTAACGAGTTCAATTTGTGAATTTGTGTGCATTTTATACTATCTAGCTCGGTTCAGCTTGATTAAAAAAAACTTGTATAATTTATTTTCTTCTTAAAACAAGATCCAGCATCAGCGAGCCAGTTCGTTAGCTCGCGGGCTACCTCGAACTAGCTTGTTATGAGTTCAAGCTTAGATTTTAGCTCGGATGTCCTAAATCCAGCTCGTTCGACTGTAGCTCAGTCCAGAATTAGAAAGCCAAGCTAGAGCCTAGTTCAAACTGAGCCAGTTCGTTGCACCCCTACGTCGCGGCACTAACAATACATTACAATATATTGATAATAATATTATTTACAAGTTATAGATATGAAGGCCCAATTTAAATTTGATAAATTGTAGAAGGCTCCAATAGTTTATATTGTGCTTCAAATATGGGTTGCAAAATAATTTAAGCCTTGACTATCAACATTAATTGACTTGATATATATATAAAATAGAAAATTACATTACCAACGGTCTTTGGATTAAGAAATTAAAAAGAAGAATTAATTGACTTGTCGAGGATTTTGTGTCCAAACTCACAGCTAATGAAAACACATGATTAATTAAGTCCAAAAGTATAAATAATATATAAATTTTAATAGTTATAAGGTTCATATTTTATCAGAAAAATTTATAAAGCATTCATTTATGAATAATTATACTAATCTCTCCATCCCTGTCCCCCCCATTTATCCCCGCACTCTCTCTCTTCCTTAACTGTCATATTCCCTCACTTATTTAGCTAAAAATTTTCATTTATCCCCGCATTAAATTAGAGTCATTTAATACCAATCCCCGCATTAATTATGCTTTTCTCTAATAACAATTTCCTCATTAATTATTTCTTTAAAAACAATTTCCGCATTAATTATACTGTTATCTAATAACAATCCCTGTTAATAAATGTTTATTTGTTATTTCTGAGAAGTATTTATCTATGTAATATAAAATATTTATCCATATAACATAAAATATTTATCATTATGTCTGAGAGTATTTATTATTGATGTTTACTGTAAGTTGCAATTATGTTTGAGAAGCATTTATCCATGTAACATAAAATATTTATCCTTATACATGAGAGTATTTATTATTATGTCTAAGAGTATTTATCACTAATATTTTACTGTAAGTGCAATTATGTTTGAAAAATATTTATCTATGTAACATAAAATATTTATCTTTGTAACATAGAGTATTTATCATTGATGTTTTTACTGAAAATTGCAATTATGTCTGAGAAGTATTTATCATTATGTGTGAGAAATATTTATCATTGGGTGAGGAGATTGTTTATTTAATAGTCCCCAGTTGTGCAGAGACAATCCAAAAAAAAAAGGAAATTTTGTACGGGGACAATTAATGGATTGATTTATTTAGTCATAAATAGAGATCATTGCATAGGAATTAATACTTTGCAAATCCATAATAAATACTTTGATGCTTCAAGTTAAATACTAACATTTTCTGCGGAGTATTAATGATTGACCGGTCCCTTCATAACTTTTTTAGCAGTTAGTGCAGGATTTTTTGCGGGAATAGACCTGCGGAGATTGTTATCATGATCCTTCATTTATATATAAAGTGCATTTTTAGGTGAGCTGATAGCGATTTTATTTTTTCGGCAATTAATAGCGTGCCTCGTATTGAAGTTTTCTGAATCTAACTCGTTGAAAATCTCGTGACGACACTAGAAACAGTTGTGTTGCAACACGTAAAAAATTTGGATACAAAACTGTTAGGAAGTGAGTGTTGATATGGTTGTCGTAGGGGGATGTATTTTTTTTATTTTTTATTTATTGTAACTGACAAACCTGTCAACTTTCTCCGAAAAAAAAAAAAAAAATTGAATACCAGCTTTTAAACTAGACTAAGGAACAGACCTCAAGCCTTAAAGGAGGCCATTGAATTTTCCCTGGAGAGGGGGATTGAAACCTGTACATTTTATACAGACTACAAGGAGTTGGCAACTCGTTGTATGGATCACAAGCCACCAATTAATAGAGGCGGATTGGCGTGCATACAACTACAAGGAATTTTTGGACATCTGAAAGGTGATAAAAAAGACAGGCTATGTCTGCTTATATAGACCTCGAAAGTTTAATACTGAAGCATGAAGATAGTTTGGCTAGAAAAGGAAGTAGAACGAATTCGTATCCTCTGAGATATCTCAAACTTTGCGTGACTTTATGGTAAAAATTCCAACCGTTTAAATACGTTCTGCACACATTTCAAAGCATACAGAATACTGACCCCTTACATCACCTCCGAATAGGCACCGGACACGTAGGTCATGCAAAAGTTGAAATATCTCAGAGGATACGCACTCAAGTAGAACAGGGGACAGGTACACGGGATTCACCTATCCTATGTTTTCCAATTTTGATTGAGTTTTTCTTTCTAGATAGTGTATGGGAAGTCAGATGCACTGAGTTTTGATCATATACACTCTGATAGATAATGTACTAGGGAAACCTATGTAAAGCCTACGGGCATGTTCCAATGCACACACACACACACACACTCACAAACTTTGTTCGAAAGCAGTTGAGAGTTCCTATATTGATATTTAAAAATAGCGAGAGAGAAAAAAAAATTAAAACAAGAGATGCTATTATTACTTTATTAGCAAAAATGTAACGGTGGTTTTTAATTGAAGCATACTTTCCTAAAATTAAAAAAAAACAAAAAGTTACCGACTTCCTCTAATTCTAATAGCTTGTAGAAAAATATATAAGTTGAGCAATAGAGAGATCATTTTTTCATAAGCAATTAATCAGCCACAGAATTAATGATCGATATATATGTCCAAATTAATCAATTCAATGCATATATACAATTATTATTTATAGATTGATCTTTGGTTTGCTCTGAAACAAGTTTAATATTGTATATGTAAAAGGTAATATTCTAACTTAACATAGTATATATATTTTCTTTCTTTCTTTGTAGTGTGGGATATATATTTAAGTTTTCTGATGGAAAACCGGATAAGCAGCAAAAAGACGAAAACAATTTAATGATTGCACAAATAGGTCCTTATAATAGTACCGCAGAAAGTGCTCTCCAAAATGAGGTAATTAATTAAGTCATGTTTTAATTTGGTGCATGAACAAATTTCATGCCTCCATGTTATCTGGATTTCAATTTTTTTAGAGGGAATTTCATGTATGCCCTCAAAAACTTCAAAATTACGTATTTCTCTCTCAAAGTTTGAAATTGCTTATTTCCCTCTCTAATATTCAAATATTCACAAATTTATCTATTTTATTGTCTTTTATATTAAAACTCATTCTAAATTTATAAAATATCCATTTTACCCTTTATTAAAGCATATAAAGTCCATTAAACTCAAATTTGAATATTATTGACTGTTTCAATCTCTGTATTCATTTGACATTTTCATGATTGTGTTTTTGCACAGACGAAGTATACACCGAAAATAATTTGCGAGGAACTCGTAAAATTGGGGTTGGATCAATACACATTCTTCAAGACTTATGATCTGCTGGTACATAATACCAAAAAGTCGGCGTTATTTTGCGGTTTGCCCCCCAAGTTCCGCAGGAATTGGGTGATGAGGAGCATTTTTTCTAAAAGGAAATGCTTAGAAGAAATTGAGGATATCCCATGTAAGAAAAGAAAACTAAACTAAATGTGGTCTAAAAACACTATCATTTGGAATTCAATGTCAAGAAAACTTTGTATTTGGGATGAATTTAATATGATTATCTACAATGTCTGTTTGTTTTTGTTATAGTAACCATAGTGACAAATGAATTATTCGGATTCGGTTCAGTAAGATCAAAAATTCGTGATTTGAAAAATAATTCCAATATAATTCGGGAATAATTTAGAATTATTTAGATCAGAGATCTCAGTCCAACAAGAGAGCAAAACACACACACACACACACACACATATATATATTCTTGTAAAATTCGAGAAAAATTCACGAATAATTCGGGAAATTTGGGAAAAAAATCGTAAAATTCACGAATTATTCTGATTTAATTCGGTCAAAGTTCAATCAACGAATAATTCGGCATTCGGTTCGGCATCACCAAAAAAATGAATTATTCAGATTTAATTCGCGAATCTTGTGACTATGATTGTAAATTTGTAACTGTGCTGTCTAGTAATTGTTTTCTTGATTTTCTTCTGTCAATCTAAGATATAGTTTGTCCTTGTATCTCTTATGGGAAATACATTTTTCAATTTAGATAAATTCTATATGTTGAGTGAATGCTATTATATATACATTTTTATAACAATGTTTTTTTTCGTACAAACTCATTGTTAAAATGGGGAAAAATTGTGATGGTTCCTTCTGCGGAGAGTATTAGACTGAAACCCTGCTTGATTTATAATATTTTAATCTTTCTTTAGTGCTGTATTTCTTTTTGTTCGAGTAAATTAGTGTGCTTCCATCCTTTAAGATATTTACATTTGATATCATAAAAAAAATTCTCATACTAAAAATTATATTTTAGATGTGATCTCCATGATTTAGATAGGTATATTAAATTTGAGTTAATTTAAAAATTAGTTTGAATCGATTACAAAATAAGTTAAAGATACATGACTTATTTTCCCAAGCTTAATACATGTCTCATTTAAATAATGGAAACAGCGTTCAAAATTTTGTGTTTTTGGTTTATTTAAAAAAATATATAATTGAATATACCGTGAAAAATATGTAGGATAGAAGCATGGATCCTTTAAATTAATTTTAAAGATTATAATTTTAATATGGAAAGAAAATCAGAAAAAAAAAATAACAAAGTGAGCCCTGATATAAAGAAAATTTGTTTTATAAACAGAGGATGATAGAAATAATTCTTGCATTCTCTCAATATCTTTTTTTGAGAACCAGAAAGAAGCTATCAGGTTAATTAGTACAGAAAAATGAAAAAAGAGAACTTTACATCAATATCAATTGATACACATCCTTCTGACTTCTAAGTAGTCATTTGAAAACGGGTCGGGTCAAGTAGGGTTGGTCTGGACTCGGTTGGGTCACAGTTCCCGCGGTCCTCAGGTCTGGCGAGTCTAATTTGGAAGAGTTGGTTCAAATTCATACTAGACCCTTTGTCCTAAATTTACACAGATTGATCCAGATCGGATCCTATTAAAGTATCGGAATAACATAGATTATATCAAAAAGAACTAGATTTACACAACATGGAACTATTAAACAATAGACGCACAAAATAACTAGTAGAATAGAAACTTACATGCCAAAAAGGGTAATAAGTGCAGCCAAGCATCTGGGGTTAAAACACATTTATCAAAATGGAATTCAACAAGCAACATAAAACTCTCTCTACATCACTACATATGCATGTATATATCGCCACAAAGTAGCATTTTGACTTGAAAGCATTATGTAGATTAATACTTGGGGGATCTTCTATATATATATATACCTTACTTTAGAATTAATACTTGTTGTCAAAACAAAGAAAACTGATATATGAATAATTGTACATGAGTTATTCAATTTAATGAGTTGAAGGCCTTGCTCTCCATATCAGCGAGTTAAAATTAATTAATGCCCAAATATTATTTGCTTTTGGGACATGCAAGAGATATATTAAAAAAATTGGTAAAGTGGTATTTGCTTAAATTGTGACATTGACAATAAATATATTTGATAATAGTTAATACCAATACAACCTTTATCAACTCAAGAAAATTAAAATTGTAAAATAAGTTTTTATGTAGGTCATGTATTAAATTTGACATAATTTATGAAAAAAAAATATTCATCATCTATCATTTGACTTATAAATTTTATTATTTTATTTTCTCAATATTCGATTGGTGATTAAAACATTCAAATTACATTTTATTATTTTATTTTCTCAATATTCGATTGGTGATTAAAACATTCAAATTACACAAAATTTGATAAGTTTTTTTAATCAACTACTTGCTGCTAATAAATAAGCTTATTGTCAAAAAGACATGTCCTAAATAGAATCCTATAAAACACATAGTAGATGCCCCAACAATTACTGCATTTTTTAAAATTATTTCTTGACTTTTTTTTTTCAATTTGTAATACATTGTGATTTGTTCAGCAATGATGAGAATGGATTGATTTTACAAGTTAATGTGGCAATCATGATCGTATAAACAACAAAATTCAATGAGATAGACAGGTGTAGTTTGGGACAGGCATGATTGATCACAAGAAAATTACTATTAGCAATTTGTCTTTACTGAATTAACCCATCAAATACACATCAATTTAGAACTAAATAAAATAAAAATCAAATATAAGTTTATTTCAATGGTGCATATACAGTAACATAATTGAAGAAATTAACCATTTATATATATTGAGAAAAACAACCCCAACCTGAACAAAAATAACTCACGGGTATAAACCCAAAAATAACCTCAAACTAAAATTCTAGTATAAATCCTAATATAAAAACCAAATAAGTCGTCCTTGTCGGATCGATTGAGAGAGAGGAGGCAACAGAGCGGGTGTATTGGAGAGGAAGAGAATCCGCGGCTTTGTACGGACAAAGGAGGAAGAAATCCAGCGGTGTGGAGACGTGATCCATACGGACCATTGTACATTATATATTTTATGTTATGTATCGATTTGGTCTCCTTTAATGTCTCAAATGATTGGATTGAAAAATTAAGATAGCGCATATAACTTAAATAATATTTCAAATAATTGGATGTACTGTTGATGTTATGTATCGTTAATGAAGAAAATCATATTCTCTATTAATTAGTCAGTTTGCTTGTGTCAATAGAAGAAAAGTGTCTCAGATATAAGTGCCAGATGAACTAATATGTTCAATTATTTGCCATTAAAAAAATTGTAAATATTAAGGTGTGCATTGATCTCTTTTTATAACCACACCAATAATCATTACTCATGAAAAAAAGAAATAAGCTTCTTTTCATGCCAATGTTATTTATTTGGGACACTTAATTGGTGAGCAAGGTGCCTGGTTATCATGCTTTTGTTATATTTTATAATGTAAATCTACAGTGTCATGTCTCTTATTTATTTTTATTTTTTTATTGATTTGGTCTCCTCTAATGTCTCAAATGATTGGATTGAAAAATTAAGATAATGCATATAACTTAAATGATATTTCAAATGATTGGATCTATGTATCGTTATGATATTGAAGAAAATCATATTCTCTACTAATTAGTTTGTTTACTTGTGTCAATAGAAGAAAAGTTAGGAAGTCAAAATATTTTTGAGGTCTCAGATATAAGTGACACATGAACTAATATGTTCAATTATTTGGCATTAAAAAAATTGTAAACATTACTATGTGCCTTGATCACTTTTTATAACCACACCAATGATCATTACTCATGAAAAAAACAAGCTTCTTTTCATGCCAATGTTATTTATTTGGAACACTTAATTGATGAACAGGGTGCCAACTTTGCATGACTTTATGGAAAATCCCAACTGTTTAACAACGTGCTGCACGAATCTCAAAGCACACATAATACTGACTCTACATCACCCCCGAATAGGCACCGGACACGTAGGTCACGCAAAAGTTGAGATATACGCACTCGTCTATTCGGGGATAGCGCAGGGACCCGTATTATTTGTGCTTTATGATTCGTGCAGAACATATTTGAACGGTTAAGATTTTCCAAAAAGTCGCGCATAGTTTGAGATATCTCGGAGGATGCGAATTCCGGTAAAACCCTAATATATAACCTCGTCGGCTCGATCTTGTACGGACAGAGGAGAGGAGGAAGATTAATATCTCCAGAAGTTCCTTTCGATGTAAGTGCAAATTAGGGATAGATAGATCGAACAGAAGTGGACTCTGGAGACGAAGAAAAAATATCACTCATTTCCAAACTATCTTACTAATTTATTTTTTCTTTTCCCAAATCACCTTTTCTTATTTCTCTGCATGAAATAGGTCCAGGATTTGTGTAAAGAGCTTGCCGAAATATGCAAATGAAGAGCAGTTAAGGGAGTTCTTTTCTCGAAAAGGAGAGGTTACTGATGCGAAGGTCATTCGCACTAGGTATGCATTATTGTTTTACTGGTAAAATGCATTAGTAGATTGGCTTGCTGAAAGTAAGGTTCAGTCCACCATAAAAAGCTGGTCTGGGTTCATAGCCGCACAGAATTAGTGCAGATGTGTAGTCCTTGCTTTCAACCAAGGATAACCAGACCTGTTAGTACAGAAAGAAAGACAACAAGCCAGGTTCTAAATGTACAATGACCTAATACATCTTTCTCGGTCATACAAGGAAAACTCACTCATTTTATATCTCTTGTTGGTTATAAAACAGTGATGGGAAGAGTAGGCAATTTGCTTTTGTTGGCTTTCGTACTGAGAATGAGGCACATGCAGCCATTAGTTACTTCAACAACACTTACATGGATACTTGCAAAATTATTTGTGAGGTACCCTTCAATACTTGTAAGGTCCAGGACATTGGTTCATCATGATCCAACCTGACCTGACTCGTTTAGCACTTGATATTTATCTCTCATCTTAGATAACAGGCCAAAGCTTCAAACTACCCTTATGTAATAATATTAAAAACCACTAATTCAATGTGAAGCATTAAATCCTAGTTGACATTTCTTCATTTAATTACTGATCAGGTAGGGTCTGTTCTTATTCTTTACTTTAATTGATAAACATTTTTCATTTTTAAGTGTAAACTACACTCGTTGTCGAATAAACAGACAATCAATTGAACTTGCTTTAGGTTGCTCGAAAGGTGGGTGACACAGCATTGCCTCGGCCTTGGTCCCGACACTCTCAAAATAAAAAAATAAAAAATAATGTGCAATTCAAAAAAGATATAGGGGACCTGAATTCATCTCAAGCAACAATATCAGAGAGCAAGGATTTGTCTGATCCGAAGCTACAGGATTTCTTGCATGTCATGCAGCCCCGCTCAAAGTCCAAGATATGGGAAAATGACATGACTGGTATCAATTCAGTTAAACCATGTTATCTTTATATTGGCTTTTTGTTATTTTCTTTTTGGCTGCTAACTAGAGTGAATAAGTTTCTATATTCGCAAGTTATACATGGTACTTCTGATAGTGATTTGTTATTTTGTCTATAATTTGATTTGTATCGTGTTACTTGACTTGATTGAGCAAAAATCATAGAGGTATAATGAGTTATTTTGTCTATAATTTGATTTGTTATCACATAACCAAAAAAATAAAGCAGTTAAAGACAGTTTCAAGCATGAGAAACATTTGTATTGTTTGCAGTTGTGGTGACATAGTACTTCTAATTTGTACAATTCCTTCATTTCAGGAGTAGTTTAAGTATTTGTAGGGTTTTATTATTGAAACTGAATTTAATTCTTGCACTTTGTTTCTTCATCTTCTTCTTTCATATCTTTTCGTACTCCTTGCTAAATTAAGGTATTGAGGAAGAGGTCAAAGCTGAAGAGAAGAAACCAGGCAAGAAGAAAAGTAAAGCCAGGGAAATAGAATCTTCTAGTGAAATTACTGAACCATCCCAGGAGGATAGAGGAAAGGAGAAGAAACCAAAGGATGAAGCTGTCACAGATATGGATTATTTCAAAAGCAGAGTGAAGGAAAACTGGTCCGATTCAGAATCTGAATCTGAGTCGGAATCGGAATCTGACAAGGAGGCAAAATCAAAATTGGGATCCGAGAAGGAATCAGAAAAGGAGTTGGAATTGGAATCAGAATCAGATTTGAAGCACACAGAAAGGGATGGAGGTCAGAAATCAGGTTCAGATTTAGAAGACCCAAGTTATGATAATAGGAAGCTGGTTTTGGATACGGGTCGCTTATTTGTTCAGAATCTCCCATACACAACGACGTGAGTTTGTCTGGCATATCATTTTTTTACTTTATAATATTGGGTTAGCTTTTTGGTAATTTTAAGGTAGTATTGGATTTGCCGAGCATTTAGGTTGTACGTAGTAAACCGTGCAGTAGCATTTGCGGTATAAACTTGTAACTCAAAATGTTTAAAATATCAGCTGAAAGTTATCAGGCCGCAAACTGAGGCCTTGATGAGGTTCCTGTACCTTGCAGATTTAATCTTGGCTAATGGCGATGATCCAGTTCTGTTCATTATGTTCTTTCCCTTCTTATTTTTTTTTCTTTTTTTGCTTTCCTCTTCCTAATACTTAAAATTACATTTTCTTTTATTGGCATTTTGTTATCTTTTTCTGGGTCATTTTATTATAATACCCTACTGTATAAAAATAAACTGCATAACCACTAAAAATCTTAAACCATAAGTTTCAGACCTATATTTCTTGAGATCTCCGACAAGCATAGTCTGGCACTGATAAGTGCCTTCTGGCATAACCCTTTTGTGGGAGTTGTCTTATTGTTTCTTCTTGCTTTTTTATTTTTTTTTATTTTGTGCTTTATGTTTTTCAGGGAAGATGAACTGAGAGAGCTCTTCAGCCAGCACGGAGATGTTTCACAGGTACATGTGGTGCTTGACAGAGAGACAAAAAGATCCAGAGGCATTGGTTTTGTGCTTTTTGCCTCTCCTGAGTCTGCAGTCAGGTATCTATTTATTTCTTTTTCTTTTTTGGAAAAAATATTAGCTGTAGAACTTTGGACATGTTTTTAAAGAAACATCCCTCATTTCATTAGTGCACTAGTAACACTCATTACCATCTGGTAATTTGCATGTAGCATCTCATTGCTCAAAGTGTATCTATTTGGCAGAAGTTTCTTCTGAAAATTATATGTTAGCTCAAGTGCTCAACCACTCACTACATAAACCCCCCTATAAGATTGGAATTTAAAACCTAAATCTGCTGGTGTGATTTTACTTTTCACACGTTGAAAAGAAAAAGGAATTGTTGAAGGTATGGCTGTAGGGGTATGATTGTGTTTCGTCAACAGATTAAATATTTTTCACCACAGAAATCCAACATCTCTAGCTTTGTTTGCATCTATGATCTATGTCATACATGCGAGAAGAGGTACTCAGTGTAATCTGCAACTATTTCCATTTCCAAATGAAAGGTAGTTCCGGTTTTGCAATTGTGTGCTTATGACTTGAAATTCTCTCTTCCCTTAACCTTATTTACTGATAGTCTGATACAGTTAATGACCATCCTTTACTTCAGGGCATTAGAAGAATTAGACAATTCAATTTTTCAAGGGAGATTGTTGCATGTGATGGCTGCCATGCCTCAAAAGAATGACAAAGCAGAGTAAGCATATTCCTTCAAATCTACTTCCCTTTATTTTTGTTTTTGTTGTGCCCATGTCTATCTAATGCCCTTGGAGGGGCACTTCATTGCTCATGCCATACTTGGATCTCACCAACAAACAAAACAATGCTTAGCAGAGCGGTTGGTGGTTTGGTTAGCCTTGTTTTAAATAGGTAGGCAAAAAACGGGTCTGTCTAAGCTGGTTGTGGTCATGTTAAGCTAACTGGTAGACATCTAATATTTCAGATTTAATACTTGCATAGTGATCTTTGCACAAACAGGAGGATTATTTATATTCTCTGTTAAATTTTTTGGGTAAACTAGTGTATAAATGATAAATTGGCATGTTGGTTATACATAAAATATGTTTTAATGAGGTAAGAGTTGGATCATGACATACAAACCTGAACCTAACCTTCTAGTGGACTGAAATATCCTGATTGAATCTGGGTTGTCTGTAGTATTCTCAACATGTTTTTGTATTTACATTGCCACACTTAGCTTTATGAGATTAATAGGCTGCGAGAGATAGTAACTTTAAGAGTACTCAATTTTAACATATTAAATTTTCAAAAGGGTTGAT
The DNA here is from genome assembly GCA_033356055.1 of Carex pumila. Classification (NCBI taxonomy): domain Eukaryota; kingdom Viridiplantae; phylum Streptophyta; class Magnoliopsida; order Poales; family Cyperaceae; genus Carex; species Carex pumila. The sequence goes on along the minus strand of JARJHM010000043.1, from coordinate 480,733 downwards.
GATGCACTGGGAGGGGAGAAGAAGAGTTTGAAAAAGATGAGAGAGGAGCAGAGAAAAGATGCAGAAGCAAGTGGTGATACACGCGCCTGGAATAGTCTCTACATGCGGCCAGACACTGTATGCATTCTCTCTTGAAGTTGTATTTTTTTTTTTTGCATTGTGTTATTATTCGCTGATAGGTTTAGTTTGGTGTTACTTATTTGGTTTGCACGACTGGGTTGGATGCTATAGGAATTAATTTTGTAATTAACCACTAAAAAGCAAACCACAAATGCAGAATAATTAATACATAAGTACAGATCTAGTTATGATTCAACCTTCATTTAAATTGATTCTCTTGTTTTATCATATTTTCTAATAATTTTGAGTGAGGCAATCGTAATATGCATATTACACAATGGTCCGTGCTACAGACTCATATCTCCTTCTTTAAAGTCCAAACAGTTCTATCTGAACAGTTCAACATTGTCTTCATATTAAAATGTACTTGCAGATCAAATTTTACATTTTTTTAGAAATTTCATACTATTTTTTTAGATAGGTAGAAAAACACTTGATTTGAACATTCTGGACCATCCAAAATCAGTGATTTTTTCTACCTATCTAAACAGAAAATAGTAAAAAAATGTACTCGCATATCAAATTTTACATTTTTTTTAGAAATTTTATCCTATTTTTTTAGATAGGTAGAAAAACACTTGATTTGAACATTCTGGACCATCCAAAATCAGTGATTTTTTCTACCCATCTAAAAAGAAAATAGTAAAAAATGTACTTGCATATCAAATTTTACATTTTTTTTTAGAAATTTTATACTATTTTTTTAGATAGGTAGAAAAACACTTGATTTGAACATTCTGGAGCATCCAAAATCAGTGATTTTTTCTACCTATCTAAAAAAAATTCTAAAAAAATTGTAAAATTTGGTCTACATGTAGATTTTCATATTGAAATCATGTTTAATGGTTCAGATTGACTATTTAACCTCTGTAAATAGAGATATGGATCCATAGCACAGGTTGATCCGTAATATGCATATTACCATAGCCTCACTCAATATCTTTTATCATAATCAAAATTCATATTTGGATCATTTGAATTTGAAAGCCAGCAACTTTATGTGGATCGATATATGTTCAAGTTGAGATGAGGAAAAATAAAACATTTTTAGCAATTTGGGCCAAATTGTTAATCCTTGTACATTTTAAGAACTTAAGTTTATGCGATATAGTATGGAGATGTTGGGTTTTGCAAAATCCAGGTTGGGCATTATTTGCAAATTTGATATAGTAGTATTATTTTCTCTTCCAAAAAAGAATATTTGTGCATGTAAGAATAGTCATATTTCTGTCCATCATATTTTATTGGCTTACTTAGTTTAGTTGACCTCTGTCACTTACTTTACAACCAGGTCGTAGAGAATATAGCAAGAAAGCATGGCATATCAAAAAGCGAGTTGCTTGACAGGGAGGCTGATGATCTGGCAGTTCGTATTGCTCTTGGTGAGACCCAAATTATAGCTGAGACGAAAAGATCTCTTTCCAATTTGGGGGTTAATGTGGCTGCACTTGAAGAGTTGGCTGCAAAGAAGTGTGAGAGTACAGAGAGAAGCGATCGCATGATTTTGGTTAAGAACTTGCCCTATAGTTGTTCAGAGAGGGATTTATTTGCCAGGTTTGGTCAACATGGTATCATTGAAAAGATTATTCTGCCGTCAACTCGAGCTTTGGCCGTGGTATTTACCTGTTTTCCTGTGCTCCATTTTTCTTCATTGTTATTGCTGATAAATTTTAAGTATAGGCATTCTGGACATGTAGCTTGCTTGCAAAGACAATGCCTGGCAATCTTGCATCTGCAAATGACATTTTTGCATTTTTTTTTTAGATGTTGCTATGAAAAACTATTGGATCATTGTAATGCAAAATGAATACTCCATTAAAAGGCTTCCTCTGTCTGAGCCTATATTTGCTATATTTGACTGCGATATGATCAAGGGAAAGCAGACGTCGGGTTCACTAGTTGGCATGGATTTTTTCTTAGTTTTCCAATTATTATGTAAAATATAGTGTAATTTACTAAAATATTTTGCTTGACATGTCAATTAATTGTTATATACCAAAATGTTTTAGATCTACATTAGATAAACTTTTGTTTTATTTGCAAATAGTTTGCATAATATTCTTTTCATTTGCATCTATCACGGAACTTCATTCTGTTTTTTCTGATGTGAATCTCAGGTAATCTATATTGAACCGGCAGAGGCTAGTTATGCTTTCAGGCGTTCACTCTACAAGCAACTCGGGTAGTTTCTCATTCTGTACTTTAAATTTTGCTTATAAGTACTATTTTTCAAGTTCTTGAAACTTTATTTAGATGAAGGATTTGTATTTTGCCCATGATATAGACTTGTAATGGGAAATGCAGTTTGGTGATGCAATACTTTGGATTTAGTGGTTTTATGTCTCTGGCGAAATCAAAGTTGGTCATGCCCTCTACATAACCTAGTCTATCAATTAAGCCCTCAGCATGATCTAGTCTCAATAAAGTTTGTAAGAAATGGAACATCCAAATAATTGGATGGAATTTGATCTTCAAGTACCTCGGAGCCCCCACCTCCTCCCAAATTTGAAATTTATAGGAAAACTCCAAGAAGGTTTTCAATTTTACTGAGCTATTGACTAAATTATCTTCTCTTTCCCTCTTCCCTTGTCCGTTTTAACAGAGATGTCCCTCTCTTTCTGGAATGGGCACCGAAGAATATATTGTTAGAAACACCAGTAACTGTTACTCAAGAAGAAACAAATGATTTATCAGCAGTAGGGGAGAAGTCAACCAAGAAGGTTCTGTTGGATCAAATTTTAGGGGTAGTAGATGAAGAAGAAATTGACCTTGACAAGGTTGAGGTTTGCCTTCTCTCCCTAAAAAGAAACACAGCTTTTGTTTCATATGCTACAATATCTGATGGTTTTCTTGTCTGACCTGTCTGCAATTCTCTTATTGAGAATTGACTTCGAATTTCTTGGCTTATTGTAAAGAACATTCAACATTACAATGGACGTCAAGTCAATTAATAGGACTTACCTTGAGCATTCTACATTTAATTCAACTGAAAGCTTCTTCGCAGGATTTACTCTGTAGTCAATCATCATCTTTCCCCCCTTAAATGACTTTTGGCCACCTCAACATTTTCTTGCAGTTGACGTCATTATATGTCAAGAACTTGAACTTCAGGACAACAGAGGAAATATTAAAGCAACATTTTAGCAACAATATCAAGAGTGGATCTATAAGAAGCGTGGAGGTATCTTTTCTTAATTGGTTTTTTTTTTCCTCATCCCAGCTTTCACTTTTTTCTTAAAATGTTCTTTCTCGTTCTGTTAGATCAAAAAGGGTTTTGGCTTTATAGAGTTTGATTCACCCGAGACAGCTACCAATGTATTGAAAGAACTTCAGGTATTATTTCCCTCTTGGGCTATGTTGTACTTGTTTAATTGTGACAGCTCTCCTTTTCTATAGATTCATTTCTTTTTTGTGGCCGTACTACACTTTGGACTTGTTGTACTTGGCATGATTAGGATTTACGATGGAGAAGAATGTGATTCTTGATTAGCTGATGGCACGCGTGATGTGTTGGGTTTGGTTAGAATGTTTTGACTTTCCCCACACAACTAATATTTTCATTCAATTGTGCTAATTTATTTAATCTGTCTCTTTCTATCTATTTGGGATGATGACGTGCACCAAATTGTAACTTTGACGGCCTGGATCAGGGTAGACCTGAAATTTTCCGATATTACAACAGATTATGGTTTGTTGTCCTTGTATGAAATTACCCGTCTTGAAGGTATTATATTCTGTTTTGTTCTCATACAGGGAACTGTATTGGATGGCTATCCTCTAACGCTAGAACTCTTGCATGCAAAGAAAAAGGGTGCAGTTCCAAAGAAAGAGGGAAAGGAATATAGTTCTACAAAACTAATTGTTCGTAATGTGGCTTTTGGAGCAAGCGCAAAAGATATAAGGCAGTTGTTTAGTACTTTTGGTCAGGTAATTTAGTTGGTTTTTTCACATAATTTTTTTCTCCATAAAGTATTGATATCACATGACCTAGCAAAATCTGTAATATCACATATGGCCCTGTAAAATATGAATTATCACCCTTAGGCCCGACTCCTTTCTACCAATTTACATGTTCAGAAATGGACCATAATATAGAGTAAGGTATATGTCAATTACTCATAATAGTGTCTGAAAATTTGTTAAAAAAAATGGACTTGTCTTCTCTATGTGTTACCCAATCTAACCTAAAAGAATGAACAAATACATTGTAGTAAACCATCATGAAACCCTTGCAGTTGACATTTATTCAAATAGATCTTGTCATTAGATGCAGCCCTTTGAGGACTTTTGGTTTTTCATTTTCCTAGTTATTTGGTTCTTTTCTAGTACCGGAACCCTTTGTTGACAAAAATTCATATTATTTTTTGTTCTCAGATAAAGCGTGTTACATTGCCAAGAAAAATTGGGACCCACCGGGGCTTTGCATTTGTGGATTATATGACAGAACAAGAAGCCAAAAATGCGATTCAATCTCTATGCAGTAGTACTCACCTCTATGGCCGACGTTTGGTATTTCATCCCTTCACTCCAGACCTTCAGTATTATTGTTGGGCATTTGCAAAATGTTTTACTATCTGAATCATGGAGATCTTTTTGGGTCAATTGCAAATAACACCCTGCTTTTAAATTTACTGTTAAAAGTAAAATAAATAAAGATAAATATAAAATGCCCCTAGGCATGGACTGTTGTCAATTTTCAGTTTTTTCCTCTTTATTATATCGATGAGAGAAGCCTAGTAGAGTTGAGATTTCCATAAAGTTTTTGGAGATTATGTTAAAACCGACCATTCTTTTTTATATCGGTGAGAGAAGCTTAGTAGAGTTGAGATTTCCATATATATAGCTTCATTTTATTCTTATGCTAACTTTTAGTTCAATTCTAGCTTGAGGGAGAATTTTTTTTATTTTTTTTTTCAATTAAGATGGTAGCAAGTACATGAAATGTTTAACAGGATAAAACTTTTTAAATTTGTGGACCTTATTTTTGGGTTTTATCGGCAAATGTATTGAAAAAAAAAAGGGTACAAGATGCCAGTTTTGATAATATTTTGCATTAGTTGGAGCAATGAATTTCTGGAGCAATTTCCATAACTATATTAACTTACATTTGTTACTTGATATACAATAAATATATTTATATATGTATTTTTTTTGTTAGGTCATTGAAAATGCAAAAAAAGATGAAAGCTTGGTGGAACTGAGAAAGAGAACTGCAGCTCAATTTGTGGATGAAAGTAGCAGTTTCAAATCCCTCTCCAGGAAAAGGAAGCAAGCGGCCCTTGTAGATGAAGGCAATGTGAAGTTCTCAAGAATAGTAGAATAATTTCCTTGTATTGTTAAACAACAATATTGGGCTGCTTGTTTTTGTATATAGAAATAATAATGTATTGGCCAGGCTAAATGACATGGGAAAAAAAGAAAATTTGGGCTCATGTTTGGACAATTAATTATATACAGCTTGACCACCAGATTGAGTACTTCCCTTTGATTCTCAATGAATTTCTCTTATAACAGTGCTTTTCTACTTTCTTAAAAAATTATAAAAAATATTAAATCTGGCTCGGCTGCAAGTATATGAAATTTCATGTGGAAATCATGTTTAATGGTTCAAATGACTATTTAAAACTTTGAAAATAGAGATATGAATTCATAGCATAGAAAGGGGTGATTTGTAATTAATATGCATGTTACCATAGCTTCACTTGGGAAGTTAAAACTGGGTCCGGATCCCCTAAAGTAACTCAACTTTTGAGTTTTGGATCAAGATCGTCTAATTTGAATTCATCGTTTGAGATTACTTTGGGATTCAGATTCATTACTTGGAATGTGTGTTCCACTTCGGATGGATTATCACGGATTTGAATTGGATGGTCTGGATCCAAAATTCAAAAGTTGAGTTACTTCAGTTCACTGGATATCAACTCAACTCGTTAAAACTTTAACTAGGATCAAGCTCCTCCGAGGTACTGGAGCAGGAGATAATATAATATGAGTAAAGCTAATATACACTTAAGTGTACCGTACTCTTAAGTTTAGGCTGTTCGATTTCTTTAAAAGTCGTGTATATTCTTTAAAAGTCGTAATAACACGACTTTTAAAGAAATCGAACGGCCTAAACTTAAGAGTACGGTACACTTAAGTGTATATTAGCTTTACTCATATAATATAATATAATATAATATAATATTATTGAGCTTTGAGATTCGTTCAAAGTTGCAGAGTTATTGTGTGTACTCATAGCATATGGCCGTTGGCATTTTGTGACATCGGGGACGAATGTTGGACACCAAAAACACAAAATTATAAACGCTGTTTCCATTATTTGAATGAGACATGTATTTAGTTTGGGTAAATAAGTCATTTATCTTAAACTTCTTTTGTAATCGATTCAAACTAATGTTTAAATTAACTCAAATTTAATATACTTATCTAAATCATGGAGATCACATTAAAATATAATTTTTAGTATGAGAATTTTTTTTATGATATCAAATGTAAATATCATAAATCAAGCAGGGTTTCAGTCTAATACTCTGCGCAGAATGAACCATCACAATTTGTCACCATTTTAACAATGAGTTTGTATGAAAAAAAAACCATTGTTATAAATATGTATATATACTAGCATTTACTCAACATATAGAATTTATCTAAATTGAAAAATGTATTTGCAATAAGAGATACAAGGACAAACTATATCTTAAATTGACAGAAGAAAAACAAGAAAATTTTTTACTAGACAGCACAGTTCCTATCATAGTCACAAGATTCGTGAATTAAACCTGACTAATTCGTTTTTTGGTGATGCCGAACTGAATGCCGAATTATTCAGTTGACCAAACTTAGACCGAATTAAACCCGAATAATTCGCGAACTTTGACCTAATTAAACCCTAATTATTCACGAATTTTTTTGAATTTTTTCCAAAATATTTGTTTCTCTCTCTCTCTCTCTTTGGATTGAGATCTCTGATTCAGATGATTTCTAATCATTCCCGAATTATATCCAAATTATTACCGAATCACGAGTTTTTATTTATCACTATGATTACTATAACAAAGACAAACATACATTGTAGATAATCATATTAAATTCATGCTAACTAAACAGACTACCAATAAACCTATTAAATTCATGCCAAATACAAAGTTGTCTTGACATTGAATTCCAAATGATAGCATTTTTAGTCCACATTTAGTTTAGTTTTCTCTTCTTATATGGGATCTCAATTTCTTCTAAGCATTTCCTTTTAGGAAAAATAGTCCGCAGTACCCAATTCCTGCGAAACTTGGGGGGCAAACTGCAAAATAACACCGATTCTTTGGTATTACGCACCAGCAGATCATAAGCCTTGAAGAAGGTGTATTGATCCAACCCCAGTTTTAGGAGTTCCTCATAAATTGTTTTCGGTGTATGCTTCATCTGCACAAAAACACAATCATGAAAAGTTCAAATGAATTAATACAGAGATTGAAACAACTAATAATATTTATAAAAAATTCAACCACAATGCGTCAGATAAGGTGAGCATTAAAAAATAGGGGGAATTTCACGTATACCGCTCAAAAACTTCAAAATTACATATCCCCTCTAAAGTTTGAAATTACGGATCTCCCTCTTTAAACTTCAAATATTCACAAATTTACTTATTTTATTGTCTTTTATATTAAACCCATTCTAAAATTTTAAAATACCCATTTTACCATTTATTAAAGCATATAAAACCCATCAAATTCAAATTTGAATATGTACAGTTCCTCTACCGTCCAAATTGCCTTTAGATATGCACGAACGATGCAAAACAAACATACATATTGAAGTGACATGCACAGATCTTAATACAATGCGCACAAATCGGGATTGCTTTAAGATCCATACATGTTAGATCAAACCAAATATTGAAGCACTACTTACAGATCTTAATGCGATGCACGTGAATCAAACGGTAGAGTAACCTTTTAGATTTAAATTTGAGTTTGACAGACTTTATATATTTACCAAATTAAAACATGACTTACCTCATTTTGGAGAGCACTTTCTGCGGTACTATCATAAGGACCTGTTTGTGCAATCATTAAATTGTTTTCTTCTCTTTGGTGCTTATCCGGTTTTCCATCAGAAAATTTAAATATATATCCCACACTACAAAGAAAGAAAGAAAATATATATACTATGTTAAGTTAGAATACTATCTTTTACATATACAATATTAAACTTGTTTCAGAGCAAACCAAAGATCAAGCTACAAATAATAATTGTATATATGGATTGAATTGATTAATTTGACATATATAAATGGTGATATAAATTGGAATTATATGAAGCAATTAACCTTTCTGCTTTAGGTTGGAAGTTATGTTGGTTAATTGAATTTGATGTAGCATCATCTTCTAATTCTTTGTCAAAATTGACAAAATTACTGCCTGTCGAGGAGGTCGTGCCTTCATTGAAAAGAATCTGTTTCACCTTCTCCATTACCAACTGTAAAAAATTATATTCATCCTAATTAGACAAGAGATATTGAAGGATTCAGGATTTGGAACTTTTTTGTTCCTTTTATTATTTGTTTAACAAAAATTCTCATTAGATTATTATTTTATGCTTGCTCAAAAAAAGATTATTATTTTATGGACCCAACCAAATTGTTTGCCCAATTGTGTTTTCTGACACGATTATGCATGGTGGATTACTTTCCATATATAAATGTTATTATCCAAAAAAAAATGTGACAGAAAAAATAAAACATTTAGATGCTTTGTGTTTATTTATGAAAGATTGAACTCAAATTAATGACTATGTTTCCAATTTATGGATAATTATCAATGGAAAATAATTTTTGGTAAACCAATAAGAGTCACTTTTGTATATTTTTTGTTAGGCCCTCATAAGAAATATTTATAAGAATTAATTAAATATACCTGCTCGTGAAGTTTATTGATCAGAATTTGAGATATTGAGAGAGATTGATATATCGATCTTTCTGTGGCTTGATTGCTTATGAAAAAATGAATTCGAATGATTTGTTCTCTCTCTATTGCTCGACTTATATATTTGTTGTAAAAGCTATTAGAGGAAGTCGGTAATTAACTTTTTGTTTTTTTAGGAAAGTATGTATGCTTCAATTAAAAACCAAGGTTACATTTTTGCTAATAATAGCATCTCTTGTTTTAATTTTTTTCTCTCTCTCGCTATTTTAGAAACATCTCAGACGCTCCCTTGCTTGCACTGGAACACTTTAGCTAGAATTAATAACTGTTGAGTTCAGTCTATATAAATTATAAGGTTCTATTTTTCGTTTGACAAAAAAATATTCTCGAATATTTCTTGAAATTGAATTTCCAAGAATCATAACCTACAAGAAAAATATTAAAGTTTCTTGCTTTTAAAGAAAAATATTAAAGTTTCTTGCTTTTAAAGAAAAATATTAAAGTAGTCCCTGACAGCATAACCTACAAGAAAAATATTAAAGTTTCTTGCTTCTAATGATAAAAATAAAATAAAATGCAAGTGCTGAAAATAAATTAGTCCTAGCTATTTTTTAGTTTTAGTTTTTTTTTCTGATAATAAAATAAATATGCTAAAAGTAGCTATACATGAAATAAATATGTTAAAAATATATATATATATAAAGTTTTGACCTTGTCTCACTTATTATGTTAGACATCTAACGACAGCGTAAGACTTTCTCATAGGAGAATTCTACTCTATCTCCGACAACGATGTCAAAAAAGCTTGATGACTCAAATTGAGACTATTAAGTATGTTTGGATGTAGTGAGAATAGAGAGAATAGCGGAAACATCGAGAATAGTGCTATTCCAATCCATCCAAACATACTCAAGAACAGTGAGAATAGCGTTGTTCTCGCTATTTTTACAAAAACATGGAATAGCAAACTACTTTCTCAAATATTCAATTGCTGTTCTCGCTATTCTAAATATTCAATCCAAACAATATTCCAAATAGCTTTGAGTTAGCACTATTCTTAAATAGTAGCTATTCTAATTATTCTTAACCTACTATTGTCAATAGTAGCTATTCTAGCTATTCTCTAGTGCATCCAAACGTACCTAAATTAAAATTAATTAAATATTTATAAACTCTAATTTCAACTTATGTTCAGATCACAAACACATGATCCTACTTGATCCTACCAAGTAGTATTGGGGTGTCGATCCACAGGAATAGTATATTAAGTTTTAAACAATTTTTACTAGTCTAAGTTATGGAATTTTTATAAAAGAGTTGGTGGTGACAAATGTAGTTAAGATATTATAGAGGAGGGTTCCAATGCCTCATCTTCATCATACCTCATCATACCTCATGTTTTATATCCTCATTTTCGAAGTCCAAATTGTCGATTCAAACCGTTCAACATAATATTTATACTAAAATATGGTTAGGAATGAAATTTTATAATTTTTTTTATTTTTTAAGATGGGTACAAAATCACTTTTTTAAGATGATGACATACTAAAATATGTTCTACTAATTGTCTTTTATGTATTAGTAGTAAGTGAAAGACAAATTGAAGATAGTGAAAGACAATTAGAAGATAGAAAATAACTATTATAACATGAAATACAACTAGTAGATAAAAGACAACCAGTAGAATTTGAAATAAAACTAGTAGAATATGAAAGATAATATGTATAAGATATAAGACAACTAAAAAATATGAAAAACAACTAGTAGAAGATGAAAGACAACTAGTATAATACGATAGACAACCAATGTCATATGAAAACGAAAATGAAAGACATCTAGTAGTAAATAAAAGAAAACCAGTAAAACATGAAAGTCAACCAGTATAACATAAAAGATAACCAATATAACATGAAAGAAAACTAGTAAAAGATACAACACAACTAAAAGATAATGAAAAACATCTAATAGAATATGAAAGAAAACTACAAGAACATGAAATACAATTAGCAGTAAATGGAAAACAACTATAAGAAAATATAAAACAACTAGAAAAGAATAAAAAACAACTATAAAAAAATAAAATACAACTAGAAGAACTGAAACACAACCAGAGTATGAAATGAAAAACAATTATGTAGCCGATTACAATAATTAAACAATCTAAAAATAAGCTTATCCACGTACAAGGCTTTATTCTGTACGGAAGAAATAATGTACCTTACGTTAAAATAATAAATTATTGTATATGAAATCAAAGCTGGAATAGCTCAGTTGGTTAGAGCGTGTGGCTGTTAACCACAAGGTCGGAGGTTCAAGCCCTCCTTCTAGCGGCTTTTGTTTTTTACTTTTTGGTTTACCTTGTATACAAAAGAAAGTTTTGTGGACCAATCGTGGTAGATAATAAATCTTTTTAATTTGTCATCAATGTACAATTCAAAATTGTGTTGATTTTAATTTAGAATTTTTAAAAGATTTTGACTCGTTTGCCATCAACGAGGAAACTAGCCAATCAATTGTCTGCCTATTTCAATCTCGTTTGCCGCAAAAACCTATCCAATAGATTTTTAAAATATTAGTTTTAATAGTTTAAATTCGAAGTCTATCAAATACAATTTTTCTAAATTTATTATTTGATGTCTATCAAATACAATTTTTGTTTTAATTTAGAGTTTCTAAACATATACAGAGAGATGTGTTGTTGTGAGTTGCAATTCCTTCATGATTATATTTTTATTTTTAAAGTCCAAACAACTAATTGAAATTGCTCAATATGATTTCTATAATGAAATTTGCTTGGAGAATTTAATTTTACAATTTTTGAAAATTTATTATCTTTTGGATGAGTAGAAAAATCGTTGCTTTTGAATGGAATCTCGACCATAAAAAAAGAGTGATTTTAAGTAATTCATAAAAAATACTAAATTTGTTTTAAAAACGTAAAATTATGTATCTTTTAAAAATGTAAAATTAAGAAAAAACACTGATAGTAAAAAGATAATAATTTTTTTTGAAATATATAAAATTTGATCTCCAAAACATATCAATACAAAGATCACATTGAAAACTTTGAATCAACTTTTTACAATTTGACAAGTTAAATAAAATTCAGTCCGTATAATTTAAATTTATTATTTGTGAGGCGAGTCGGTTTAGGTGGTGCGGGTTGGACTACTAAATTGTCTCATTGCTTGCGTCAATTAAAAGGAATGCTATTCTCTGCAGAGGTTTTCTCTGCGGTGCTGTGCAGTGGTTTTGATTTGGTCCGTTCGTTTCAGATTGGACGGATTAGATTACGGATTCACCAAATTTTGAGTTTTTCTAAAATTCGAGCAAGATTTAATCTAATCCGTTCAATCCAAAACAAACGAACCAAATCAAAACCACCGCAAGGACCACAGGAAAACCTCCACAGAGGATATGCTCCCCAATTAAAATGGCTCCCATGAACCATCTCTCCCGAATTCACACCTCTCAGGTTACCGGACCTGAGTAGAATTGAATTGGACAACCTAACATAGTAACATTATTCTTTTCAACTCGCACGAATCTCGAAGCACGAATAATACCCTGCACTGTCCCGAGAAAGAACCGGCTGAGAGTAAATCTGGACCGTCCGCTTCAATTGTGTTGAATCAGGTACCTGGGAAGATACGGATCCATCTCTCCCGGTAGAACGGTAGAACCTCTTTCCCGGAAAAAGGTTCTCCGTAGAAAACAACTGGAGAAGGGAAGACCTTGCCGTTTTCCCTCTTCTTCTCCCTACTCGTACAAATAAAACCCTAATCCCACCTCACATCCAAATTTTCAAACGCTCCATGGCGAATCATCCTAAGCGATGCCTCTACGAGGTTTTAGGCGTTGCTCAGGACGCCTCTCCTTCCGATATTCGCTCCGCCTACAGACGCCTTGCTCTCCAGCTCCACCCCGACAAGCTCAAGGCTAATCCCAATTCCTCCTCATCAGACTCCACTGCCTTATTCCAGGAATTGCAACACGCGTACGAGGTCCTCTCCGACCCGAAAGAGCGCGCCTATTACGACTCCCACCGCTCCCAAATCCTCTTCTCCGATCTCTCCAATTCCAAATCTAATTCTTCCTTCTTCGACCTGAATCTGTTCGGCTATTTCTCCACCTCCGCTTTTTCGGGTTTCACTGACACAGGTCGCGGGTTTTACAAGGTGTATGGAGATTTGTTCACCAAGATTTACTCGCAGGAGGTGGCCTTCGCGACTCGCATGGGTATGGGCTCTGATTCGGTTGCTCCACCCCCTTTAATGGGTAACTTAGACAGCCCATACCAGCAAGTGACCGCCTTTTACAACTATTGGTTAGGGTTTTGCACAGTTTTGGATTTTGCATGGGCTGATGAGTATGATTCAAGCTTCGGTGCGAATCGAAGATCTCGACGGTTAATGGAAGAAGAAAATAAGAAATTGAGAAAGAAGGCGAGGAGAGAATACAATGATTCAGTTCGAGGTTTAGCAGCATTTATGAAGAAAAGAGATAAGCGAGTGGTAGACATGATGGTCAAGAAGAAAAATGAAGAGGAGAGGAAGAAAAAGGAGGCAATGGAGAAGAAAAAGGAAGAGGAGAGGAAGAAATTGGAGAAAGCAAAGGCTTATGAAGAGCCTGAGTGGTCTAGAATTGAAGAAAATGATGAATTTGAAGAAGATCTACGGTTTGATGACGAGGAATTCGGGTCTGATAAGAGGAAAAAGAAAGGAGGGGGACAGGAGTTCTATTGTGTTGCGTGTAATAAGAAGTTCAAGTCTGACAAGCAATGGAAGAACCATGAACAATCAAAGAAACACAAAGAAAAGGTTAGTGAATTGAGGTCAGTGATGGAGGTAGAAGATGAGATTTTAATGGAGAAGATTGGAGAGGAAGATAATGGAGAGGAGGTTAATGGGGGGTTTGACTATGAGCCGGCACCAGAGGAGGCTGAATCTGAGAGAGATATTGATGAGACAATAGATGAGCTCAGTGAGGATTTTGGGGACAATTTGGAGATGTGTAATGAAGAGAGAGACGGTGAACAAGAAGAAAAAGAACAAGATGAAGAAGTATCAGAAGAGAGCATTTTACAATCAATGATTTCAGGTCAGAGAGGTAGGAAAAATTCTGCACAATCAAGTGGAAAAGAAAATCCTTCTTCCAATAGCTTCAGTTGTTTGGATGAAGAAGAAGAGAATGATGATGGAAGAAGTAAAAAAAAGGGGAGGAAGAATAGAAAAAGTAAGAGACAGGAAAATGTTGGCAAGGAAAAAGAAAATGGAGATGATGAGAATGGCAATGGGGCGAGTAGTTCTTTGAATGAAGAAGTGAGGTCAGATGGCAGTGGAGGGACGAGAGAGAAAGGAAATACCGGAAATAAAGAGAAGCAAAAGGTAACAATTTTTTTCTTTACTTGTGATTGTTACTTGGATTGAACAGATACTCCTACTGGTATGATGCAACCCCTGTACGAGGAAATTGTCTAATTGTCTTGTCCTACTAAACAGTTTCTGAACTTTTTTTATGCCTAGGAAGTCAGAATTATGAATACAGTTAAAGATTTGTGGAGCTATTATATCCAAAATGACCTAATATTATTTTTCTTGTGACATCAAGGCAAAGTCGGAATCTCCCAGTAATTACTGTGAGCTGTGTGGAGAAAGCTTTGAATCAAGGTACTGTTATCACTTTTATACTATACTGGTGCTGGTACAGAATGCCCCATGCAGTTCCTTATATTGGGTGCTCTGCAGCAGTATCTTTTTGGTTTTGGTTCCTCTAGGCACTTTCTTGTTTGATTGTTTGGGTTTTTTTCTGCATCAAAACTTTTAATTTACTAGGCTTTTCAACCAGACAAAAAAAAAAAAAAAAATTCTGGGAGGGGGCGGGGGCTGTGGCATGTAGAAAGGGAGTGAAGTCTGGGTGCATGTGAGGTCCTAGGCCTTCCTGATGAAGGAAAAGGGAATTGTTCGTACCAGTCAGATCAGATGAACTGTTGAGGCTAAAAAAACATAAAACTTTATAGAATTGTTACCTTGGTACTGTGCCAGTTCAGGTGTTATTTTATTCACTATTGCTTATTTAGGTCTTGGATCTCTTTCAAATTGTCAGGAACAAGTTGTTTTCCCATTTGAGTGAAACTGGGCATGCTGCGATGAAACAACAATCACGGCAAAAGGCAAAGAAGGCTTCAAAGCGTTAGCTAGAGCACAGAGTTTATTAAACACAATTTTGAGTATTTTAGGTGAAAAACTGCCTGACCATTTCCTTATTTCCTTTCTCAAGAACATAACAAAAATACCGGGGTTCTTTATCACAATCTTTATTTTTTTAAGATTTCAACACCATTTTTTAATTCGATAATTCTAGTGGATGACCATTGCCTTTTAATTTTTGGGAAGAGATTAGGATCTTGTCGTTTGGTTTGGTATGGTTTGGTTTATGTAAAACATTATTTCAAAAAATGCTTTTTAGCATGTGATGGAAGTCAATTATGTCCTCCCCTGTGTACAGCTCTGATACAAATTTCAATGAGGATCTTGTCTTTTCTACTGCGCCTTGTTTTTATGATTTTATCCTTGAATTTAGTTTGGCTTCTATATTTAATAATAGGCATAAAAGGTATTAAGCTTGTAAATCATTATTTAATGTGTCAATTTCTTTTCATAGGTGCCGCATTTGAAGAGGCACCAATGAGCCGAAACAAGCTGCTAAAAGTTTCACACTATATGATTTAGTTTTGTAAACCGAACATTAGTCAGTGGGAAAGTTGCACCTTGGTTCACAAATTTAAATCTTTTGACTCTCTAAAATATATAGGCAAAAACAAGCATTGTAGCATCTATTATCCTCTTTGGTTTACAAAAACATAAAAGGGCATACACAATGGCGAAAGCTATCACACATTGTGAGGTCTGAGAAAGGGAATTTATAGACAGCCTTTCCTTTGTTTTTTGCAAGAAGGTTGATTCGAATCAAAACCTCCAAAACACAAGTGGAGATACTCTAACACTGCTACATGTCATAGTCACAAGATTCGCGAATTAAATTCGAATAATTTATTTTTTGGTTATGCTGAACCGAATATCGAATTATTCGGTTGATCGAACTTTGACCGAATTAAATCTGAATACTTCGCGAATTTATGAACTTTTCTCAAATTTTACGGATTATTTGCAAATTTTTCCTAGTTTTGTTGTTGTTGTTGTTTTTACTCTCTTGCAAGACTGAGATATCTGGTTCGGATAATTCTGAATTATTCCCGAATTGTACTTAAATTATTTCTGAATCACGAATTTTTAACCTTGCCAAGCTGAATCCGAACAATTCCAGATGTCCTTTCTACAAAAAATTAGTTCATGTGAATTAAAAAATAGTAGATTAATAAAGCTGCAAGAGGAGTTTGATTGCCGTATTACTCGCAAATAATATATGAAATTCATTTGGTATGAATAATTAGCATATTAATTAAATAATTCGCTAATTAATGGATTAATTGTCTATTTATATGTATGAGCTAAAATCTGAATAATACTATGTTAATTTTGACTCGTTGCACTTGTAGCTTTGTTGGGAGGCACATCAATTGATCAACGAAGTTATTTTGCTCTGGCCTGCTTAATTTTATGTGGTCCTTTATATGGCATATTGGCATCGGTTTTTTTTGCCACTGTTAGCTTTCGTGTTGCTATCACTTTGACGGTTGATCTCTTCTTCTCATTTGTAACATTTTTGTATGTAGCGTAATGGAAAAATTACAATAAACACCCCAGATTAAGAAGAAATTGGATAAATTGTCCAATTAGATTCAGATAGTTATACACAAGGGTGTCAATCGAGTCCTGTTTAATCAGTTTTTAAATCGAACTCTTTAAACAGACAGATTAAAGAGAAATTGGATAAATTGCCCAATTGGATTCAGGTAGTTATACATATTATACATAAGGGTGTTCATTAGGTTTGGTTTAATTGGTTTTTAAATCGAATTAAAAGAGTTCGGTTTAAACAGTTCGATTTTTTTAGTTAAATGAGTCAGTTTGGTTTATTTTTAAAACCAATTTAATAATTCAATTCAATTCGGTTTATAATACTGAATTGGTTTCCATGGTCTTGGTGGAGATTGGTATCTACATTTCACCGTTGAGATTCGCAACACGGTTCGGTACTATTTTTAGTATGTGTCATTTACTGGGATTTGTATACTCTTAGGTGCTGTAGAGGATTACTATCACTTTACTGTTTGAGATTCGGGCTAGCACATGGGGTAGTATTATTGGACTTTGAGATTCGTGCCAAGTTAAAAAGAACTGTCTAGATCTAGTAATTGTAAAAGATTCCCTTATCAGGTAATGGAGAGGATGTGAATTCTATTTTACTGGTGCCATCTTGGTAAAGGTTTAACAATTGGCTTATGTTTTAATTCTTCTGGGTTTATCCATAGTCTTTCAGGACATATATATATATTGCAATTGAATATCCCTCAAGTCAAAACAGGCTAACATACATAAATAAATAAAAATATAGAGAATATAAAACAGCAAAGCACACAATAAAAATTAAACAAAAGAAAACTGCCAAAGTTGATGTTATACTAGCAGCTTTGAACCAAGTAATACTAATTTTCCAATATGAACAATGATTTTACAAGTTAATTGACAACAACTGTTTTTGTTGTCAAAACAATAGATAATTTTGACAACCTTTCATTTTGATGAGGCAAATTCTTTTCCAGTATAACTACTCCTAACACTTTTCCTATAATTTAAGAAGAGAAAGCAATTCAAATGAAGTTCTAAAGGAGACACCTGCAAACAAACGCGCGCACACACACACACCCAAAGTTAATTCTTTCTGTGGCCAGAAGAAGCCATGAGAATAGCAACAGCAGCAACAAACATGGAAAGCATAAAGAAGAGCAATATATAGGTCCTTTTTGATGATTTTCTGTACTCGCCGAAGAGTAATACGCCCCAAAATGTGCTAACTAATGGTAATGCCTACAAATAAGGTCACAACAAGCAGTAAATTAGAAGCTAGAAGGTAATAATAATTAAGGGAATTACCCAAAAAAGTATCCCAAATACCCCTCTAATATAAAAAATTCATCCTGCGTAAACCTCGAAAACATGAGAAACCTGTTGCCTTGAAAACTAACCTGCACAGCATCAGCAGCAGCATAACCAGCAGCTTGACCACCCATGAACTGAAATCCATTTCCAAACCCGCACAGAAGTCCAGCGAGCATGGCCCACTGCCTTCCATTCCAGTCATTCAAATAAGCCCCAAAAGTTGACTTCTCCAACCCGAGAACGGGGTGGTATAGAAACCACAAATTCAACCCAATTCCGATTACAAAGCATGAAATTGAGAAATAAAAGAATGCTGTGTAGACAACCAGATGCGGCACACCGTCTTTCAATGTGTGCCATTGGTCATTTGTGGCTAGGTTGAATGCTGGAGAAAAGAGAGAGAAACAAACACCAGCAAAGAATACGATCACGAGGCCAAGAAACATGTTCTTTCCAAATACCTGAAATTTCATATAAATGATTCAGTAGAAAAATACATTATTTGATGCTTGCAATACATGCTTCCATGGTTTATTCACTGTTTTGCTTAGTAATGCTTCTGTTGGTGAACGAATGATTACTATTAAATGTTTTTAGAATCAGAATGCAATTTTCTAATTAAATAAATGTTTTAAAATAAAGTTACTATAAATCAGGAAAATTGTGGTACCTAAAATTTCAGCTATGGACTGAATCACTTGTAAAGTTTAAAAATAATTCATAATGAGAACCTTAATTGACCGTTGTTTCTCAAGTTGTACAAGGAACTCTGCTGTCCCTGGTTTTGCCTTGCCAACTTTCTGGGAAGACTTGGGGCCGTTTTCCAAGTCTCCTGTAACAGATTTTATTTGAAAAAACAATTAGGTATGTTGCAATGATACTGGTAATTTGGTTTTAGATGTCCTGAATATTATTATTTCAGATGTACCATTTTCGACATTTGACCCGTTTGCTTCACTTCAGTTTGGCCCCAAAATAAGAAAGTAAAACAGATAGTTATGTTAAAATAATGTTAGATTGTAAATGATAAAATGATGACAGTTCCAAAGTGAATTCAAAATTCAAGTAGAATGGAACAATTTAAATCACACTTTATGGATACTGCAGGACTGCCTTTTTTGTGGCAAAATTATGTTACTTTTATAGGCACTATATGGCATTTTGTACTGGTGGTTCCAAATATATGTATTCTAGTACTGGTTCCAAATAGATGTCTAATGCTGGTATGATGCAATTTTATTAATTCCTTTTGTGTTTAATTATACTTTTACTGGGTGTCCCCACTTCTACAAAGACAGAACAAAAAAAAAGTAGAACAATTAAAAAAAATTACCAAAATGGATCTGGTGCTGGTTCAAAGATATCAGTGCTAAAAGTTAGTTCTGTTGTTACATAATTAATAATAAAAAATATGCTTACTTGTTGATCTTGTAGTTATTTGCTGATTCTGCTAGTTTCTTTTTATTATCTTTTGCATTTGAAGAGTGCACTGCCGACCCGAGACAAGCAGCAACCAAAAAACATCCCACTCCGGGGAAAAGAATTTCAGCTCTGTTAATTCTGTCATCTAGAAAATAGTTCATTGTTGTACCTGTAAATTTGACAGGGTCAGATTTCACTCTAAATCACAAAAGTATTCACTTCGGTCATTAAGGATAGAAAATTGTACATTATGTTTTGACAGTATTCTCTAGGTCTGATTTGGATGTTGGTTTCGGTAATGAGTTGCTTAGGTTTGGGTTGGGTCAAGATAAGGTAAGATCTTATTTGAGTGTCATCTAATTCAGTTCCTTTTGATTTAGTTTTGAGTTGTCAATTTTTTTGCAAATAATGGGTATACAAAATTCGGGCTGGTTGGTACTTGGTATGGTACAAGTAAAGGCTAAGTCATATTCTTATAAAAAAAAAAAAAATAGATTCACATCAAACATTTTGCTTGTGCGATACTCGACGGTTATATTGGTGTGAGTAAAAGCAAAATTCCATTATCTGTTCAAAATTTTGCCCCTATCAAAAGATCTCTGTTAAGTTCAAGTTGAACTAACTAAAAATCATCTTATGCTATTTGGTTCAACTTATGTGTTTTGCATAGCCTTTGGGTTTTATGCTGTGAAAAATATATAAAAATATATATAAGATATTGGGCATTTTGCTGTTAGCACAAAAAAAAAAATGATTAGGTTATCAGGGGTAACTTGCTAAAAATGAAAAATTCCTCTTGTAGGTACAATAAAACATTTTAAAATCTCATACCAATAACAACACACATGCTTGAGCTGATAATTTCAGTTACTGACAAGCCGATATATGCCCAGGCATACTGAGTTGCGAGATTGCCAAGGCTTAGAACAATACCACCTGCCATCGCAAATAGCACCGAAGGCCAGTTGTCCTTGCATAATTGTTAAATGAAATAAATTAGATCATTATAAACCAGATTATAATGAAACCAGTATCAGAGAAATTATATTTTGTTTATATTATTATTGTCCCCACTTTACTGATAAGTGTTGAAACTTTCCCATAAAAAAAAAAGGAAAGAAACAGTAGGGGCAACCCAAGAAATGAACCTGAGAGAGTTGGGTAAAGAAATTGGGCTTGCCGGGTTTACTGTCACCGAGTTGGCCGAAGGTAAGGGCTATGAGCACAGCCGCAATCAAATTGGTGATCGAGTAATCGAGATAAGTGTGCTGCGGTAGACGACCGCGTCTCTCTAGCAGTGTCATAACCGCGGGCCACGTCCCCAGAAAGAGAAGCGACGCAATCATGAGTGCTATGGCACCTCCTCTGTCTTCTATAAGATACATCTTCAATTCCTTCACTGATAGATGTTTACAGGGGTCACAGAGAGGAGATATATTCTGAAAGAACATATATATATATAGTAGATGCAGCCAATGAGAAGAATGAATGAATGAATGAATGTAAGATTGACTTTTGAAGAAAAGAGACGGTTTGTTTCTCTGGTTGAGAATCTCAGAATTAAAAGAACCCAGCTGTATATACCAACCCTTCTCAAAAATCAAAGAAAACCATAATACTTAAATTATAGAAGGTGCTTCACGTGTATAGAATATTAGAAATTACTACTGCAAGACAATTTTTTTATTCCCTACTGATTACCAAATCTTTTCTTTGCCACAAAACTAATTAATTGATTGATTTTTTTCAGATTGGAGCAACGTATTTGTTAATAAGAAATGGACCTCTTATTGTAAAAAGAAACAAATCGTTGAATCTTATGCTAACTGAAGAAAAAAAAAAACTAATATTAATTATTATTCAAGGGTGGTTTTGAGGTGACTTTGTGTAGGTATTTTCCACTTTGTAGTTCCCTTTTTTTTGTATTTCTTTTCTTTTGCAAATTATATCTTTAGTTTTTTTTTTTATAAAATATGAAAAATGAAAAGTTGTATTTTTTTTTTTTTAAATCAATCTGTAAACAAAAACATCCCTAAATTTTTTGTACAAGATTTTTTTTTTCTCAATAAGTGCATCCAATTGAAAAAAGAAAGGTACACGTGCCGAATAAAATCTTCAAAAAGAAAGAAGATACACCCTTTCGCATACTTTAAATAAATATATTTTTTCTCTGAATGATTACAAGGAAATGTTGAAAATTATACATTGATGTTGCACTACGGCACTAGTAGTTGACTAACAAACCACGCTGAAAATGACTTATTCATTTGATTGGGACTCCAACTTATTTGGGTGGAGAGTAGAGGAATATGGAATGGAAAGAAAATAAAATTGTTTGTTGAATTATGTTTGGTTGATAAAATTATATTGGAGGTGAAGGGTACATGATAAAAGGTTTAATATTGTATCAATAGAATCAATTTTGTTCTCAATTTGAAATGTAACTGTTGAAAAGAAATTTAATTTGTTGTAAATATTTTTAGAAAAAATAATACAAATGTTAAATCCTATATCTTTCATATATAATTCTCATACAATTTTTTTTTCACAATTTTACAACAGTTGCCAAATTTTTTATTAACCTTCTAAATTTTAATTAACCAAACAAGAAATAAGACAGAAATACAAATTAAATTTATTTTATCTCATTAATCATCTAAATACAAAAATGTTAAATATGTTAATATTTCTTTTTATTCTATTTCATTTCCTTCTGTTCTTCATCTCCCCTTCCTTCCTCTACTCTCCATCCAAACAGGGTGTTAGTTGCAAAAGACATTATTTATTCATTTGATTGGAAAAGTTTAATGGGACAAGAAAAGTATAAAATTCAAAGCTGTCATGGTCCCTCGATAGCTAAGGTGCTAGTTGTTGTTCAGAGTATTTTAATTGGGAATCTGAATCAAGAAAAGATACCTACTAGCCTTATCTAAATCACTTGAAAAGTATCAAAGGATGATTTTCTAATTAGAACAAGTACTTACCAGTTACCAGGGAGAAAGGCACAAAGACAGCGTCCTGTGAAGTCTTGAGGAAACAGAGACAAAAGGATCAAAAGAGACCAACAAAAAGTTGCAAAATTTAGGGACTAAATATAGACCCCCCCTTTTTTTTCTCTCTTAAAAACACTATTATAAGATGATTAAATATAGAAACTAAATATTTCACTAGACGGTAAATCGATATTTTTACATAAGACTGAAGCCTTTGAACGTTTCATTTAGAAAAGGGAATATTTTTATACTTTTAATAAATGGTATTTTATTGTTGGTTAGTAGTAATTTATCAAAAGTTATATGTACTTATCAGGGGCGGATCTACATTCACCCATACGGGTGCTAAGTCACCCTATAATTTTAAAATTTTAATTTTAGTTATGTATATTAAAATTTAATTAAATTTTATTTCTTTAAAACTTTTTATGTAGTTTAACTCCCTCATAAAATATCACATGTCTACTTATAGCCTAGTGGTTAGAGTTTACTTTTTGATTATGCAGAGTTTGGATTCAATTCTCACCAACAACATATTGTTCATTTTAATTTTAGCACCCCTTATTATGAAATTCTAGTTCCTCCCCTAATGCTAGTAATGTATTGTCCGATGTAATTGTTTGAGCAATGACGTCAAAAGAAGAATGAGGCTATGGTAGTATTCATTGCGCGGATTGATTTGTACAATGAATCAATAGTTTAGTTTTTTAAAATTCAAACAAACGATTTGAACTATTCAGCATGATCTCTTCATATGAATGTTTTTGTTCACTTATTTTTATATTCTTTTTTATAACTTTTTCAGATAAGTAAAAAATCACTGAATCTAAAAATTCTAAATTGTTCACAAGTAAAATATTATAGAAAATAAAAATAGAGTCTAAAAGTATATTTTTACATGAAGATTATCTTGAATGATTTATATCAACTATTTGCAACTGTCATCTTCTCTTGTCATTTGAAACACTACTAGAGTGCTTCAAACACCTTCAATTGAAGGTGTTTGAAGTGTTTGTAAAACCTTAATACAACACCATAATTTGGAGTATTGTATTAAGGTTGCAACTGCCCTATTCTTTTGCCATCTGGAGACAATACTAGAGTGCTCCAAACACTTTCAATTGGGTTGCAACTGCTCTCTTCTCTTATCATTTGAAGACACTACTAGAGTGCTCCAAACACCTGCAAGCTAATAAGACATTTACAACCCAAATACAACACTCCAATTGAAGGAGTTTGGATCACTTTAGTAGTGTCTCTATATGACAAGATTATAGGGCATTTACAACTCTAATACAACACTCCAATTGAAGGAGTTTGGAGCACTCCAGTAGTGTTTCCATATGACAAGATAATAAGGCATTTACAACCCTAATAAACACTCAAATTGAAGGTGTTTAGAGCACACTAGTAGCATCTCTAAATGGTAAGATAATATGGCATTTGTAACCCCAATACAACACTCCAATTGAAGGTGTTTGAAGAACTCTAGTAGTGACTCAATATAGCAAGATAATAGGGCATTTACAACCCTAATACAACATTCTAATTGAAGGTGTTTGGAGCACTCTAGTAATGTATCCAGATTGCAAGAGAAAAAGATAGTTGCAACCCTAATATAACAATCCAATCTAAGGTGTTTGGAGCACTCTAGTAGTGTCTCTAGATGGCAAGATAATAGGACATTTACAACTTCAATAAAACACTTCAACTGAAGTGTTTTGACTACTCTAGTAGTGTTTCCAGATAACAAGATAATAGGGTAATTTACAACCCTAATACAACACTAAAATTGAAGGAGTTTCAAGCACTCTAGTTGTGTCTTTAGATAGCAAGAGAAGAGGGCTGTTGCAACCAAATACAATACTCCAATTGAAAGTGTTTGGAGCACTCTAGTAGTGTCTCTAGATGAAAAAATGATAGGGCATTATAACCCTAATACAACATTCCAATTGAAGGTGTTTAGAGCATTATAGTAGTGTCTCAAGATGGCAAAATAATAGGGCATTTATAACCAAAGTACAACACTCCAATTAGAGGTGTTTGGGGCACTCGAGCAGTGTCTCCAGATGGCAAGATAATACGGCATTTACAACCCTAATACACCAATTGAAGGTGTTCGAGCACTCTAATAGTGTATCTAGATGACAAGATAATAGGGCATTTACCACCTTAATAAAATAGTCCAATTGAAGTTCTTTGAAGCACGCTAGTAGTGTCTCCAGATGACAAGATAATATGGCATTTACAACCCTAATACAACACTCAAATTGAAGGTGTTTGGAGCACTCTAGCAGTGACTTTATATAGCGAGATAATAAGGGCACTTAAACCTAATACAACACTCCAATTGAAGGTGTTTGGAGCAATCTAGTTATGTCTCTAGATGACAAAAGAAGAGGGCAGTTGCAACCCTAATACAACACTCCAATTGAAGGTGTTTGGAGCACTCTTGTAGTGTCTCTATATGGCAGGATAATCATCATTTACAACCCTAATAAAACACT
This sequence comes from Carex pumila, assembly GCA_033356055.1. Classification (NCBI taxonomy): domain Eukaryota; kingdom Viridiplantae; phylum Streptophyta; class Magnoliopsida; order Poales; family Cyperaceae; genus Carex; species Carex pumila. Next base: position 455,702 of record JARJHM010000043.1, on the reverse strand, counting down.
CCAATTAAAGGTGTTTGAAGCACTCGAGTAGTGTCTCTAGATGACAATATAATACGACATTTACAACCCTAATACACTTCAATTGAAGGTGTTTGGAGCAATTAGTTGTGTCTCTAGATGGCAAAAGAAGAGGGCAGTTGCAACCCTAATACAACACTCCAATTGAAGGTGTTTGGAGCACTCTTATAGTGTCTCTATATGGCAGGATAATCAGCATTTACAACCCTAATAAAACACTCCAATTAAAGGTGTTTGAAGCACTCGAGTAGTGTCTCCAGATGACAATATAATACGACATTTACAACCCTAATACAACACTCCAATTGAAGGTGTTTGGAGCACTCTAGTAGTGACTCTATATAGCCGAGATAATAGGGCATTTACAACCTTAATACAACATCCAATTGAAGGTGTTTGGAGCACTCTAGTAGTGTCTCCAGATGGCAAAATAATATGGCATTTACAACCCTAATACAACACTCCAATTGAAGGTATTTGGGGCACTCTATTAGTGTCCCCAGGTGGTAACATAATAGAGCAATTACAACCCTAACACAACACTCAAATTGAAAGTGAGTGGATCAATGTAGGAGTGTCTACAGATGACAAGATAATAGAGTATTTACAACCCTAATGCAACATTCCAATTTAAGATGTTTGGAACACTTTAATAGTGTCTCTAGATGGCAAAACAATAGAACATTTACAACCCAAATAAACACACTTCAATTGAAGGTGTTTGGAGCACTCTAGTATTGTCTCTATATGATAAGATAATAAGGCATTTACAACCCGAATATAATACTCCAATTGAAGGTGTTCGACGCACTCTAGTATTGTCTCTATATGATAAGATAATAAGGCATTTACAAAAACAGTCCAATTGAAGGGGTTTGAATCACTTTAGTAATATCTTTAGATGACATGATAATATGACATACACAACACTTCAATTGAAGGTGTTCGGCGCACTCTAGTATTGTCTCTATATGATAAGATAATAAGGCATTTACAAAAACAGTCCAATTGAAGGGGTTTGAATCACTTTAGTAATATCTTTAGATGACATGATAATATGACATACACAACACTTCAATTGAAGGTGTTTGAAGTACTCTAATAATGTCTCTATGGCCAGAGAAGAGGGTAGTTGTAACCCTAATAAAACACTCTAATTAAAGGTGTTTACAACACTCTAGTAGTGTTCCCAGATGGCAAAATAATAGGGCATTATAACTCTAATACAACAGTCCAATTAAATGTGTTTTGGAGCACTATAGTAGTGTCTTAAGATGGTAAAATAATAGGGCATTTACAACCCTAGTACAACACTCAAATTAGAGGTGTTTGGGGCACTCGAGTAGTGTCTCCAGATGGCAAGATAAAATGGCATTTACAACCCTAATACAATACACCAATTGAAGGTGTTTGAGCACTCTGGCAGTGTCTCTAGATGGCAAGATAATAGGGCATTTACAACCCTAATACAACACTCCAATTGAAGGTATTTGGAGTACTCTAGTAGTGACTCTATATAACCGAGATAATAGGGTATTTACAACCCTAATACAACACCTCAATTAAGGGTGTTTGGAGCACTCTAGTTGTCTCTAGATGGCAAAAGAAGAGAGCTGTTGCAACCCTAATACAGCACTCACAGTGAAGGTGTTTGGAGCACTTTAGTTATGACTCTATATAGCAAGATAATAGGGCATTTACAATCCTAATACGACACTCCAATCAAAAGTGTTTGGAGCACTGTAGTAATGTCTCCATATGGCAAGATACTAAGGTATTTGTAACTGTAATACAACACTCCAATTGAAGGTGTTAGAAGCACTCTAGTAATGTCTCTATATAGCAAGATAATAGGGCATGTACAACCTTAATACAACATCCAATTAAAGGTGTTTGGAGTACTTTAGTAGTGCTTCTACATGACAAGACAATAAGACATTTACAAACCTAATAACCACACTCCAATTGATGGAGTTTGGAGCACTTTAGTAGTGTCTACAGATGGCAAAATAATAGGGTATTTACAACCCAAATATAATACTCCAATTGAAGATGTTTGGCGCACTCTAGTACTGTCACAATATGGCAAGATAATATGACATTTACAGCCCTAATACAACACTCCAATTTAAGGTGTTTGGAGCACTCTAATAGCATCTATATATCACAAGATAATTAGGGTATTTACAATAATACAATACTCATATAAAAGGTGTTTGAAGCACTCTAGTAGTGTTTCCTTATGACAAGATAATAGGGCATTTACAACCCTCATAAAACACTCCAATTAGTGCTTGGATCACTCTAGTAGTGTTTTCAGATAACAATATAATATTACATTTACAATCCTAATACAACACTCCAATTAAATGTGACTCCCTCTAGTAGTGTCTCCAGATGACAATATAATAGGACGTTTATAACCCAAACACAACATTCCAATTGAAGGTGTTTGGAGTACTCGAGGAATGTCTGTATATGGCCAGAGAAGAGGATAGTTGTAACTTTAATATAATACTCCAATTGTAGGTGTTTGGAGCACTCTAGTAGTGTCTCCATATTGCAAAATAATATGGCATTTAAAACCCTAATGCAACACTCTAATTGAAGGTGTTTGGAGCACTCTAATAGTGTCTTTACACGGTAAGATAATAGGGCATTTAGGACCCTCATACAACACTCCAATTGAAGGTATTTGGAACATTGAAGTAGTGCCTCAAGATGGCAAGATAATATGGCATTTACAATCCTAATACAATACTCCAATAGAAGGTGTTTGGAGCACTCAAGTAGTGTCTCTATATAGTAAGATAATATGACATTTACAATCCTAATACGACACTCCAATTGAAGGAGTTTCGAGCACTTTATTGCCTCTAGATAGCAAGATAATAGGGCATTTACAACCCTAATACAACACTCCAATTGAAGATGTTTGGAGCACTCCAGTAGTGACTCTATATAACTAGATACTAGGGCAATTACAACCCTAATACAACACTCCAATAAAATGTGTTTGGACCACTCTAATAGTATCTCTATATAGTAAGATAATATGGCATTTACAACCATAATACAACACTTTAATTGAAGTTTTTTGGAGCACTCTAGTAGTGTTTCTATATGACAAGATAATAGGACATTTGCAACCCAAATAAAACACTCCAATTGAAGGTATTGGAAGCACTCTAGTAGTGCCTTTAGATGGGAAGATTATAGGGCTTTTACAACCCGAATACAACACTCCAATTAAAGGTGTTTGGAGCATTCAAGTAGTGTCTTTATATGTCTTGATAATAGGGCCTTTACTTCCCTAATACAACACTCCAATTGAAGATCTTTAGAGCACTCTTGTAGTGACTCTATATAGCAAGATAACAGGGCATTTATAGCCCTCATACAACACTCTAATTGAAAGTGTTAGGATTACTCTAGTAGTATCTCCAAATGGCAATATAATAGGGCATTTACAACTTGATACAACACCCAAATTGAAGGTGTTTCGAGCACTCTAGAGGTGTCTCTATATGGCAATAGAAGAGAAAAGTTACAACTCTAATACAACACTCCGATTAAAGGAGTTTGGAGGACTCTTTTAGTGTCACTAGATGGAAATATAATTGGGCATTTACCATCCTAAAATCACACTCTAATTGATGGTGTTTGGTGAACTCCAGTAGTATCTCCTCCATATGGCAAGATAATATGACATTTACAACCTTAATACACCACTCCAATTGATGGTTGGAGTACTCTAGTAGTGACTCTATATAGTATTATAACAGGGCATTTATAAAACTAAAACAATACTCTAATTGAAAGTGTTTGGAACACTCTAGTAGTGACTCAATAAAGCAAGATAATATGGCATTTACAACCCAAATACAACACTCCAATTGAAGGTGTTTGAAGCACTCTCGTTGTGTCTCCATATGGCAAGATGAAAGGGCAATTACAGCCCTAATATAACATTCCAATTGATGGTGTTTGGAGCTCTCCAATAATGTCTCTATATGGCAAGATACTAGGGCATTTATAACCCTAATACAACACTCCAATTGAAGTTTTTTGGCGCACTTTACTAGTGACTCTATATAGTAAGGCAATAAGGCATTTACAACCCTAATACAACACTCCAATTCAAGGTTTTTGGAGCACTCTAGTAGTGACTCTATATAGTAAGATAATAGGACATTTACAACCCCAATACAACACTCCAATTGAAGTTGTTTGGAGCACTCGAGTAATGCCTCCGAAGGGCAAGATAGTAGGGCATTTACAACCCTAATACAACACTCCAATTGAAGGTGTTTGGAGCACTCTAGTAATGTCTCTAGATGGCATGAGAAGAGGCAACCCTAATACAACACTCTAAATGAAGGTGTTTGGAGCACTCTAGTATTGTCTCTAGATGGCAAGATAATAGGGCATTTGCAATCCAAATTGAACACTCCAATTGAAGTTGTCTCGAGCACTCTGATAATGGCTCCAGCTGGCAAGATAATAGGGCATTTACAACCCTAATACAACACTCCAATTGAAGGTGTTTGGAGCACTCTACTAATGACTCTATATAGGGCATTTACAACCCTAATACAACACTCCAATTGAAGGTGCTTGGAGCACTCTAGTAGTCTCTATATGTCTAGATAAAAGGGCCATTATTACCCTAACACAACAGTCCAATTGAAGGTCTTTAGATCAATCTAGTAGTGACTCTATATAACAAGATAATAAGGCAGTTACAACCCTCGTACAACACTCCAATTGAAAGTGCTAGGAGCACTCTATTAATGTCTCTAGATCGCAAGATAATATAGCATTTACAACCCTGGTACAATACTCCAATTGAAGGTGTTTGGAGCATTCTAGTAGTGGCTTTATATAGCAATATAATACGGCATTTACAACCCTAATACAACATTACAATTGGAGATGTTTGGAGCACTCCGGTTGTGTCTCTAGGTAGCAACATATGACAGCAGTTGCAACCCTAATACAACATTCCAATTTAAGGCATTTGGAGCACTCCAGCAGTGACTTTATATAGCAAGATAATAGGGCATTTACGACCCTAATACAACACTCAAATTGCAATGCTAATACAATACTCTAAATGAAAGTGTTTCGAGCACTCTAGTAGTGTCTCCAATTAAAGGTGTTTGGAATATTCTAGTAGTGTCTCCAGATGGCAAGATAATAGGGCATTTACTACCTTAATACAACAGTCCAATTGAAATTGTTTGGAGGACTCTAGTAGTGTCTCTATATGGTGTGATAATAGGACATTTGTAACCCCAGTAAAACACTCCAATTGAAGGTGTTGAAAGCACTGTAGTAGTGTCTTTAGATGGCAAGGTAATATGGCATTTACAACCCTAATACAACACTCCAATTAAAAGTGTTTGGAGCATTCAAGTAGTGACTCTATATAACAAGATAATAGGGCATTTACAATCCTAATACGACACTCCAATAGAAGGCGTTTGGAGCACTCTAATAGTGTCTCTATATGACTAGATAGGGCCTTTACTACCCTAATAAAACACTCCATTTGAAGGTCTTAAGAGCACTCTAGTGGTGACTCCATAAAATAAGATAATAGGGCAATTACGACCCTCATACAACACTCCAATTGAAAGTGTTAGAAGCACTCTAGTAATGTCTCCAGATCGCAAGATAATAAGGCATTTACATCCCTGGTACAACACTCCAATTGAAGGTGTTTGAAGCATTCTAGTAGTGGCTCTATATAGCAAGATAATACAGCATTTACAACCCTAATACAACATTACAATTGAAGGTGTTTGGAGCACTCCAGTTGAGTCTCTAAATAGCAACAAAAGAGAGCAGTTGCAACCCTAATACAACATTCCAATTGAAGGTGCTTGGAGCACTCCAGCAATGACTCTATATAGGAAGATAATAGAGTATTTACGACCCTAATACAATACTCCAATTGAAAGAGTTTGAAGCACTCTAGTAGTGATTCTATATAGCAAGAGAATAGGGCATTTACAACCCTAGTACAACACTCCAGTAGAAGGTGTTTGGAGCACTCAAGTAGTGTCTTTATAAGATAATAGGCATTTTCAATCCTAATACGACACTCCAATTGAAGGTGTTTGGAGCACTCTAGTAGTGACTCTATAAAGCAAGATAATAGGGCATCTACATCCCTAATACAACACTCTAATAGAAGGTGTTTGGAGCACTCTAGTAGTGTTTCTAAATGTAAAGATAATGTACTTGCAACCCTAATACAACACTCATATTGAAGTTGTTTGGAGCACTCAAGTAATGCTTCCGGAGGGTAAGATAGTAGGGCATTTACAACCCTATTAGAACACTTCAATTGAAGATGCTTGGAGGACTCTAATAATCTCTCTAGATGGCATGAGAAAAGAGTAGTTGCAACCCTAATAATCTCTAAATAAAGGTGTTTGGAGCACTCTAGTAGTGTCTCCAGATGGCAAGATAATAGGGCATTTGCAATCCAAATAGAACAGTCCAATTGAAGTTATTTCGAGCACTCTAGTAATACCTCAGATGGCAAGATAATAGGTCATTTACAGCAGGGCATTTACTACCCTAATACAACACTCCAATTGATGGTCTTTAGAGCACTCTAGTAGTGACTCCCTATAACAAGATAATAGGGCAGTTACAAGCCTCGTACAACACTCCAATTGAAAGTATTAGGAGCACTCTTGTAATGTCTGCAGATCGCAAGATAATAGGGCATTTACAACCCTAGTACAACACTCCAATTAAAGGTGTTTGAAGCATTCTAGTAGTGGCTCTATATAGCAAGATAATACAGCATTTACAACCCTAATACAACATTACAATTGAAGGTGTTTGGAGCACTCCAGTTGTGTCTCTAGGTAGCAACAGATGAGAGCAGTTACAACCCTAATACAACATTCCAATTCAAGTTGTTTGGAGCACTCTAGTAGTGACTCTATATAGCAAGATAATAGGGTATTTACGACCCTAATACAACACTCCAATTGAAAGAGTTTGGAGCACTCTAGTAGTGACTCTATATAGCAAGAGAATTGGGCATTTACAACCTAATACAACATTCCAATAGAAGGTGTTTGGAGCACTCGAGTAGTGTCTCTATATAGCAAGATAATATGGCATTGACAAATCTCATACAATACTCCAATTAAAAGTGTTAGGAGCACTCTAGTAGTGTTTCTATATGTAAACATAATAGGGTATTTGCAACTCAAATACAACACTCCAATTGAAGGTGTTTGGTGCACTCTAGTAATATCTCTAGATGGCATGAGAAGAGGGTAGTTGCAATGCTAATACAACACTCTAAATGAAAGTGTTTGGTGCACTCTAGTAGTGTCTCCAATTAAAGGTGTTTGGAAAATTTTAGTAGTGTCTCCAGATGGCAAGGTAATAGGGCATTTACAACCCTTATACAATGCTCCAATTGAAGGTGTTTGGAGCACTTGAGAAGTGTCTCCATATAGTAATATAATAGGGGATTTACAATTCTTATACGACACTCCAATTGAAGTTGTTTCAAGCAATCTACTAATTCCTCCATATGGCAAGATAGTGCAGTATTTAGAACCCTAATACAACACTCCAATTGAAGGTGTTAGGAGCACTCTAGTAGTGAATCTATATAACAAGATACTAGGGAACTTTACAATCCGAATATAACACTCCAACTGAATGTCTTTGGAGCACTCTAGTAGTGACTCTATATAGTAAGATGATAGGGCATTTATAAACCTAATACAACACTCCAATTGAAGGTGTTTGGAGCATTTTGGTAGTTTCTCTATATGGCGTGATAATAGGGCATTTGTAACCCTAGTTTAACACTCCAATTGAAGGTGTTGAAAGCACTCTAGTTGTGTCTTTAGATTGCAAGATAATAGGGCATTTATAATCCTAATACAACACTCCAATTAAAGGTGTTTGGAGCACTCAAGTAGTGACTCTCTATAGTAAGATAATAGGACATTTACAACGCTAATACAACACTCCAATTTAAGGTGTTTGGAGCACTCTAGTAGTGTTTCTATATGTAAAAATAATAGGTATTTTGCAACCCAAATACAACACTCCAATTCAAGGTGTTTGGAGGACTCTAGTAGTGACCTCTATATAGTAAGATAATAGGATATTTACAATACTAATACAACACTCCAATTGAAGTTGTTTGGAGCAATCTATTAATGCCTGAAGATGGGAAGATAGTAGGGCATTTTTAATCCTAATACAACACTCCAATTGAAGGTGTTTTGAGCACTATAGTAATGTCTCTAGATGGCATGAGTTGATGGTAGTTGCAACCCTAATACAACACTCTAAATGAAGGTGTTTGGAGCACTCTAGTAGTGTCTCTAGATGGCAAGATAATAGGGCATTTACAACCCTAATAAAACACTTAAATTGAAGGTGTTTGAAGCACTCTAGTAGTCTCCAGATGGCAAGATAATAGGGCATTTATAACCCTAATACAAACACTACAATTAAAGGTGTTTGGAACACTCAAGTAGTGTCTATATGGCAAGATAATAGGGCATTTACAACCCTAATACAACACAATAGTTGAAGGTGTTTGGAGCACTTTGGTAGTCTCTCTATACGGTAAAATAATAGGGCATTTGCATCCCTAATACTATACTCCAATTGAATGTGTTGGAAGCACTCAAGTAGTGTCTCTAGATAGTAAGATAATAGGGCATTTACAACCCTAATACATCACTTCAATTGAAGGTGTTTGGAGCACTCTAGTAATGACTCTATATAGTAAGATAATAGGATATTTACAACCCTAAAAGAACACTCCAATTGAAGGTGTATGGAGTACTCTAGTAATGCCTTCAGATGACAAGATAATAGAGCATTTACAACCCTAATATGACACTCCAATTGAAAGTGTTTGGAGCACTCTATTAATGTCTCCAGATGACAAGAGAAGAGGGTAGTTGCATCTCTAATACAACACACTAAATGAAGGTGTTTGGAGTACTATACAAGTATCTCTAGATGGTAAGATAATTGGGCATTTACAATCCTAATAAAGTACTAAGTTATGGTGTTTGAACCACTCTAGTAGTGTCTCCTAATAGAACACTCAAATTGAAGGTATTTGGAGCACTCTAATAATGGCTCTATATGGCAAAATAATAGAGTATTTACAACCCTACTACAACATTACAATTGAAGGTGTTAGGAGTACTCCAGCTGTGTCTCTAGATAGCAACAAAAGGGGGGCACTTGCAACCCTAATACAACACTCCAATTGAAGGTGTTTGGAGCACTCCAGGAGTGAGTCTATATAGTAAGATAATAGGTCATTGACAACCCTAGTACAACACTCTAATTGAAGGAGATTGGAGTACTCGAGTTCCGTCTCCAGATGGAAATATAATAGGGCATTTACAGCCCTAATACAATACTCCAATTGAAGGTGTTTGGAGAACTCTAGTAGTGACTCTATATAACAAGATACTAGGGCACTTACAACCCTAATACAACACTCCAATTGAATGTGCTTGGAGCACTCTAGTAGTATCTCTATATAGCTTGATAATAGGGCATTTGCAACCCTATTACAATACTCCAATTGAAGGTATTTGGTGCACTCTAGTTATGTCTCTAGATGGCAAAAGAAGAGAGCAATTGCGACCCTAATACAACACTTCAATTGAAAGTGTTTGGAGCACTCTAGTAGTGACTCTATATAGCAAGAGAATAGGGCATTTACAACCCTAATTCTGCACTCTAATTAAATGTGTTTCGAACATTCTAGTAGTGTCTACAGATGGCAAGATAATATGGCACTTACAACCGTAGTATAACACTCTAATTAAAGGTGTTTGGAGAACTCTAGTAGTGTCTCCAGATGGCAAGATAATTTAGCGTTTATGACCTTAATATAATACTCCAATTGAAGGGGTTTGGAGCACTCTAATAGTGTCTCTATATGTCTAGATAAGACCTATACAACCCTAATACAATTGAAGGTCTTTGGAGCATTCAAGTAGTGACTCTATACAACAAGATAATAGGGCATTTACAACCCTCATACAACACTCCAATTGAAAGTGTTAGAAGCATTCTAGTAGTGTGTCCATATGGCAATATAATAGGGCATTTATAACCCTAATACAATACTCCAATTGAAGGTGTTTGGAGCACTCTAGTAGTGACTCTATATAGTAAGATAATAGGGCATTTACAAACCTAATACAACACTCCAATTGAAGGTGTTTGGAGCATTCTGGTAATGTCTCCAGATGACAGAGAAGGAAAGTGTTTGGAGCACTCTAGTAGTGTCTCCAAATGGGAAGATAATAGGGCATTTACAACCCTAATAAAACACTCCAATTGAAGGTGTTGGAAGTATTCTAGTAGTGTCTCTAGATGGCAAGATAATAAAACATTTACAACCCTAATACAACACTCCAATTGAAGGTGTTTGGAGCACTCCAGTAGTGTCTCTATATGTCTAGATAATAGGGCCTTTACCACCCAAATACGACACTCCAATTGAAGGTCTTTGGAACACTCTGGCAGTGACTCTATATAGCAAGATAACAGGGCATTTACAAACCTAATGCAACACTCCAATTGAAAGTGTTAACAGCATTCTAGTAGTGTGTCCAGATGGCAATATAATAGGGAATTTATAACCCTAATACAACACTCCAATTAATGGTGTTTGGAGCACTCTAGTAGTGTGTCTATATATAAAGATAATGGGGCATTTGCAACCCTAATACGACACTCCTCTTGAAGGTGTTTGGAGCACTCTAGTTGTAACTCTATATAGTAATATAGGGCACTTACAACCCTAATACAAAACTCTAATTGAAGGTGTTTGGAGCACTCTAGTAATGCCTCCAAATGGCAATATAATAGGGCATTTACAACACTCCAAATGAAGGTGTTTGGAACACTCTAGTAATGTTTCTAGATAACAGGAGAAGAGAGTAGTTGCAACCATAATACAACACTCTAAAGGAAGGTGTTTTGCGCACTTTAGTAGTGTCTCCAGATGGCAAGATAATTGGGCATTTACAATCCTAATAAAACACTCCAATTGAAGGTGTTTCAAGCACTCCGGCTGTGTCTCTAGATTGCAAAAAAAGAGGGCAGTTGCAACCCTAATACAACACTCCAATTGAAGCTATTTGGCACACTCCAGCAATGACTCTATATAACAAGATAATAGGTCATTTAAAACCCTAATACAACACTCTAATTGATGGTGTTTGGAGCACTCTAGTAAAGCCTCCAGTTAGCAAGATAATACGACATTTATAATCTTAATACAACACTCCAATTGAAGGTATTTGGAGCATTCTAGTAATGTATCTAGATGGCAAGAGAAGAGAGCATTTACTCTTCTAATACAACACTCCACTTGAAGGTGTTTGGAGCACTATAGTAGTGTCTCTATATGGCAAGATAGAAGGACATTTGTAACCCTAATACAATACTCCAATTGATGGTGTTTGGAGCACTCTAGTCCCTCTATTGGCATGCTAAAAGGGAGTTTATAACCCTAATACAACAATTGAATGGAAGGTGTTTGGAACACTCGAGTTGTGACTCTATATACCATGATGATAGGGCATTTACAACCCTAATACAACACTCGAATTGAAGGTATTTGGAGCACTCTAGTAGTGTCTTCAGATGGCAAGGGAACAGTGCTGTTGCAACTCTAATACAACACTCCAATTGAAGGTGTTTGAAACACTTTAGTAATGTCTCTAGATGGCAAGATAATAGGGCATTACAACCCTAATACAACACTTTAATTGAAGGTGTTGGGAGCACTCTAGTAGTGTCTTAAGATGGCAAGATAAAATGGCATTTACAATCCTAATACGACACTCCAAATGAAGGTCCTTGGAGCAGTCTAGTAGTGTCTTTAGATGGCAAGATAATAGAACATTTACATCCCTAATAAAACACTCCAATGGAAGATGTTTGGTGCACTTTAGTAGTGATTCTATATAGCAAGATAATAAGACATCTACAACCCTAATATAACACTCCAATTGAAGGTCTTTAGTTCATCTCTGATGACAAGAGAAGAGGGCAGTTGCAACCCTAATATAGCACTCCAATTGAAGGTGTTTGGAGCGCTCTAGTTGTGACTCTATATAGCAAGATAATAAGGCATTTTCAACCTTAATACAACACTTCAATTAAAGGTGTTTGGAGTACTCTGGTAATGTCTCAAGATGACAAGATAATAAGGCATTTGCAATCGTAATACAATGCTCCAATTGAAGGTGTTTGGAGCACTCTAGTAGTATCTCCATATGGCAAGATAATAGGGCATTTATAACCCTAATACAACACTACAATTGAAGGTTGTAGCCCTCAAGTATTGTCTCCAGATGGCAAGATAATATGACATTTACAATCCTAATACAACACTTCAATTGAAGGTATTTGGAGAAATTTAGAAGTGTCTCCATATGACACGATAATAGGGTATTTACAATCCTAATACAATACTCCAATTGAATGTGTCTGGAGCACTTGAGTAGTGTCTTCAGATGGCAAGATAATTGGTCATTAACAACCCTAATGCAATACTCCGATTGAAGGTGTTTGAAGCTCTCTAGTAGTGTCTCTATATGAATAGGTAGTTTATGATCCTAATACAACACTCTAATTGAAGGTGTTTAGAGCACTCTAGAAGTGTCTTCATACGACAAGATAATATGGCATTTACATTGCTAATACAACATTCCAATTGAAAGTGTTTGGAGCGCTCGAGTAGTGTGTTTAGATGACAAGACAATAAGCAATTACTATCCTAAGACAACACTCCAATTGAAGATGTTTGGAGCACTCGAGTAGCATCTCGAAATGGCAAAATAATAGGACTGTTACAACCATAATACAACACTTTAATTAAAAATATTTGGAGAAATCTAATAGTGTCTCCATATAACATGGTAATAGAACATTTACATACCAATATGTACTATGCATGGTACCATACTACCAACCTTAAAAAGATGAGGTAATTTCTAGAACTTTTGTTGTGTTCTAATTATTATTATTATTCCCTAAAAGAAAAAGAAAATAGTTAGAACACAACAAATTTCTAGAAATTGTTATCCTTCTAGCTTTTTTTCTCTTTAAGACGGTAAAAAGTTGAAATTATGGGGATGACTTGGATTAGCCAAAATGGTATTACCTAAGCTCATGAACCAATTAAAAAATAGCAAGAAAAAATACTTTGTTTAATAATAGAAAACTAAGGTTGTTTAATCAGAGACTTTTTCCTACATATACTTTGTAGCCAATGAAACAAAATAATAGGTTGCCACGCTACGCTTTTTCCTTTGACAAAATATAAAATAATAGGAAAACCCAAACATCCAATCAAAGAAGGAAAAAAAAAAAAAAAAAAAAAAACTAGCTACTTCTCCAAAGATTAAAACAAAAAGACCGTGGGATAACTAAAGATATCTTCAAGGGAAATAAATCTGCTATGATTCCAATTAAGATTCTAAATAGCATTTATCGCACTATAGCAGAAAGCCGAAAAAAAAGCTATAGCGAATAGCGTCGCTATAGCGAAAGCTATGCCACATAGCGTTTTTTATTTTTATAAAAATTATATCATATATTTGTACTAAATATCAACATTATCTAAGTCTCATATAATAATAAATAACATCAAATTGATTAAAAAATTATAATATTCATATTGAACTAATACAAAGTCTAAATTGCGACTCAAAATATCCATAGTAATACTAATATCATAAACTATCGATCTTTTTCTATTCAAAATATATTCAGCATTATGATATATTATATCTTTTTTCTATTTAAATTTCAAAATAATATAGACATCATGGCATAATTAATTATCTTAATCTATTCAAAATATTCAAACTACCATATAGTAAGTATCATTTTGTTACTTCAATCTGAGCTTTTATTTAAAGCTCATATAAATTGAAAAAAAAAAAAACTCATGTTGCATAACGCACTGTAACTTCCTTATTTTTTATGGATCTCTCATTTAATAATTAATAGTTTACTATAAAACTTAGTACATCAATTGCAAAAAGAAAAATCACGGTTAAAATCCAATCTAAGCCTTTATTTAAAACTCATATAAATTGAAAAAAAAAAACAGCTCATGTTGCATAGCGCGCGCTATTTACGCTACACGCTATGCGCTATAGCGGACCGCTATTACCGCTATAGTGCCCATAGCTCAAATAGCGCATTTTGATACCATAGCGTAGTGTTTAGGGTCCAAAAACGCCATAGCGCCCTATTTAGAACACTGATTCCAATGGAATAAAAGAGTTCTATTATTCCGATCTCAATTATTGAACTTTGTTGAAATTTATGTATGAAAAAGTTTAAATGGTTGAGATGCAAATAACAGTACCATGTTATTCCATTGGAATCACAGCAGATTTATTTCCATCTTCAAGAGAAACCATGAATTAAAATACTCCAAAGTCAAATATATCATTTAAGGAAGGGAGAGAAGAAAAAAACAAACATCATTTGTTGAGTGTTCAATTAGTAGTATAAACTTTGAAATTGTTAATTTCTATAGAAACAGAGAGATGACAGAACTTGTAATTTTTCTGATTTTTCTTTGTATCTTCTAAGCATACACAGGGGTATATATACATACACCTTCCTTTCTATTTTACCGTTGACATTAACGGTTCATTTCTAACTATTCTAAATTACAATTTTACCCTTCTCTTTATTTTACAATTTAACCCTTCTAATTTATTCTATTCTTCAACACTCCCCCTCAAGCTAGGATTATAAATATCAATTAATCCTAGCTTGCTTGTTATTTCTTCAAATATTCTCGGAATTAATCCCTTAGTGAAGATATCAGCTAATTGGTCTTGACTCTTTACATAAGGGGTTTCGATCTCCTTTGCTTGTACTTTCTCTCTTATGAAATGACAATCAATTTCAATATGTTTTGTTCTTTCATGAAATACTGCATTTGAAGCAATGTGCCTTGCCGCATTGTTATCACAAAACATCTTCATTGGCTTGTCAATTTTAAAGTTCAACTCTTCAAGCAATTGTTTAATCCACGTGAGTTCGCTTGCGGTGGATGCCATGGCACGATATTCCGCTTCCGCACTTGACCGTGCCACGACATTTTATTTCTTGCTTTTCCATGTGACTAAGTTTCCGCCTACAAATGTGCAATAGCCGGTTGTTGATTTTCTATCAAAGCTCCCGGCCCAATCTGCATCGGAATAGCCACACACGTCATTAGACTTATTGTTTTTCATCAATACACCCTTCCCGGGTGATTTCTTTAAGTATCTCAAAATTCTATCAATTGCATCTAAATGAGGTTTCCTTGGTGCATGCATAAATTTACTAATTTGGCTTACCGCAAATGATATATCCGGTCTAGTTACCGTTAGGTAAATCAACTTACCTACAAGTCGTTGGAATTGGTTGATATTTTCCAACGGTTCCCCTTCTTCGGAATTCAATTTACAATTGCTATCAATTGGTGTTGAGACCGGTTTGGATCCTAATTTTCCCGTTTCTTTTAGAAGGTCAATGGTATATTTTCTTTGTGAGATAAATAATCCCTTGCTAGAATGAGCTATTTCAATTCCTAAAAAATATTTAATTCTACCAAGGTCCTTTATTTCAAATTTGTCTTTTAGATGTTTTTTAACATTATCAATTTTTTCATAATTATTTCCGGTAATAATTATGTCATCAACATAAACAAGAACAATGGTTGTATCATTATTTTCATGTTTTGAAAATAGTGATGTATCGGATTGGCTTATTTTAAAACCGAGAAAAATTAAATATTGAGAGAGTTTTCCATACCATGCCCTTGGCGATTGTTTAAGTCCATAAATTGACTTATTTAACCTACAAACAAGGTTAGTATTTTTTCTTTTACATGACCCGGTGGTAGAGTCATATAAACCTCTTCCTCAAGTGTTCCTTGAAGGAATGCATTTTTAACATCCATTTGGTATAAATTCCATCCATTATTTACCGCTATTGAAAGCAAGATTCTAATGGTATTCATCTTTGCTACCGGAGCAAAGGTCTCTTGGTAATCAATACCATATGTTTGGGTATACCCTTTGGCAACTAGCCGAGCCTTATACCGTTCTATGGATCCATCACTTTGATATTTTATTTTATACACCCATTTGCATCCAACGGGTTTTTTATTTTTTGGTAATGGTACAATGGTCCATGTGTCATTTTTTTCTAAGGCTTGAAGTTCTTCTTCCATAGCCTTATACCACACCGGTTGGTTAATGGCTTCCTCAAAATTTCTTGGTTCTTCCATTTTAGAAATTGAACTAAGAAATACACGATGGGTTTTTGAAATATTTTTATATGAAATAAAATTTTCAATAGGATATTGAACCTTATATGTTACGAAATCTCGTAACCTTGTTGATGGTTGTCTATGACGAGTTGACCTCCTTCTAGGTTGTTCCATATTTTCGCCTTCTTCAATATTTTCATTTTCTTCCTCCCCAGCTCCACCTTGAGGAGTATTATCATTTTCTTCCTCTCCTTCTCCTCCTCCTCCTTCTTCTTCTTCTTCTTCTTCTTCTTCTTCTTCTTCTTCTTCTTCTTCTTCTTCTTCTTCGTCATTTCCTACAATTCTTTGCTCAATAATTTGATTAGTAGACATGGGAATGACAAAGTCATTTGTGATAATTTGATTATCAATCTCATCTTTATTTTTAAAATATGGATCATTTTCAAAAAATGTTACATCTCTAGAAATATAAAATTTTTTATTTATAGGATCATAACATTTATAACCTTTTTTTTGAGATGAATATCCTAAAAAAATAGTTTTTATAGAAGTATGATCTAGTTTATCTCTTTTATTTTGGTGTACATAACATGTACATCCGAAAATTCTTAGGTGATTAAAAAATATTTTTCTTTGGTAAATAATTTCTAATGGGCTTTTATTTTTTAAGACAACACTTGGCAACCTATTTATCAAATAAGTTGCAGTGAGAACAGCATCCGACCAATAGATTTTTGGAACATTGGTTTGAAACATAAGTGCTCTTGTCATTTCAAATAAATGACGATTTTTTCTTTCGGAAATCCCGTTTTGTTGTGGAGTATAAACACAAGTTGTTTGGTGCATGATTCCTTTTTGTTTCAAAAAACTTGCAAAATTTTGATTCACAAATTTGGTTCCATTATCGGTTCTAAGAATTTTAATTCTAGTATTGTATTGATTTTCAACCAAATTTGAAAAATCTTGAAAATGAGAAAAAACCTCACTTTTATTTTTCAATAAATATATGTATGTTAATCGTGAAAAATCATCTATAAATGTAACAAAATATTTAAAACCATTGTAAGAGTCTACCGGAGCGGGTCCCCAAACATCGGAATGAACAAGTTCAAATATTGTGCTACTTTTAGAATTTGAGGTTACAAAAGGAAGTCTCGTATGTTTTGCAAATTTACATACTTCACAATTACTACAATCTAGGTTTAAAAAATCAAAAATACATTTTAAAACTTTATCGGAGGGATGTCCAATTCTTTTATGCCATAGACTTCCTAAGTCTTTGTATTTGTGTGTTGAAATTGAATTTTAGGCCTTTTAAAAAATAAAGTCCATTTTGAAAGAAACCTTCACCAATCACCCTCTTGAATGTTTTATCTTGAAAAAATACATTTTTACATGAAAATATAATTTCACAATTTATTTCATTTGAAAGTTTTCCTATAGATAATAAATTGGCGGTGCAATTTTTTACATGCATGACATTTTTAATTTCCTTTAAAAAAACAATAATGGTGCCATAACCACAAATTTCTATTTTTTCACCATTTGCAACATAGACAAATTATCCACCTTTTCCTTTTTTATAATTTTGTAATAGATTTTTATTTCCGGTCATGTGATCAGTTGCACCGGAGTCTAAAATCCAATCAAGATTATTTTGGGAGTAATTTTGATTTAGATTTCCTAAATATGTGTATTTTTCTGGTTTTGTTTCACCAATTCCGATTTCAGATTTGTTTGGACCTCTTTCCACCCTTCTATTTGATATTACATATCTCATTTGTTTTGGACTTAAATTAAATTCATTACTTGGGCCTTCTAATAAATTGTCTAATGTAACAGAACCTGAATTAGGCCTGTTTAGAAGTCCCCTTAATTGAGATAGAATAGAGCCCAGTTCGGATTGGATTGGAGCAAGGCCTGCTGGAGCAGCGGTATTCAAGGCAGGAACAGGTTTTATTAGCTGGGAGATGGACCCGTTAAGCATAGAATCGCCCCCTTCTCTCCTTTCTTTGTTCGATCTGAGAAAACGCGCCACTAGTGCTTTCTTCTCCCCCTTAGGGTTATGCCCTCGATTGCCTTCACCGTTATCCTTCCACCACTTAGGTCGGAGATGAGGATGAAGAAACCAACACCAATCGAGTTCATGGCCCTCCTTTTTACAGTTACTACACTTCATCGGTGTTGGAACTCCCACTTCCGCACTCTAAGGTTGGGTTTTGGGTGTTTTTTCAGTATTTGATATGAAAGGAAGGAGGGATCCTGATAATTTTTTTTTTTTTTTTTTGTTGTCACTGGTTTTCTTCTGGATTTCTTTTCTGGTTTTCTGTACCAGGTTTTGCTGATTACTGGTTTTTTTCGAATTTTTCTGGTACTAACTGAAACAATATTGTTCTTTTTCTGAAATTTCTGGTATAGATCAGATAAAATGAGGTCTTGGAATTTTGTTGGGTTTTTCTCTTGGACCTGATAAGAACAGGTACCAGTATGGGTTTTCTGGGTTATCTTGTTTCTCTGATTCTTTTGGGTTATTTTTCTGATATTGAATCAGAATCAGATATTGGTTTGTAGTTACCAGATTTACTGGTAAAACACGGAAGCTTGGAGCTTTATCGGGTTATTGGATATTGCTATTGATTTTTTCAGAATTGCTCTGATACCATGTTAATTTCTATAGAAACAGAGAGATGACAGAACTTGTATTTCTGATTTTTCCTTGTATCTTCTAAGCATACACAGGGGTATATATACATACACCTTCCTTTCTATTTTACCGTTGACATTAACGGTTCATTTCTAACTATTCTAAATTACAATTTTACCCTTCTCTTTATTTTACAATTTAACCCTTCTAATTTATTCTATTCTTCAACAGAAATGTTCAAAGGCACTTTATAGCGCCGGATATATTGGAAAAGGGGTTACAAAGAAATACCTACAAACTTTTAGTTTTTAAGTCTTTATCTCCATAAAGTTTATGTTTTGTTTCTTTCCTCTTCTTTTCCCTTTCTTGAGAAGTCCATGTTGTGATGTTTGGTAAGAGGATTAGGAATTGGCTATCATAGTTTTGGAAATCAAATTAATTTGTTATATTATAATAGTAAATTATTTATATTCATTTCCAAATATAATTTATTGAAAGGGGAACAAACTAATGACTGTTATCTCAGGTACATAATAGGTTTTATCCGTACCCTTACTCATATGTATACGAAAAAAAATTATCTATATCTATTTTATTGAATACGGTATGAATTGAATAAACGGATAAAAAAGTGTCATTGACACCCCTAATTACCATCGGATTTAAATTCTTAGGGTATAATTTTGTTAAGTTCTTTCAGCACTATAGACTAAAAAAATGACTTGATTCAGTTATTTTGTTAATATTTTCTCTCTTTTACGAAGGAAAATCTATTCAACTCAAATGAAAATAAAGGGAGACTAGAATTCAGGAAATTATTTGATTAATAATAATTCTTTTTTTCTTCATAATTTCGTTCAATTTCTCTTTCTTTTTATCTTTTTTAATTTAGTCCAATATCTATTCCAAAACAATTCCATAAACAGACCCACCCTTAGTAATATGATCTGACCTCACCTCAGATACGCTATACAACAAATTTCTAAATATAACAGTATAGAAAATCATAATCCCAACTCCGGTATTCAGTTCAGGCACGCTCCTTGAGAATATTCCATTTGAATTAGAAAATGTACAGTGCGACAACTAAAGATATCTTCAAGAAAAACAATGAATTAAAGTACTCCAAAGTCAAATGCGTTCAAATCTACTGAAATTACAAACGGAATTTCAGGGACCCTGCGATCTTGATGAGAGAGAAAGAATAGAGAGGAGAGAGATAGGCAGAGAAGAGAATTGCAGGTCCTGAAATTCTGTTTGGAATTTCAACAAATGTGAATTCAAGTCAAATATATCATTTAAGGAGGGGGGTAGAAAAAAAGAAAAGCATCACCTGTTGAGTGTTGAATTAGCAGTAGAAACCTTGAAAAGTTCAAAGGCACATTATAGCGCCGGATATATTGGAAAGGGAAGCAAATCTACTTCTTTTCTTGAGAAAAGGAGGACCCTCCTATTCTCCAATTCGAGCCGTTCAAAATTGATCAAAATGCTTCAACTATATTTTTCTTTTATATCAATATAATCTATTAAAACAAATCAGATTTAATTGAAGCCGTTTGATCAATTTTAAACGGCTTAAATTGGAGAATAGGAGGGTGCTCATTTTCTCAAAAAAAGGAGCATAATTCATTCCTATTGGAAAGGGATACAAAAGAAATACCTACAATCTTTTAGTTTTTATGTCTTTGTCTCCATAAAATTTATGTTTTGTTTCTTTCCTCCTCTTTTTCCTTTCTTGAGAAGTCCGTGTTGTGATGTTTGGTAAGAGGATTAATAATTGTGTATCATAATTTTGGAGATCAAATTAATTTGTTCTCTTATAATAGTAAATTATTTATATTCATTTCAAAATAATTAATTTATTGAAAGGGGAACAAACTAATGACTCGGGATAACAAGCACGGAACATGTTTTATCCGTATCTTTACCTATACGTATACAATTTTTTTTTTTATCTATATCCGTCTTATCGAATATGGTATGAATCGGATAAAGATAAAATGGTGTCATTGACACCCCTAATTACCATCCGATTTATATTCTTAAGATATAATTTCATTAAGTTATTTCAGCACTATAGACTAAAAAAATGACTTCACACAGGAAAAGTTACTTTGTTAATATTTTCCATCTTTTATGAAGGAAAATCTATTCAACTCGAATGAAAATAAAGGGAGACTAGAGTTGGGGAAAATATTTGATTAATAATAATTCTATCTTTTTTTCATAATTTCGTTCAATTTCATTTTTTTTTTTTTAGTTTAGTCCGAAATCTATTTCAAAACAATTCCATAAACAGACCCTCAGTAATATGATCTGACCTCACCTCAGGTAAGCTATACAAAAAGTTTTTAAATGTAATGGTACAGAAAATCATAATTTCAACTCCGGTATCCGGGGAAGATACCCTATTGGAAGAGATTTCATTTGAATTAAAAAATGTACAACTCCTAAACAGATACAGCTGGATTCCTTGTTTGATCTTTTATGGATTACAACCAAGCTACCATTGTGTAAATTTGTAATTACTAATAAGTTAATAGCAAAAATACTATAGTGTGTTCTTAGGAAATAAATCTGCTGTGATTATCAAAAGAATCGCAAGACCCTGTTTTTCCAAATCCACCCCTCTATTTTTTTTTAAATGCAAAAATCTCAAAATTTGTTGTTTTATATGCACAAATCTCAAAACAAATGAATTGGTAGATTTGAAAAAGCAGGATCCTGTGATTCTCAAGAATCACGGCAGATTTGTTTCTGTGCTCTTAAGCTTATTGGAGGTAGAGTAGGAAAATCACGCAGTATTATGTCATGCCATGACTAATATAGTGTGACTTTGGTCTCGTGTCATGATTTAGTTTTTTATGTGCTGTGCAGTGCCGTGACTAATATATCATGGTCACGGCACACAAATGGTCACGCTACATGAGTCACACTGTGTCCAAATGTGTTGTGACTAAATATGACTTACGTGACTCGTGTGACAATTTAATTATAATTTAGGTTACTTTATTCAAAATTCACCATTTGATCAAGATCTAATAGTTTTAATTACACATAACTCACATGACCACATGTTATGACTAGATTTTTTGTGTGACGTGTCATGCTAATTTTTCTAAAATTAATTACAACACGTAATTGATACACATGCCATGTTGTTCCGTATTGTTCTGTGCCATGTTGTTCTGTACCATTTTTCTTACTCTAGTTGGAGGTGTTTGGGAGTCCATCTTAAAAAGAATGCGAATTAACTAACAATTTCATAAGATAGTAGAATTAAAAATAAAAATTTAGCACAATTAAATATATATTACAGTAAAGACATAAATATTCTTTTTCACATTTTTCTTATCATTTATTATAACTATTATCTCCAACATATTACACACATTTACTGTAAATAATTAAAAATATATGAAATTAATAATTAATATAGATGGAAATGATAAGTAAAACAACAAATATTTTGAAAATACAATACTAATAAATGAAAATGATACTAAATAGTTCATACAATAATTAAGTTACAACAGCTTAGATTTCACTAGAGGCAGTAATGAGTTGTTTCATCATGAGTTGGATCTAACTCATGATTGACTTGTCACAATAACTGAGTGAGTCAAGTGAGCTGAGATTAAGAGACCGAGGTAAAATCATAACTTGTAGTTGTGATAAGCTAGCACCAAACTAGACCAAGCTAGCTCGTTAGCTCGCTAGACTTTATTTTGCTACTATCATACAAATAATAAAAAAGAAAGTCCATCAATCATTTACATAATCCAATCCATCAAATATGATCAAATTCATACACAACATAACAATTAATTTAGCATGAACTTTGACATCGCCATCAATCTTGGTTGGTGAGAAAATTTTCTTTTCTTTCTTGTTTTGGAAAACACTCTCCAACAGGAGAGAGAAGAAGAATAACAAAAGAATGAGGGTCCTTAAGGAGTGCGTACTTTTTGAGAATAAATTTGTTCAAAAAGATGCAATGTTGGACTCTAAGGAGTCAAGAATTATATACAAAAAAAAAAATTAAAGAATTTAAAAAAAAAGAACTTATAAAAATTGCTAAAAAAATTATTCAAAAAAAGATCTACAAGAAGAAGAAAAAAGATCTACAAAAATTACAAAAATATTATTTAAAACAATTAAAACAAAAAAAGCAAAAGAATAAAAAGAAAGGAGCTTTTTTCGATTAAGGAGGATTATGAGGTTAGGGAGCTCTAAGAAGTCCAGCTGAACATATACATGTTTCTTGGTAAATTTAGCTCTAAAATATATCAAATTGACTTCAAATCACAAATATTAAATATTTTGAATGCAAACTCGTTATTTGAAATCCATCCTAACGGTTTTGGGGTTAACTTGATAAGAACACCTACTTCTACTCATGTTTTATGGATGTTTTAATTTTATATCTGCTTTGATGAAATATATTAAAATTGTTGATTTCCAGCGGAGATTACATGACAAAATGGACAATATAAATCATGTCTATAATATTGGATTTCGAATGAGATTTTATTTTTGAAAGATTGTCGAATGTCAAAATAAAATAAAAAAAGGATCCCTCCTCATCAATTAATATTTTTATTTCCTAAATGTAAGTGCATATAATTCTAGTTAATTATACAAAAATGCTTAGTTATACGCATGATAATAATAATTTTTTTTTTTGCACATCATAAAACGTAAGTACATGCAAGGATTGCAGCTTTGTCATGATTTTAAGCTATTACCTGAAATCTGTAAATACACACACACACACACAGAGGAGCTACGCTACTCCATGGAGTAAAACACGTTTGTATTTCACGTCGTATTTTTATTTTGAAAGTCTAAACGACCGATCCGAACCATTAGATGTGATCTTCATATTGAAATGTGCTTGGAGACCAAATTTTACATTTTTTAAAATTTTTTTACTATTTATTAAGCAATTTTGAAAATTGCTGTTTTTCTGTGAACAGTAAAAATTTCTGAACCATCGGATTAGCGATTTTCAAAGTGGCTTAATAAATTGTAAAAAAATTCCAAAAAATGTAAAATTTGGTCTCCAAGCACATTTCAATATGGAGATCATTTTGAGCGGTTCGGATCGGTCGTTTGAATTTTCAAAATAAAAATATAGTGCCATAAAGCACAAACTCATTTTTCTCCTTAAAACCTTAATTAAAATATAGTGCTCATTTTAGCCAACTCATTAATTAAAACCTTAATTACCAAAGAACTAATTGGGATTATCCGAATTTACCAGAAAGTAAAATAAATGTAACAATATTTCAATGTCAATGAATATTGATACATATATGTTGCAGATATTCCAATATATATACTTGTAAGTATATAATACAATAGATTTAGTCATTATATAACGTTACTTATCAAGTAAAAAAAATCGGAAAATTTCATAAAATATCCTACTCTCCAAAAACATGAAACAAAATATTCCTCTATTTTTTTTTTTTTTTGACAAAATACTTGTGATCCCTTATTTATCCCTTCTCTCCTTCCCCACCTATGGATTTGGCTAATATGCTATGGGTAGCTAAGAGGCCTCCAGTGCTACGGCTCAATATTTGACTTTTCAAAATCTTAACGGTCGATCCGAACCGTTCATCTTATTCTGCATATTAATATGTGTTTTGAGACCAAATTTTACATTTTTTAGAAATCTTTTACTATTTTTTTAGATTTATTGAATATCGCTGTTTTTTATGGTCCAGATTTGTCTAAAAACAGTAATTTTCAATAAATCTAAAAAAATAGTAAAAAAATTCCAGAAAATGTAAAATTTGGTCTCCAAGCACATATTAATATGGAGAACAAGATGACCGGTTTGGATCAACCGTTATAATTTTGAAAAATCGAATATTGAGCCGTAGTATGGAAAACCTCTTAGCTACCCATAACACCGTAGCCAAGTCTCCCACCTATTTACTTTCACTGTTTGGCTCTGTAACTCTAAATTTGATTCACCTCTTCCTTCTTGTTGTTAATTAACTCTGCATCTCTCTTCCCCTTCTATAGAGATAACCATCCAACAAACAAAATCATACCTCTATTTCAATTTTCTCTGTTAGTGGAGGACCCAGCAAAGAATCACCACAGGAAAAATTAGCATTCTCTTCGTTCATTCTCCTTTCTTTATGTATGTTGCTTTGCTTCTCCTCCAGTGGCGAAGCCAGTATTTTTGTCTGGAATAGGCAAAATATTTATAATACAACTAAATAGGAACACATATATATATATATGTTACAAAAAAAATTAAATATAATAACATTTACAATATTAATCAAAATAAATAAGAAGTCAAAATAATAGAAATGTACAAAAAAAATTATAACTCAATTAAATATTTATAACAAATATTCTTTTACATATCACAAATCAGTAACAAATTTAAACTAAACAACAAAGCCACAGAAGTATTACAATAAATTGGATGTTTTTCAAATGGTTATGTAATTTATAACTTATCTATAATTTAGACTAGATGAAAAAAAAGAACAAAATATATCCTTCTTTTATAAAAGAGATATATTTATCCACTGTAAACAACTAATTGAAGTTAATTCATATCTAAGTTCCTTCTTTATTTTTCTTTTCATCTATTTTCCTTGCAAACACTATCATCGTTTTTATTTGAAGAAACAGAACAAACTGAAAGAATTTCTTGATTATGTTATCTTTGAGCTTTGTTAAACTCCAGTTAGATCAAGTCATTCATGAAATATAAAGTTCAAAAGTGTACCAGTACCAGTCATGGGTTCATGGTCATTCATTAATGTAAAAATTAGGGTTATCTTTGAGTTTTTTAAACTGCAGTTAGATCAAGTCAGAATGTGCAAATTATACATATTAAACGCTATGATTATCTAATTTCCAAAAAAATAAAATAAATAGGGTTAAGAGCAAAGAGGCTGTACCATAACAACTATGCGGTAATATGTGGCCATATGCAGTAATATGCAGTATGCAGTAATATGAGGTATCATACAAACAAATACGCGGTAATTAATATGTGGCTGATTATGCGATAATAATATGTGGCCGAATATTCAACCGAATATACAGCAGCATATGTGGAGCCACATATATTGACTGCATACATATTTCTATGCAGATTGCAACCGAATACGCATATGTGGCCACATAGACCGCATTTTATTACACTGCTACGCTATTTATAAATTAAAAGGGTAGCAGATTAGTGGGTTAAAACTTAGAAAAGTAGTGGATAGAGCTAATTAAAATTTTTGAATAGACAGATTTAATTAAGTTGGACTAGTCAGAAGTAGGCAAATTTAATTTTCAAATTAAGGTAGGCAAGATTTGTTTTTTAACCTAATCTAAATTAATTTTTTTTCCAGAGATAGACAACTGCCTGTCTCTTGTTGCATGCTACATTCGTCACTGTTCCCCTCTCATTCTGGTTTGAAAGCTCTTCTAGAACCTGCTAGACCTCCATTGATGATGTGCTTTTGACTAGGGTCATAAGTTTTTTTTTAATTCCAGTTTGATGGTTTCGTTTTTTTTTGTTTTCCAAATATTTGTTCTTTTTTGAGGCTAATTGATCAATTTTTAATTATGTCTTGATGCTTGAGACTACTCCGAGATGGGATGTGGTGTGAACATCTCTAGCATTAACTAGCTTCGAAAAACCAATAAAGTGAACATCTATAGTGATTTTGTCTGCTGAAAATTCCTCAAGTACTGCGGTGAAACTTTTTTGCAATTGTAAAACAAATATACAGTATAAATGGGACACAACTTGAGCATAAAATTTTGGGTATAGTTTGCACTTCGCAATTAAATAAATGCAGTATATGAGTTCAGTTCACATCATCTCTCTTAATACAATACCGTCACTTTTGTTATGCTCATGTATGCCTGTTCTTGGTGGGTCCCGTGAAAAAACATATCCTTTTCGTGGGCCCCCTGGTCATGTCCCTAAAAACAAAGGTGAGTCAAACAAGAGTAAAGCTAACCCATATACTTAATTCTAGAACCGTACGATTCGCTTTGAGATTCGTGTATCATGACTTTTAAAGAAGCTACACGACTTTTAAAGAATCTACACAAATCTCAAAGCTAATCGTACGGTTCTAGAATTAAGTGTATGAGTTCATTAGTACACTTAAGTGTATATTAGCTTTACTCGTCAAACAATTACCATACGCTGTTAAGAGAAAAAAAAACTAATTAATTAAATAGTCAATTACCAAGAGGAAAAAAAATAATAAAATAAAATATATTGATCAACATATGTAAAGGAAACTGCTTATCGTGTAACAACATAATATTTCTTTTGTTTTTGGAAGAGCAGTAGAAAAACTTATTTAACAATAAAATATTTAATTTTGACATATACGTTGTAGAAATACTAAGTGAAAGTAAGGACTCCAAATTTAGTTAACTAATTGTCATGCCATGTCTACAGATCCGAATTCAGAGAGTACGGATGCTTATCTATTTAGAAGGGGAAGAGAGATACGGAGTTAGAATTTTTTTTTTTTTTTTTTAAAACTTGGTAATAGCTACGAAGATTCATGAGGGGGAATCGAACTCTCGACCTTTGGGTATAACGACTCTAGGATATTTTTCTAGCCAATTGTGCTACCTCCTCTTCATGGAGTTAGAATTACAGAGCTCATAGCAGGGACTAAACAGTTTTTAATTATGTGTCAAAAATAGCGAGAATAAGGGCTTGTTCGGCGCACCATCGGAAATGGGCATAGGCACAGGATTTGAACTGATTTGTACTGTTTTTGTGAAAAAAAAAAAATTTAGTTGAACTGAATTTTTATTTTCTCACAGAAACAGTATATGCCGAACAAGTTCTAAAGAGGAGGGAGGGGAACTAGGGAATAGGGGTAAATGTTGGTTCCATAGGGGAATTTTGTCAAAAAAATTAGAGAGGTATTTTGTTTGATATTTTTAGATAGTAGGTATTTTATAAAATTTCCCAAAAAACCTCTGGTTATACAGAATTAAAGTTGTAGAAAATTAATGAATAAAGTTTGTCATTTGTAGTGTATCTTGTACAGTTGTCCCTCATTAAATATAACTTTAATATCTCCATTTTCTTCAACTTTTTATGATGTGCAACAACTTATAATTGTTGTGACAAAATTAATGCCATATATATTGCAATATGTATGTATGTATGTATGCATGTATTTATATCTTGTAAAAAGTTACAATGATCTTCCTATTCTAGAAGTGGAGTCAAGATTTTTAGTAGAGTGAGACCAAATTTTAGAGTGATGTACAATCATATTATAATTAATTTGAATATTATAATATTTTTTTCTGAAAAATATATAGATGGAAATACAAGCACATTTTTAAAATTAATCCTTTTTCTGCTTATTCTACTCAGTAACTTGGTCCTTTTCTTTAGTCATGTGAGAACTTGTGAATCTACAATAAAAGCTAAAGTTAATTAATGATACTTAATAAATTGATTGTACACACTTAATTAATGTATGAGTAGTGAGTTAGTGACATACTTGAATCTAACAATAAATTCATTCATATAAATTTAAAAATTATGGAAAATTAAAGACAATGTTTGTCTTTTTGCAGTATATCTCTCCACAATAAAGATATATAGATATAGTTGGTAGTATGAATTCATTCATATCGTAATAAATTCATTCATATAACATTGTTGATTGCGGAAAATTAAAACACTAGAGTTTGTCATTGTGCAATATATTTCTCGACAATAATGATAGATTTAGTGATATATATATATGCTCTTGTTTATGAGTAGTGACTTGTTGGTGTATCTAACAATAAATTCATTCATGTACACCTAAAGATTATATTATGGAAAAATTAACGATAGAATTTACCATTTTGTAATGTATTTCTCCACAATAATCATTTTTTTTTATGGTTAACTGGCAAGTGCCACGTTAACAAATATATTATAAGAATTTTTTTTATAGATATCACAATGTACATGGTCTTTTAGACCCACTGTCACTTAATATGGCCGCTTCTAACTATTTATTAAAATTTGCTTGTAGCATTAAAGCATTATGCTTTAGGTGGTTGCATAACTTCTATTCTTTACCCTTTTCTTTTCCCCATCTATATCTGAATGGGAGAACTTGTAGCATTACGCTTTAGGTGCTTGCATAATTTCTATCCCTTACCTTTTTCTTTTCCCCATATAATGCTATAAGCGCTTGCATAACCTCTATCCCTTTTCCTTTCCTTCTCCTATATAAATACGCTTTGAGATCAGGACACAGTACTACACAGGAAATCAAAATATATCACCATTAGTGCACC
This sequence comes from Carex pumila, assembly GCA_033356055.1. Lineage (NCBI taxonomy): Eukaryota > Viridiplantae > Streptophyta > Magnoliopsida > Poales > Cyperaceae > Carex > Carex pumila. Next base: position 426,393 of record JARJHM010000043.1, on the reverse strand, counting down.
ATCCCTTTAATCCAAAAAAAAATAAAAAAATGGTGGCCATTCCTTACTTAATAATTGCAGGAAGACATATCCCTCTTCTTCCCGGGTTCCGATTTGTGCCCTCTGATGAAGAGATAGTCCTTGTGTACCTTTCTAAGAAGGTACAATCTTTGCTGATGTTACCTCTCCCAGAGTCATTAGTGATGCCGGAGATACAAATTGCGCAATTCGACCCTTGGAACTTGCCAGGTTCGTGTACTTTATATACATCATTACAAATAACAATATGCTGTTTTTTCTTCTAAACAATTTCTTTTTCTTTTCATCAAGCATAACAACTCATCTCCATATCTCTAATTTTTTCTAGTTTTGCTTGCATTTATCTTTTGGTAGGGGATGATGATGAAGACGTGAAGTTCTTCTACACCCGGGAAGAACCTGAAATTATGCAACGGGGAACGGGGATGAAGAGATTATGTGTCACTGGTGTGTGGAGAGAGCAAGGGGAAGAACCAATTCTATTCCCAGACACCCGTGATGTAATTGTGATGAAGAGAACGTATACTTTTGAGCGCACCAGGGGGCAACGTACTGCAAACCGGCCACGAGCAACTTGGACCATGTATGAATACCGCCTCGTCCGAACTGACACACTTAACCAACACCTTTCCGGAATTGCTGATGCCAATGTACATATATACATTCTTTTACTTCTTTCACACACATACTCTTTGATATGTTTTTTTTTCTTCCATTCAAATGTAATTAAAACCCAAAAAAAAAAAAACACATTTACATGCACATCCATCGTTTCTTATATATGTAATATAGGGTGTTGCATTGCAATTTACATGCTATTATGCGTGTAAAATCGTGAGGAGGAGGATGTCAGGAGGAGGAGGTGGTGGTGGTGTTGAATCAGATGAACTGAGCAATATGGAATCATCTACATGCGAATTGTTGAACGATGTTGGTGATCTTGAGAGTTTAGTGCCAGAGTTTGTGTGAGATGCCTCTGATTGACATGTTAATTTTGATTTTGTTTTATTTTTCTAGTTTCTTTCCTTTTTTTTCTTATGTGTTGAATTAAACTCCATGGCTTTTATATACCTTCTGCTTCTCATTTCTATCTCTAAGTTGTGTTTGCTTGCTGTGAAGGTTATTCTCTTAAACCAGCTGCATCATCTATTTCTTTTACGAGCTAGTTTCGCAAACAAAAATTTCGGGAAATTACCAGATTTAATGCAATATGGAAATACAAATTACAGAATCCTGTAATTCCGGAAACCAAATATTTCTGTATAATTAAATTAAAAAAAATCAAAATTTATAATTTTTAGTATGATCTAAATGAGTAATTTGTTATAAACTTATAATTAAGCCACTAAACATGAGGAAAAAGAAGCCTATTCCAACCAACGTAACTAGGTATGCGCGTTATAATAAGGGATGAGTTATTAGCTAGAGACAGCAGACATGATCTAGAGTTACAATATCCCACGAGCAGGACAGAGAAGGAACTTCAGATGGACAGAATTCGGTGTTAGCAGCAAATCATGTAGATGCCGCAAATCAGGTCTTCGCAAATAAGGGCTCTGAAAGGCAACTTGTCTTGGTGAGAGGGATTACTTGCTAACCAAGGCAAAAAAAAAGGGTGTGGGTTGTGCAAGTGAATCAGAAAAGTAGCAATATTAGGGTTAGCAGTAGGACTTGAGGTATTAGGAGTACGACGTTGAAAGTCAAAAAGGACACTTTGTAGATGTCGGGAAGGGAATCTGCTCCTTTAATTTTCTTGAGAAGAGGCAGAATTCATTCCGTAGATGCTTAATTATGTTCTCTGTAAGAGTGGGAGTCGACGTAAACTTCGCTGTGGAGCTTTTGTTCTCTAATCCTAGGGGTGTCAATGGTACCTTTCTAGCCGTTTATCCGATTCGTATCGTATTTGATAAGACGAATATGAGTAAGATTTTTTTTTCGTTAGTTTATTGGATACCCAAGTCAAGTCATCAAACCTATTAGGAATTTGAATAGAAACTGCAAATATATCCTGCTGAAGTATTAGCACCGAAAGGCCCAAGACCCAAAATTTACTTTCTAGATTATTTATGAAATTACCCAACCAACTTACGGTAACAAAGAAAATAGTAGAATATTTTATGTAAACTCTAGATGAAGTCATGAAGCATTAGTAAAGTCAGTAGAACAATAGGAAGAATCTAGATAATTCACCCACCGACATCATACCTTGTATATATAGGATACAACTCCTTGTATATATAGGATAGCAGTTGTGTGAATGAAAAAATGAGAGTTAGAGAAAAAATATATCAAGTAGTGTTGTAAACTCTTGCACTCTCCATTTATAATAGAAGATTGTCTAATATTCAACATATCCATGTAGATAAAACTTCAATACTAATTTCCCAATTTTCTTACATTTGCATGAGTGATTCCTTAATATGCAAACAGATGCTTATGTCATTAATTAAGTAGAGACTTCGTTTATTTGGCTCATTATAATTTTAATTAGGCATTTTTTTTTGTTTGTTTGTTTCACATGCCGTTCAGAACACTTTGTTGGATCCATTTCATTAATACATATTTTTTGTTTTATGTTGTGAATATTTTGCAATTCACACAGTGAGCTCTTCCTATTAATACATATAGCATGATTGGCTGTGTTCGACAACAGTTGTAATGGTTTATGATCCTGCTTTATGTATTGAATAAATGATTTTAATTGCCAAGTTTATCATGTTGTCAAAGAGTAAAATAATGAAAATAGATGGCGAGTGCCTGATTGATCGAATTGATCAGGTTGAACAAGGTTCAAATCTCGACTGTCTTCAGTCAGTAGCGTTGTTTTGTGCTGCCGAGCGTCTAGATAAAAATGTCTACCGTCTGGCCTTTTTCTGTTGGGACAGAAGCGATATTCTATGCATCTCCAGTTCTGTACTTCTTGATAAAGACAAGCATACATGTAGTTTTTTTTTACCATTTGTACTCAAAAGCAAGTGCCAAAGTGTCGCGAGGGAGATTGAGAAAGTTCCTGCATGCAAGCCATTCGTTGGTTAATAGGAGGATCCTGAAAGTGTTCGGGTACAAGTATGATTTCACAATTAAGTTCCGAATTAATAATGCTTCTTTAAAAAAAATGTTGCAATTCCATACGCAAAAACGCTGATTCTTTCTTGACCTTCAAGTCAGCAATCACTCTCTTTCCAAAGTAAGGAGTTCTATTACTAGTCATCGACTAAAAGAGTCGGGAAGGACGGTGTAACCATCCCCGTTCTTCTAATGCTGGAATAGTCAGGCCATACATACTCTTCTAGATTGAACTTGGCCTCGCTTAAGCAATCCATGCTACGCATCACTACAGTTTGCTTCTCCATGCTGGCTTCAACCAGGCCGTCCGGTCCCCACCATAGCAAACCAGTGCACTTTCATAGCAGGTGAAGCTGTATTTTTTTTGTTTTGGAAACACGTCTTCTTATTATATCTTTTCTCAAATCTTCCTTAACGGAAGAAATAGAAGCTCGAGAAAGAAAAATAGTTCACTCGCTCAAGTGGGGGTGTCAATGACATCCGTTTACCCTACCCGTATCGTATTCGATAAGACGGGTATGGGTAAGGTTTTTTTTTCGTTAGTTTATTGGGTATAGATATGGATAGAGAATTTTTTTTGTTAGATAAACGGGTATGGATACGGATAAAGGTTATTACGTACCCATTGGGTAACGGGTAATTATATGAAATATATTATATATAAATATACCAATATTATATCCAATTTATTTATTTTTCTTCTTTTCATATTGTTGTATATATGCCTGTATCAACACTGGAGACATATATATCAACGAGTTCATTTCCTTGTTTCTTCCTTATTCATCATTATTGTCTTTTTCTCAATTTTACAAATGAAAATATTCTATGTTTCAAAGAAAATATATCATCATCTTATTTTCTGGCAATAATATATTATTTGGTCCAAATTAGTAATCAATTAATGTCAGCTCAGGTGTTAGCGTCTAAATTTTGTATCACATATTAGCTTTCTCAAAGTTATACTATGAATATATAAATTTAATAATTGAATGAGATGAAATAAAATGTTAGAAGAAATAATGTAACAAGTGACAAAATTGACCATATGTTGTCTGAACCATTATATTAGTATTTTCGTTATCCATCCACTATCGTTTTGTTATTCGTTAATCCGGGTATGAGTAGAGTAGGGTAAGACAAATTCTTAACAGGTATGGAGAGGATATGGGTATGAAAATGGCTCCACCCTCCCCGTATCGTACCCATTGACACCCCTACGCTCAAGAATGAAAAAGTGTTTTGATTGGACTTCCCATATTTCCGAATCCTCAGAAAAAAAAAAATGAATGAATCTTTCTTCTCAGTATCAAAGGAGAGCGAGAGGGTAAACAGTGTCTCGGAGGAGAAGACTAAACCACAGACTAAGAGCGTGGGAATCTGAGTTGTTGATGCCAAGAGAGAGAGGAAAGAGGAAAAGAAAAGGTAGTGCATGGAATATTATTTACTTACCAGTTGATAAAAGCAGGATAGTAATAGTAGGCAACTTGTACCTGATAGGATTATAGGATTTTCGTTTCAAATTAAACTCCAGAGAGGGTGAGCTGTCATGCAGGAAACTCTCTCCTACTAATGCATGAATGAGGGAGGAGATTCTGAAGAAGCTCGATCGAGTTCATGAAGGCCTTTATTATGTTATAATGATTCCACTAGTATCTTAGTGGAAACTTTCCACTAATTAACCTTAAAAAAAAATGATTCCACTATAGTTTACAATGAATACTCGGCCATGCATACAGTATAAAATGTTGCCGTTTTGCAATATTTCTCTATGCTTCTATCATGAATTTACGCAACAATAGCAACATATTTTGAAACGAAAAATGTATTCAGCCATATCATGAATGTTGCCGTTTTGAGTATATTCAGCCATATTTACGCAACAATAGCAAAAATAGCAATATAGTTTACAATGAATTTACTTAGCCATATCATGAATGTTGCCGTTTTGAGTATCAGCGATCATTTATTTTGATCGCTGATGCCTTTTCACGACGTCAGCAAAAACCAACAGCGGGTGATACTCAGTTATTAATGATCCTGATAACAATCCCCACAGTCTCAACCCCGCAAAAAACCCCACACAAATTGCCAAAAAAGTCATGGGAGGACCACTCAGTTATTAATACTCCGCAGAAACTATTAGTATTTAACTTAAAACATCAAAGTATTTATTTTGAATTTGCAAAGTATTAAACTCTATGCAATGATATCTATTTAGGAAAGAATAAATCAATCCATTAGTTGTCCCCGCACAAAATTTTCTTTTTTTTTGAATCATCCCCGCACAACTGGGGACCATTAAATAAACAATCACCTCATAAATACTTGCTATTTATCTTCGCACAAATTTTTCTTTTTTATTCTGGATTGTCCCTGCACAATTGGGGACCATTAAATAAACTATCTCCTCACCAATGATAAATACTTCTCAGACATAATGATAAATACTTTATGATACATCGATAAATACTTTATGTTACATGAATAAAAACTTATTAAACGTAATTGCAACTTTCAGTACAATATCAATGATAAATACTTTTCAGACATAATGATAAATACTTTATGATACATTGATAAATATTATATGTTACATGGATAAATACTTATTAGACATAATTGCAACTTTCAGTAAAATATCAATGATAAATACTTCTCAGACATAATGATAAATATTTTATATTACATAGATAAATACTTTATGTTACATGCATAAATACTTCTCAGACATAATTGCAACTTACAGTAAAATATCTGTGACAATGATAAATACTCATATATAATCGTAAATACTTGTCAAAACAATGATAAATACTTTCTTGAACTTTGTTCTTGAACTTGTCAATAAGTAATGTTTAATCAAATCAAAATATTATCATGTCAGGGACAATGATAAATACTTCTGAGACATAAGGATAAATACTTATTAGAACAATGATAAATACTTTTTTAAACATCAATAAACAGATAAACATTTATTAGCGGGAATTGTTATTAAAGAACAGTATAATTAATGTGGGGATTGTTATTAGAGGACAATATAATTAATGTGGGGATTGTGAATTAATGCGGGAATTGTTATTAAATGACAGTAATTAATGCGGGGATAAATGAAAATTCTTAGAGTAATTAATAAGGGAATAAAAGACAGTTAAGGGAGTTAATTTGAAAAGAAAGAGAGTGCAGGGTTAAATTGGAGAGAAGAGGTGAGGGAATCAATATAATTATTCTTTTAATTAATTTAATGAAAGACTTGCCTACATATGCTTTTTAACCAATGAAACAAAATAATACGTTGCCACGCTACGCCTTTTTCTTTTAGAGATATAAAATAAAAGGAAAACCCAAACATTAATCAAAGAAGGAAAAAAAAAATAGCTACTTCTCCAAAGATAAAAAATGGACCGTGCGAAAAAGCTAAAGATATCTTCAAGAGAAACCATGAATTAAAATACTCCAAAGACAAATATATCATTTAAGGAAGGGAGAGAGAGAGAGAGAGATAGAGAAATCACAGTGTTGCTTGGTTACCAAGTATTTTACAAAAAAAGAAAGAAGAGAAATCAGTGTTGAATTAGCAGTAGAAACCTTGGAAAGTTCAAAGGCACTTTATAGCTGGATATATTCGAAAAGGATAAAAAGAGATACCTAAAAATTAACTGGTCACATCATTCAGTTCTGTACAAGACCAGGTAATGTCTTATAACAATCAAAGATATACTTTCCCCTGCCAGCTGAAACTACTACGTACACTGACTGAAACTCTTTGCTTCTCCTTTGCTTAATCCTAACCCTATGTACGTTTAGTCTAGTCACAATCAATTTTTAGCTCTTAGGGTATATTTGGATGCAGCGAGAATAGCGAGAATAACGAGAATAGCGTTGCTTCGATCCATCCAAACATACTCAGGAACAGCGAGAATAGCGTTGCTTCGATCCATCAAAACATACTCAGGAACAGCGAGAATAGCGCTGTTTTCGCTATTCCTACAAAAATATGAAATAGCAAATGAACTTTCTCAAAGCCTCAATCCCTACAGTAGCTATTCTAAATGTTCAATCTAAATACTTCCGAATAGCTTTGAGTTAGCGCTATTTTTAAATAGTAATTGTTCTCGCTATTCTTGATCTACTATTCTCAACAGTAGTTATTCTCACTATTCTCTAGTGCATCCAAATGCACCCTAAGTCTTTACCTCCATAAAATTTATGTTTTGTTTAATTAAGGTAAGTGCTTTAGGAAAGAAACAGAATTAAGTTTGATGAATACTTTATGTTTTGTTATGTTTTGTTTCTTTCCTAAATAAAGTATTCATCAATTAATATTTTTATCTCCTAAAGGTAAGTGCATATTATTCAAGTTAATTATACAAAAATGCTTAGTTATATCGCATGATAATAATTTTCTTTTTTAATGCATGGCATGTTTTACCAAAACTTTTGTCTGTTTCATGGATATATATGTGTATATTGACATTCTATCTTTTAATTGATAATTTTAATAGAATGACAATAAAAATGCCTAATGCATGCGAAAATAACAAATAGAGAAATTTAGATATATGCCCATCATAACTAGAATTAATATGCATCAGAGAAAATAAATTTCAAAAGTATAAAAAAGTAGTAAGGACATCAAACAATTGAGCAATTGAAAATAAGATATCAGATAAAATCAAATCATCATTTCCTAAAAAACAGTGGTTTATAATTTTCTATGGTTCTCAATTTCAAAATCCAAAAACCTTGTCGACAGGAATTAATTAAAAATAATAACAAATAAAATAAAATAATGGAAAATAAGCAAGCTTAGTGTAGATAAGATATTAGAGATCAAAACTAAACTCCTAACAATATAATCATATACTTGAACAAGTTTAGTTCTCTACAATTCTTACATTCACAGCTAGACTTTTTATTATTAAAATATATATTAAGGTCTAACTATTTGTATGATTCTTATTTATAGCTAGATCTCTTCTCCGGTTTGCATAATTCATATATTTTTTTTGTTGGATAAAACTAAAGTGTAAAAAAAGGAGTAATTTCATGTATCTCCCCTAAAACTACAAATTACTTATTCCCCCCTCTAAAATCAATAATTACAAATATATCCTTTCAAATCATACAAGCTCACGTAAGTATCCATTACAACTCTATAATATATCAAATATCTCAAAAAAAGTTAAATAATATATCTAATACTCTAAAATTAAAATATAGACCATTATACCTTGTGTGTCTCTCCTTTCTCTCCATTTGAATCTTATTAGAAGAAGATGCATAGTTATTCAGAATCAATCTGGTTTTTTCATTTGCATTTGTACTGTACTTCTCCTAACTCTCGTTCATTTCTTTAAAATAGTTAAATGATCATTTTTTCAACATGTAATATGAGCCGGTTCGCGAGCTCACAAGCTGAATTGAGCCAAGTGCTTACATGAGCCGAGTTGAGTTGAGCTTTTTTCTTTTAATAGTGAACCGAATTAGAGCTGAATGATTTTGCTTCTCTCATTGAGCCGAACCTTAATCATTAGCAGCCCTAATCTGCACCGTTGGATCTATTTCCCATGTTTTTTCAAATATATTCCTTCTCTCTTTAACCGATCGAATCAGTATTCAAACCTAGCTTTACCGCTTTGACCGAGAAGAGACCAAACAAAGCAGCCATATATACCTTGCTCTGACGACAGAAAACTTCAAGCCATTTTCCTTCTGGTTTCCCATTCCATGTTAGAAAGTGACCCAAAGTTTCTCTCAATCTCTCCTTTTAATAATTTATTTTGAGGTTGGCTATGCCCTGTTTTTTCTCGGGATCTTGATAACAATCTCCACACTCTCAATCCAGCAAAAAATCCCTCACTAATTGTCAAAAAAGTCATGGGAGAACCGCTCAATCATTAATACTCTGTAGAAACTGTTAGTATTTAACTTGAAGCATCAAAGTATTTATTCTGGATTTGCAAAGTGTACTTGGAAGCAGAACAGACATGAGAAATAAAACAGAGACACTCTGTAAGTAAATGTAATAGAAGATGTATATGTTGGCACAAATCTTAACACTACGAACGGCAGAGATGAACTCTATAACTAATTTATCTCAAATAGTATAAGGATAAAATAGGAATTATTATAAAGTTAATGTTAAATGTGATGGATTGGATAAATATGTGAGTTTTGAGGGGGAAACATGTAATATTAATGTTTTTGAAGGGGATATATGAAATTCCCAAAATAAAAAAATTACACGGAAAAATGAATTTGATTTAAAATTTTTAATGTTACAGTAGTAGCTTACGTGTTTTTGAAATTCAAGTGACATATTTGCATGATGAAACGTGTTATTCACTTTAATCTGACGGCTGTTTAATTCTCCTTTTTTATTTCATTTTCATTTCCATTTTCTTCAACACCTATCCGTTGACACTTGACAGTGTAAGCAAACCTTCATAAAGGTGTTAGATAAAAAAAATTAGAAAACAATCAAAGCAATTATTTTTCTTGATTGGGGTTAATGGATAATGTAAAATAAACGCTAATTAATATGAATTAAAGCAAATGTGTTTACTTCATTAATTATAAACGGCAATAGAAGAAAAAGATTAGACAAGATATATTTGCATTTTGATTGTGTATCGATTTTCATACAATATAAGAGGGAACATCAAACTAATATTGCTTAAAATAAAACACATTCATGCTTTTTGTTTCTTCGTGCATCTCACTTTCAACTTGATTTTTCAAAAACTTATTTTGTGGTTTAATTTTATTTCAAAATTTTTGAATATAACATTTTTGAGGTTTTAATTTTTCTTCTACACTCTTTTTCTGTTAATTTTTTTGCTACCTGATGCATGTTTTCTAGGAAACATTATTTTAAATTAAAAATAAAACAAAATAATAGAAGAATAAAACTTAGGTAATGAGATAGAGTCGTTGCCGCTGTGTCAATGCCGCTTCATAGCTTGAAAGAGTTAGGTTTTTTTTTCTTAAGAGAAAATGTCCGCAAACGGTAGATGCAACTCATTAACAGAAACTAAGTTTAGTACATAGATTGAGAAAAGAAAGAAAAAAATATATATATATATTAACATGGCCTGCTGTAGCCTATCAAATTATATATTTGAAGTTGGTACTAAAGGCTAACTAACAAACAATGAAACAAACTCCAAATTCTTGGCCTGTTAGGTTACTACATCATAACACTAAACTCCAAATGCTTAGAAGAGTTAGTGCTTTCAGATTTTTTTTTTCTCGTTTCGCACTTAGGACAGAGGAGGCGTGAGTTAATTAGGTTTTAATTATTTTTCTCGTTTCACACAGAGGGGGTGGGACTCGGGAGTTAGGTCTTTTTTTTTTTTTTCTCGTTTGACACAGAGAAGGCTGGACATAATTTTTTTCATCCATAGATTCTTTTCATTCATAATTTTTTTTTTCCTTTGATGATTTTCATTTATTTTTCCGATAATCTGTGATAAATTGTACGAATCTACAAAACAAACGTTTTTTACTTGATTTTCTCTTTCAAATAAGATCCACGAAGAAATACTTTTGAGTTTTTTTCAAGTCATTGTTTTTTTCTTCTTTTTTTTTTGTAAAATAAAGCCAATGAACACTATTTAAATGTTTAATACAACTACTTTTAACGATTGTATACAAAGATTTAAATGTGTCATACTACATGAACAACATCAGAGATTTAAACGATTGAACATAGTAGTTTAAATGATAACACCAAATGTTTAAATGGTTGTATACTGAAGTTTAATGGTTGAAAAATTTAAAGTGCTCATAGGATTTACTTAAAAAAAAACAATTTCAAAATCACTCAAAAGTATTTCTTCATGAATCTCATTTGAAAGAAAAAAATATAGTAGAAAACACTCGTATTTTTATATTCATAAAACTCATCACAGATTGTCGAGAAAATGTATGAGAATGATCAAAGAAAAATTAAAAAAGAGTAGGTAAAAATAATATTTTCTTTTTTGGCTTGAAGACGAAAATAGTTTGAAATTAAAACTACACAGATTTGAAATTTTATTACTTGCATATAGAGGTTTAAATGCTTGTGAATAGCATTTTAAAATGTTATAAATAAAACTTTGAAAACTTAAATATGGGCATTGAAAATGAAAGTTAAACAAAATTAGAAGACTTTTTCTATTAAACTAATTGGAAGACGTGCTCGGATATGATGACTTGGAAGACCAGAATATTAATTTCTCATATTATATTATTTCCTTCCCCACCCCCTCACCACCATGTTAAAAAGAATGAAAACAACCACAGTCTAATCAAGTCACGCTGATTCTTCGATAAAAAGAATTTTTTTTTGATCCAATACGTATAAATTAACTTGCTATTACATAATTACATTATACATGTACGCTTGTACCACATAACATGTAAACTAAGATTTTTTTTGTAAAGGAAAAGAAATTAACAAATAACCAATAGGGTTGCCCAGTAGATAATGATTCGATTTTTGTAAGATATTCAGTAAAGTGCTTCTTAATAAATGCTGGGATGGTGCCTAACCTGGGGATTTGTTTGCAAAAAAAAAATAATAATAAATAAATAAATAAATAAATAAATAAATAAATAAAATTAAAATTGACTCCACCTGTCCACCATGGGTATCTAGTGTCTTCCATGGCTCCACCATATATGGATCTGGATCTGAATTCGCCCCACAATGGGTCCGGATCCCTAAAGTAAAGCGCTTCTTTTGTCTCTGTCAAAAAAATAAAATAAATAATAATAATAATCATTTTTTTTTTTTGACTTGATAATAATAATAATAATAATCTCATGTTTGATGCATCGCATGTTAATTTTACCAGAATCTTTGCCTGTTTCTGCCATAGGTGCTATTTGTTTGTCAAAAGTGGAACTCGTATCCTCTGCATTAACTTAAAAAGAAATCTTTTGAGTTAATGTATCTGAATCGTCTGATCAGGACTAAAATTAAAAACCCTGTGTTATAAGCAGAGAATCAGATGAACTCTGTTTATAATTGAACGAGTGATATCTATTAACTTAAAAGATGCTTTTTTTTAGTTAATGCAGACGATGCGCACTCAAAAGTGTGTGCTAGCTTCTTCCAATTTTTATTTTATATTAAGCTGAGTTATTAATAAAATAAATATTTGTATTGGCAATGCGAATGACATTTCTTGTATATTTATGGAAACCATTAATAAGGAATGTAATCATTTGCATATATATTTTTATATTTTTTTTATCTTTATCATGATTACAATATAAGTCAAGTAATTTTATCTTGAAAATAATATATTTCATTAAATACAATAAACAATCGTCAATAAAATGAAATTACTATCATAATTCATAAATAAAATAATCAGAAAAATTAGAAAATGTTAAATTAACTTATAAAAATTAGTTAATGCTCAATTGAAAAAATTTCCTAAATCTAACATGTGGATCCAATGGAAAAGAATTGTTTTAACTGCATGTATTGGAACTTGTAAAATTTTACCATCTTTATTGTTATCCTAATAATTTTTATTGGATCAAATGGAGAAAATTTGTTTTTACCATTTTTTTTTTTTTGACTAATCTCAGTGAAGTATATCTCACCACTTAACTATCTTGATTGCACACATTTTTGTATGCAATAATTCAATTTGTTCTAATATTAATAGCAAAGTACAATATTTCATGGATATATATGTGTATATATATTGACATTCTATCTTTTAATTGAAAATTTTAATAGAATGACAATAAAAATGCCTAATTAATGCGAAAATAACAAATAGAGAAATTTAGGTATACCCATCATAACTAGATTTCCAGTTTGGACAATAGAACTCAAGACATCCTTGCTCTTGCTAATGAACTATATCCCAAGAATTAATATGCATCAGAGAAAATCAATTTCAAAATCCAAAAACCTTCTGGACAGGAATTAAAAATAATAGCAAAGAAAAGAAAAGAAAATAAAGCAGAGCACAAAAAGAAAGGAGGAAGAGCAAAAAGATAAAGGAGAAGCTAGTCTGCCTTTGGTTCTGGCTTTTTCTTTAGGCGAGGCTAATAAAGTTAGGAAAATAAGCAAGCTTAATTAGTGTAGATAAGATAATAGAGAAAACTATAAAGTCCTAACAATATAATCATATACTTGAACAAGTTTAGACTTTTATTATTAAAATATATATTAAGGTCTAACTATATATTTGTATAATTCTTATTTATAGCTAAATCTCTTCTCTGGTTTGCATAATTCATATTTGTTTTTGTTGGATAAAACTAAAGTGTAAAAAAAAATTACACGGAAAAATGAATTTGATTTAAATATTTTAATGTTACAATAGTAGCTTACATGCTTTTGAAATTCAAGTGACATATTTGCATAATGAAACATATATTGTTATTCACTTTTTTCTGACGGTTGTTTAATTCTCCTTTTTTTTTATTTCATTTTCATTTCCATTTTCTCCAACACCTATTTGTTGACACTTGACAGCGGAAGCAAACCTTCATAAAGGTGTTAGATAAAAAAAATAAAATAGAAAACAATCAAAGCTATTATTTTTCTTGATTGGGGTTAATGGATAACGTCAAAATAAAAGCTAATATGAATTAAAGCAAATGTGTTTACTTCATTAATTATTCATTTTAACTTGATACGAATCTCAAAGCACAGATAAATCTGAACCGTCTATTTCAATTGTGTAGAGTCGGGTATCCGCGGGATCCATATCCTCTCAACACAATTAGAATGGATGCTCTAGATTTAATCTCAGCCGGTGCTTGCATGGATGGTGCAGGGGCAGTATTATCTGTGCTTTGAGATTTGTGTCAAGTTAAAAATTTCAATTTTAGACCGTCTGATTCAATTGTACTCAGTCAGGTAACCTGAGGGGATGCGAATTCGGTATTCGGGAGGAATGAACCCGGCCATCCGAGCAACTTCAACATGTTAAGTTGCATGCTTTCTTCAATTTAGCTTCTCAATTTCAACTGAAACATGGACCGGCCAGTTAAGCTTCACTGTTATAAAACAGTGATTTTGTACCTATCTTAAAAAATAGCCAAAAAAATTCAAAAAATATAAAATTTCATCTCCATGCATATTTTAGTATAAATATTTTATTGAATGGTTCGGATCGACAATTTAGTGTAAAGTCAAGTGGTCAAAAATAGAACGTTTATTAAATTAATTTTCTAAACACTTTTTGATCGTTTGATTATGTATTTAATTAATTCGAAAAATTAAATATTTTGAAACTAAACTCATCATTTGAAAATCCATCCTATAAGTTTTGGGATTAAGTTCACTAAATAACTTCATAAGAACATCCTACTTCTACTAAATTATGTTTTATGAAGTTTTAATTTTACATCTGTTTTGATGAAATATATTAAAATTGTTGATTTCCAGCGGAGATTACATGATGAGTTGTTGGTTCGATCATGAATTAAGGCCCATAACGAGCCCAATGGAGGCCTGATTTAAGGGATTCCTAAGCCTTTTCTTTTTCTTAAATGCTATTGAAAGACTCCATAATTTTAATTTTGTCTGTATCCGGAATTTTTAATTGAAACATATGACTTTAGTTTTTAAATATTTAATGGAACTATATTTAATATTTAAATAAAGGTACTATTTTTTTTAAGTTTTGCTAAGGGATGCAAACGGATCGGATAATATCCGACTGCATCCGAAAATTTGATATGGATATTCGATATTTGAATATTCGTGCAGATACGGATACGGATATGGTTTTGATATTTAATTATCCGTATCCGAATAGTAGATATATCTACAAATATTCAATATCCCATCCGTATCCATATTCAAAAAATAAAAGCGGATACGGATATGATTTTACCACTATCCGATCCATATTTGATCCGTTTAGTTTTGCTACAGTCATCTGTTGATCAGTTAACTGGAAAAAGAAATTTCTAAGACAAGATGAATGAACAAATCTGAACACATTCGTTCAAGGAATTGACTTAAATCATGTTTAGACAACTGAAAAAAATCATAAAAATAACTTTTATTCAAAATTTAATTTGTAAAACAATCAAATAAAATTAAAAAATAAAAAAAATACATAGATTTGTTATTGAAATATAGATAAAATAAATTTTATGCAATTAATTAGGTATTATTTGTTGATGCATCAAGGACCATTAAGTTTGAACCGTTGAAATTAATTTCAAGTCACTTAATGTATGGTGAAAATTTCACAAAATGTCATCATACTTTTTTTATTAAAATGACAAATGGAAAATATAAATCATGTCTATAATATTGGATTTCAAATTAGATTTTTTTAATTTTTTTTAAGATTTTCGAATGTTAAAATAAAAAAGGATCCCTCCTCATCAATAAATGCATATAATTCAAGTTAATTATACAAAAATGCTTAGTTTTACGCATGATAATAATTTTTTTATCCACATGATAAAGCATAAGTATTGCAAAGATTGCAGCTTTGTCATGATTTTAAGGTATTACCTGAAATCTGTAAATATATATATATATATATATAGAGAGAGAGAGAGATGGGCTATGGTGCATTGCAATGCATTGAGGGATTTGTGCATTTGACTATAAATCTAAAATTTAAAATCCAAATGACCAATCCAAACCGTTCATCTTGTTCTCCATATTAATATGTGCTTGGAAACCAAATTTTACATTTTTCTGAATTTTTTTTATTTATTAAGTATTTTACAAAATTGTTGATCCAACAATGGCTTAACAAAACAGTAAAATCAGCAGCCACCATTGGATCAACAATTTTGTAAAATACTTAATAAATAGTAAAAAAATTCAGAAAAATATAAAATTTGGTCTCCAAGCACGTATTAATATGGAGAACAAGATGAACGGTTTGGATCAGCCATTTGGATTTTGAATTTTAGATTTATGGTCCAATGCACAAACCCCTCCATGAATTGCAATGCACCATAGCCCATCTCTCTCTCTCTTTCTCTCTATATATATAGGAATATGCTAGCATGCTATGCATAGCATAGAGCTCCTCCGTGCAACGGCTCGGATTTCGAGTTTTCAAAATCCTAACAGCTGATCCGAACAGTTCATCTTGTTCTCCATATTAATATGTGTTTAGAGACCAAATTTTATATTTTTTGAAATTTGTTTACTATTTCTTTAGATTTATTGAAAATTGCTGTTTTTGTTATGGTCCAGATTTGCTGAAAACAGTGATTTTCAATAAATCTAAAAAAATAGTAAACAAATTCCAAAAAATGTAAAATTTGGTCTCCAAACACATATTAATATGGAGAACAAGATGAACGATTCGAATCAGCTGTTAGGATTTTGAAAACTCGAAATCCGAGCCGTTGCACGGAGGGGCTCTATGCTATGCATAGCATGCTAGCATATTCCTATATATATATATATATATGTATAATATTAATTAAAACAAAGACCTAATTGGGATTATCCGAATTTACCAGAAAGTAAAATAAATGTAACAAGAACTCAATGTCAATGAATATTGATGTACCACATATATATGTTGCAGATATTGAAATATATATACTTATAAATATATAATACAATAGATTTAGTCGTTATACAACGTTACTTACGAAGTAAAAAATCTGGTCATATATACAGCATTTAAATTGTAGAAAATTAATGAGTAAAATTTGTCATTTTGTAGTGTATCTTGCTACAGTTTCCCCTCATTAAATATAACTTTAATATCTCCATTTTCTTGAACTTTATGATGTGCAACAACTTCTAATTGTTGTGACAAAATTAATGCTCAAACTAGCATTAATTAAACAAGCAAATAAGCTCATATCTACTTAATATATGTATATCTTGTAAAAAATTTACAATGATCTTCCAATTCTAGAAGTATATCTAGAAGTGGAGTCAAGATTTTTAGTAGAGCAAGACCAAATTTTAGAGTGATGTATAATAATATTATAATTAATTTCAATATTATAATATTTTAGGATGAGACATAAGTTAATATTTTTTTCTGAAAAATATATATATGGAAATACAAGCATACTATTAAAATTAACTCTCTTTTTTTCTGCTCATTTTGCATAATCGAATCTCCTGCTCTTCTATGGATAGGAAATTTATACTCCTAAAGTCATTGACATGTTTGTCTGGAGTGAATTTTGTCATTTAAATATTTGATATAATTTTGCCTCAAATCTATTATGAACTCACGTGTCAGTATCTTTAGGGATAAGAATTTCATGCCTATAGAGGGGTAGGTGATTCGGTTCCTCATTTTGCTCAGTAACTTAATCCTTTTCTCGAGTTATGTGAGCACTTGTGAATCTACAATAAAAGCTAAAGTTAATTAATGATACTTAATAAATTGATTGTACACTTAATGTATGAGTAGTGAGTTAGTGACATACTTGAATCTAACAATAAATCCATTCATATAAATTTAAAAATTATGGAAAATTAAAGACAGTGTTTGTCATTTTGCAGTATATCTCTCCACAATAAAGATAGATATAGTTGGTAGTATGAATTCATTCATATTGCAATAAATTCATTCATATAACATTGTTGATTGTGGAAAATTAAAACACTAGCTAGAGTTTGTCATTTTGCAATATATTTCTCGATAATAACGATAGATTTAGTGATATATATGCTTTTGTTTATGAGTAGTGAGTTGGTGTATCTAGCAATAAATTCATTCATGTACACTTAAAGATTATATTATGGAAAATTAACGATAGAATTCACCATTTTGTAATGTATTTCTCCACAATAATCATTCCTTCTCCTATAAATAGGCTTTGAGAGGACACATTAGTATCACCATTCCAAATCATATATACTTTCTGGCAATTAACAAATTAAAACATCCCTTTAATCCAAAAAAAATGGTGGCCATTCCTTACCTAATAATCGCAGGAAGACGTTTCCCTCTTCCTACCGGGTTCCGATTTGTCCCCTCGGATGAAGAGATAGTCCTTCTGTACCTTTCTAAGAAGGTACAGTCTTTGCCGATGTTACCTCTCCCGGAGTCATTAGTGATGCCTGAGATACAAATTGCGCAATTCGACCCTTGGAACTTGCCAGGTTTGTATACTTCATATACATCTTTACAAATAACAACTCATCTCCATATCCCTTTAATCCAATGTTGTTTTTTCTTCTGAACAATGTTCTTTTTCTTTTCAAGCATAACAACTCATCTCCATATCTCTTGAATGTATTTATCTTTTGGTAGGGGATGATGATGAAGACGTGAAGCTCTTCTACACCCGGGAAGATCCTGAAATTATGCAGCGGGGAATGAAGGTGAAGAGAGTGTCTGTCGCTGGTGTGTGGAGAGAGAGAGAGGAAGAACCAATTCTATCCCCAGACACACGTGATGTAATTGCGATGAAGAGAACCTATACTTTTGAGCGCACCGGGGGCCAACGTACTGCAAACCGACCACGAGCAACTTGGACCATGTATGAATACCGCCTCGTCCGAACTGACACACTTAACCAACACCTTTCCAGAATTGCTGATGCCAATGTACATATATACATTCTTTTACTTCTTTTTATATATATTTCTATATATTAAATAGAAGAACCTATGTTTAGTTTGTGTGTGTGCGCACACACACATACTCTTTCATATGTTTTTTTCTTCCATTCAAAGGTAATTAAACCCCCCCTCCAAAAAAAAAAAAACACACACACACACTTACATACACATCCATCGTTTCTTATATATGTAATATAGGGTGTTGCATTGCAATTTACACGCTATTATGCGTGTAAAATCGTGAGGAGGAGGATGTCAGGAGGAGGAGGAGGAGGTGGTGTTGTTGAGGCTGCTGAACCGAGCAATGCAGAATCATCTGCGAGTTGTTGAAGGATGTTGGTTATCTCGAGATGCCTCTGATTGTCAATCTTTTTTTCTCTTGGTTATTTTTTATTTTGTTTATTTTTCTAATTTCTTTCCTTTCTTTTTCTTATGTGTTCAATTAAACTCCATGGCTTTTATGTACCTTTTGCTTCTCATTTCTATCTCTAGGTTCTGTTTTTGCTTGCTGTGAAGGTTATTCTCTGAAAGCAGCATCATCTGTTTTTTTTATGAGCTAGTTTCGCAAACAAAAATTTCGGGAAATCACCGGATTTAATGCAAAATGGAAATACAAATTACCGAATCCCGTAATTCCATAAACCAAATAGTTTCGTACAATTAAATAAAAAAAAATCAAAATTTTCAAGCCACTCAACATGACTACTAATTTCCCAATTTTCTTACATTTGCATGAGTGACTCCTTAATATGCAAACAAATGCTTATTCTGTGAGGCTTCTTAATTAAGTAGAGACTTAGTTTATGATGATGTCATTAATTGGCTATTTTGCAATTCATATTTTTTGTTTTATGTTTTGACTATTTTGCAATTCACACAGTCATGAGCTCTTCCTATTAATGCATATAGCATGATTGGGTGTGTTCAACAACATTCATAATGGTTTATGATGCTGCTATATGTATTCAATAAATGGTTTTAATTGCCAAGTTTATCTTTATTATGTTATAATTATTCCACTAGTAATTAACACTTACGAATTATCAAAATTATAGTATTAAATGTTGCCGTTTTGCAATATTTCTCTATACTTCTATCATGAATTTAGCAAATCTTCCATATAAATTCTAACATTATACGCAACAATAGCAACATATTTTGAAAATTTTATTTTTTTACCAACATTAAATAAGTGGGTAACGCAATTCTATATGTAAAGAACGATGTTCAAATCGAACCAAATATGTACAATTAAATGGAATATTTTGTTTGGTTTGCAAAATTACAACCGAATTAATGAAACAAATAAAAATAATCTACCGAACAAAAACCGATACAAACTAATGGAAATTGAAATGAGGCCTCTGCTGAGTTTTAAAAAAAATGAGGGGTTAAATACATCACATATGTATATCTTAATAAACTAACATGAGGTGCAATTTTGATAATTTATAGTTATATCAGGAAATAAAGGAACTCTTCTATGATATAAAAAGGGAGTTCATTGCGTTGGAAATTTACTCATATTTATGACATATATGCAACAATTCATTCGGTTAGTTAATTAATGGTCTATCAACTAAAAAATAATTCAAAGTTAAGTAATGATACTTCGTTGATTTTACATTTACTATATATTGCAATTAGTAACATACTTGATTCTAACAATCAATTCAATCAGGCAATATTAATTATTCTGGAAAACATAATGAGGGGAGAAGTTTTCTTTCATAATTAGAATATGATATTGGTTATTGGGAGAAACTTCATCCGTGACTCATCCACCATTGAATAGTATGCCAAGTTGCTAGCACTTTCAACCTTGTTTGTATTTTTGGTGTGAATTTTATACGTAATTCATAGAATCATATCTGACACAGGCAAAATTAACCCTCACGGACAAGTAGATTGGGAAAGTACGGCATGGAACGAAACAGTACGGTACTCGTATTAGTTACATGCCATGGTTCTGTTCCGTGATCATCTTTTAAAATTTTGGCATAGCAAGATACATCACGTGAAACATTTAGTCACAGTACAGTACAACACGTGGTCACGTATAATTAGAACTATTAGATATTGATCAAATAGTAAATATTTAATACACTAACTTAAATTATGATTAAATAGTCACACGAGATACAATGTCACAGCACGTTTGGACACAACATGACCATTCGTGTACCGTAACTATCTCTTGACATTTTGATTACAGCACAATATGAGACCAAAATTACGACATATTAGTCACGTCACAACATGTTTTTTCCACTCTATGAACGAGGTGACATACACCCATTGGTGGAAGCCAGGGCCGAAATTCTTCTTAAAAGAAAGTAACCAATAATAGATTAATCATAACAGTAAACTAATAAATAGACAATTGCTCTTTGTTAATTTCTCACTCAGTGTTTATTATTTTTTAAACAAATCTTTCATTTCCATATGATCCTTATATTAGACATGTAACTAGGAGAAATGTAACTTCACAATTGCCTTAAACAAAAGACGCTCATTCATCGTCCCTTAATAACATATTTAATGTTAATTACTTGAGAAAATGGTTAAGGTACCAACAGGATTTCAATTCACAACCAATTCCTGGTAATTGTCAAATAAAAATTCTATAATACTTCCTTTTAAATTAATATTCTCTCAAATATGGTCACAGATTAGGAGTACCACTTGAATTATATATTAATTTATATTAAAGATATAGTTTTCTTCCTGCAATTGTCACCTTCAGGTGTTTCATAGCTTCATTTTTTATTTTTTTGGACAACAAAAGAAAAAAAAAAAAAACTATCACATATAACATGTTGGAACTTGAGTTCTAAAAACTCAAAATTCCCTTTTCAATAATTTTTGCTTTAAATATCTATTTGTAATATTGAAATCATAGAGGGTTAAATTGTAAATCTCATGTCCATTAATTTCATTTCCGTCAATTACTCTTTGAATTGATTTATATTAAAAGAAATAGCAATTAGCCTAAAGGTCACTTGAGTACCGTTTTAACATCTTCATGACATGCGTTTCTTTTATATTTGAGAACCCTCATCAATCCTTTAAAAAATCCCTAATTAATGCACTATATTATAAATTAAGTGATCTCTTCTATACTTGCGAATAAGAGTAAAAAATAAAATGCTTTTATACCCTCTGATTTTATTTGCTTCTGTTTGCATATGAGAATATATATTCTTTTTTTTTCTGGATTTACTTCCAATCAATATTTTTCTACTCTATCAAAATATGTTTACATCAATCTGATCTATTCTGAATATTGCGGAGTTATCGTCAATTGCTTCTATGACATGCCTAAAAAGCAACAACTCCGAATTATCTTGGTTGCAGTTCCATCTTGCACGATGAGACATAATACGCTTAAGGAAAGTGCTTCGCCCAATCCAAGTAACTCTATTTCAGTTTGATTTATTTTAATTAATTTCTAACTATCCGAATATTCTGAAAATTTATACCAACATAACAGAACTACCATTTTATGACAAGCTCTCTAGAACAAAAATTCTGTGTCAGTCAATTCAAGCACCTTATGTGTACCCTTTGACTTTGTTCCAGGCCTGAATTGGTTGCCTTCAATATATCTATGACAAAATAAATAAACCTTTAGCCGACATAAGCAGAGTGGTGTTAGATTAAATAAAAGTAAATATATCTTGAATATATAATGCTTACAGCTCTTTCAAGAAAGGATGCTTGTAGAAACCATCAGCAATCCGTCCAATAAACGAATTGTGGTCCAAGTAACTAGAAAATTGACAAAATTGAAAGTAAAACTATGAGGCTAGGGAGAAAAAAATTCCGTGAAGATTTCAAAAGAACTCATATATATAATGAAACTAACAGATATGTTAATCTGGGTATTTGAGCAAGCTTTGGAGGAACTGCTCCGATCATTTTGTTGTACGACAGATACCTGTAAAACAAAAAAATGACTTTCACATGTCATTGAATGAAATGAGTAGTCTGACTACTAAAAGCTTTTTAAACTGGTTAAAATTTTCACAGATTGATCAGTATTTATTTCAGCCTGACAGAAGTTCATGATCATGATATCATTAGAAAAAAGAGAAATGAAAATCTAATATTCTGAAGTATATAAAAGAAATTTACTTACAGTATTTCCAGATTGGTCAAATTGGCAAGCTGTTCTGGCAATCCTCCACTAAGCTCGTTATTATTTAAATATCTGAAGCCGAAATCCACGAATAAGAAAAACTCTCCAATCTAGTAATTAAATCAAAGATAGGATAACCACTTACAAGTTCCGAAGTGAAGAAAAACCATCTCCATTGCGGATGAAATCCCGCAGGGTTCCAGTTAAGTGGTTGTTGCTAACATCACTGTGCAAAGTTCAAATTGTAAGACCTTATGGCAAAAAAGAGCAAGAGACCAAGGAATATAACACAAGAATCTAATGGCCTGCTGTAACAAAAGAAACTGGTTGTTAACTGCACAAAGCTGGATGCAAATAAAATAGAGATAGAGAGAGAGTACAGGTGTCGCAGATTTTTAAGATTTCCCAATTCAGGTGGAATTCGTCCAGTAAGACGATTCTCATGTAAGTACAAATACCGCAACTCTCGTAGATTTGCCAGTTCGACAGGGATTTCACCTTTTAAATTGTTAAAACTCAGGTACCTAGAAAATTGATAGAACAAATGTCCATAAGAATCTCACACCAAAAGATGGATACTTCGGAAAAATGGTAAACAGAAAGAAGTGCAACTTACAGGTGTGTAAGTTTCTTTAGCTCACCAATCTCTGCAGGAATTACATCCTGAAGCTTGTTCCATCTCAGGTTTCTAAAAAGCAGTGATGCATTTATTGATGATTATGACAACAACGGCAGAACCAAGAAGAATGCAAGTAATGGTAATTTGTCACCAACAAAAGGAGAATGATGATCAAAAGAAACTTTGTTGATGTCTTACAATATTCTCAGATGTTTCAAGTTGCCAATTTGAGGTGGTATGGGCCCTGTCAACTTGTTATTGTGGAGGTCCCTGCCAATTATATAAAAAGGACATTAGTTTGCTTACCACACACCCACCCTAACGATATGTGTTAACAATGATGACAATTATGTACCAATGGAGATTTTCTATAAGGAGAAAGTAATACAATGCAAGCACAGAGGAATGAGAGTTATTGTCAACTATCATATTATTAGGCAGTTATTTAGCCAATCAGATTTAGCACATATTGCAAAAGATTCCTTAAACTAGTGCAAACATTACTCTTTTAATAATATAAAGCTGATAGATAAAACACAAGTAATTCTTACAGTTTAGTCAAATCAAGTAGATTTGTGACAGCAGTTGGAAAAGGGCCCACTATTGATACAGCATAAACTTCTCTGCAGTTGAAATTAAAGGCATGTTAAAGTGATAAACATACTATCTGAAACATGATGCAAGTTTCACTTTTTCAGGATAGTGCTTTAATGTAATTTACAATACTGATTGAACTCCTAGAGCATTAGGGAAAAACATGAAAATACTGCTATGTACCACTGTAAAAACTCAAATTATTTACCTTCAAAATCAGAAACATCTTGTGTACCAAAATGAATATGGACCAATAGTCCCATACTCTTTCTGCAATGAAGGCATATGACAGGCAAATAGAATAACAAATGGGAAGAGGAGGTGCTGCTGATTTCGGCAAGATAATATAGGACAACTACCAAATATCAGTTCCCTGCTGGGTATATTGCAGATTTGCAACACAGACTTGTTCCAGGCTCTATATGCCGCAAAAGAAGACAAAAAATGACAGAATAAGTTATTGACTAACTCACAGTTCTGTGACAACTCTGTAATCACCCTGTTGAGAGCAGGTGACACCTGACCAAGGGGGCAGATCACCGTCTCCGCATGGGTCATCTCCCACCCATGCATACACAACTCTCCATCCCAATGATGCCTTTATCTCATTCAATGCTTTCACTACATACAAAAGCAACAGAAGAAGCATATTCATACTGACAAATTCTCATTTTAGTAATTTGTTTTTTCAACCAGCAGTTGGTAGATGCAATTACTAGGTAAGATGACCTCAGATTCCCATCTCTACTGAAGTTTGAGAAAATGATAATCCAATTCTCTATACATTATAGAAGCCCAATTAAACATATGATTGCTCAATGCTTCAAAGTGGAAATTCAGCCTATTCACATCGAGAAGGATTTAATTGCTCAGATAACCTACATTCTCCATATATTCTCTTTTTCCCTTTCTCAAATAAAAGGGAAGAAAACCAAAAAAATATGCTACAGGCCTAAAGGCCAGTTACAAGAAGTACAATTCAGTGTTTCGAACAGAGGGTAAGCTATCTGGATCTGGGAAAAGAAATTAGACAACTCAGATCTAAATAAGGAGTTCGAATTACCATCTCTCTTGACAGTCTTGGAATGCGCTAGTGCGAGGAGGAGCAGAAAACAACAGATCGAGGCGAAAGCAGGCGAAATCGCCATTGCCAATGCTTCAATTTACTCCTTGCTAAGCTGAGAGATCATCAGTTAAAGTCGCACTCTCCGAAAGCTACACTTCCACTCAGACTCACTGTCGCTGAATCACAGAATTGAAACTCAATCCTCTCCTCTGCCAAAAAACTGGAGATATCATTTCCAACTTTTATTTTCTCTTTTCCCTATGAATGCCCTAGGTAATGGATACCTCCATTTTAGAATGAATGATAGATGAGGATTAAAGGTTAGCGAGATCTGGTTCCGTAGAATGAATTCGTATCCTCTGCATTAACTCAAAAAGAAATCTTTTGAGTTAATGCATCTATACCATTCGATTCGATTTAAAATTCGTGTGAATAAGATCCGCACTAATATTAAAGAAATCCTGTGTTAAAATCAGTCGGTCGGATTAGTTTCACTTAAAATCAAACGGTCTAAATGCATTGACTCAAAAAATTCCCTTTTGAGTTAATGCAGAGATATGTATTCGGGTAGGACGGCACTAGTCAAAGAGTCAAACTAAATGTGACAACTCCCCGACCAACCGTAAATAGGTCGTTCGGCGCTAATGCAGTGTGCCCGGAAACATTTTTTATTTTAGAAAACATTGCTATTTAAGACAACAGTTGAGTTTCTGCTGAGGTAGAAGTATTTTAGAAAAAAAAAAAATTAAGACCATTTGTCTAAATTAATTTTTAAATTGAGGATATGAATAAAAATTTCAGCATGAGACGAAAATCATAATTTCAGGTTGGACTCAAATTCGGATTCAATCTCGGACTCAGACTCAATACGAATTAATTGTTATTCAATACTTCTGAATAGTTAGTCACAAGTCTCAAAAAGAGGTCTCACTAGTTCATTATTTTCTGTGATAGTTAATTGCATGATTAAATTATGTTGTATTTTCTATAAAACTTAATTATGTTATTATTATCTTTTAAGTTTGACTATTTATATTTTCTATGTTGTTTTAGTTACATTAAAGTTTGTAAGAATTAGTCATCATGTATTATTCTAAGTTGAATTTTGTAGTTTTTCTAAGTTATTTATTAGTTATTTATTATGATGGTTTTATTATAAAAGAAATGACATGTCATCTTTTTGAGGGAGTTAACTTTTAGATATCTATATATTTTCTGATAGAGATTTATTCTCACTTTGCTACTTAGCACTCTTTATTTCTAATTCTACTAAATTATTTTCAAGACCCGTCACTAGTGGAATCGAGATTCGAGACCGAGATTGCATCAAGTGATATCAGAGCAATCTATTAATCATCTTCTTATTGTTCCATATCTCACTAAACCAAATAAAACATATGCACACAGAGTAGAGTTTGGAACGTGTTGTCGTCAAGTGGTATTAGAGCAACTTATCCCTCTTACATATTTATTTCTAATTCCACTAAACTATTTCAAAACCTGTCACTAGCAAAGTTAAGATTTGGGACCGAGTTTGACATCAAGTGGTATCAGAGCAAGTTCGACACCCATCTTCGCGCTTGCATG
Source organism: Carex pumila (assembly GCA_033356055.1). Taxonomy (NCBI): domain Eukaryota; kingdom Viridiplantae; phylum Streptophyta; class Magnoliopsida; order Poales; family Cyperaceae; genus Carex; species Carex pumila. The sequence continues at coordinate 399,758 of JARJHM010000043.1, read as the reverse complement.
AAGTTGTATCCTCGACAACCTTCCAGTTCGACAACTACCTCCACCAAGTTTGACAACCACTGTTGCGCTTGTGTGAAGTTGTATTCTCGACAACTGTCTTCATCAACCATAGCCAATCTGAACCTTGTCACAATCCTCAAGTGAATACAACAAAATCATAATGTTTTAATCGAACGAATGCAACAAAATCATAAAGTGTTGATCAAACGCATTATCGAAGTTAGAGAGCACCTTAATTCCAACGAAAAGTTCCAACAACATGACAAACCTGTTAGTTTGTAATAATCTAGAAGTCAATAATACGATAATTTATCATAAAACTTTGTTCATGAATTGAATATTTATTTATATATCATTTTGTTGCCTCGAGTATTATTGAATTTATGGATCATTTCGAGTTCATGACTGAAATTGTGAAACTCTATAATATAGCTGATATATACTCTTTAAAAGTCACTGACCAAGGTAATTAGCAGGAACACTAATTACCGTAATAATGTTAGTATGTGGATTAAAAGATGGTTAAGTTTTACAAACCACCTGACACGAGATGTCATTTTAATCACATAGATACATGTTCTAGGAACATGGTATTTGACAGACCCCGAATGAAACATTAAATAGAATTGTGTTCGTGTCATTTATGTTTTCATTCAGTGTGAGGTTCTACAGTATGAGGTATTTATCGTTCCTACTGAGAAATATATATGTGCAATTGTTATCTAACACTGTCCGTAAAAAGCAGTCATAAGGGTAGTTTTTCCATATGTATAGTTAGCTGATGAAGTGATAGTTTACCAAGAATGCTATTTGTCCCTCGTATTTTATACGAGCTATAGCATCACTGGGCCCCTTGATAGAGTAAGATTATCTGCTAGCAGTATAATTACAAGAGTAATTATATTTGATAATCTGCTCAAGATCAAGAAAAGATTCAGTTGGCAAGGATGACACACATCTACCTTGAAACTAATATGATAGCTATGAGACAAAAGAACAGACACAAGTAAATTGTTTATTGGATCGTGATATTATACAGTACAGCATCATCTATGTAATTGGATGGTCATGATATATACTGCCAGATACTGCTCATGATTATAGAAGTTAAAACAGTTTTAACTTTATTTACCGACATAACACAGATCCTATTAGGTCACACCATATAGGAGTTAATTGGAGAATTTTATTGTGATTGATTATAAATTGGTTATGATAAATAGTAAGATGGTTATAATTAATTGTACGTGTTATAATTAAATTATAAATGTTATGTAAAAATCACAAGCAAAAACATTGGTTAATTTATGAATGTGTGTAACACATTGTATAAAAGTTAATCGGTTAATTTATAAATGTGCAGGATACGTTGTATAAATTACCGAAACAACAACCGCAAGAAATATAATTGTTCAGAATAATTATACGAATATTATTTGTATTCGGGCCGAGGACTTTCGGGTCTTTTCAGATTCGTCCTTATCCGCATGACATGTCATTGATCCTATCCAGATGACACTTCATCAATCCTATCCACATGACACCTCACCCCCTAGGTGGCATGCCTTGTCATAGGGGTATTTTGGTCTTTTCACATCATTTTAGAGGCTATAAATAGAGGGGTGCATGGAGAGAATAAAATACTAATTCATTCATATCGTTTCGTGTCGAAACGAATGAGTATTTTCTCTCTTTCTCGGTTTCTCTCCCAAATAGTGTTTTGATTGAGAAAAGAAAGTTATACATAGTTGACATATAATCTTGCGAGTTGTTATGAAGTATATTTATGGGATCGATGAATAGTGTTTTACTAAATTTCATGGTATGTCAGCTTTGCTCATTAATGAAATTGAGTAACTGAAAATTCTTGTTTATGGGTTTTTGTCTTTTTCTCGTGAATAGTGTTTTTGCATAATTCTGCGGTTTATAGTATTTCTGGCAAAAGAAATAAACCACTCTTCGGTTAGTCCTGGTGGATAACCAATAGAGGTATCACACGTGTGATACTCCGAGTCGATTTCTTCCCTGGTGTAACTCTTCTCGCTCATCTGCATTCCAACTGTGATTTGGAAACAAGGTATAAATTGTTATATTAATCTATTTAATTGGTAAGTAGATTAAAGTTTTAGAAATCAATTATGAAGTAAATCTGTAAAAGAATTAAATGAAGTTTTGATGCCGAAGGAATACTGAAGGTGGACCGCCTTGAAAAGTTTCTTGACATACCTCATTTAATCCATAGCTCAAGTTAGATGTAAAAATTTTGTTTTACTCTTTCCACACCTTAAGCAAATAAATGAGTTTGAACCGTCAAAACCCCAACATACTTAATCAATGGGTTTGAATCGTTAAAACCCAACAAAACCAACCCTCAACCACAACAATACACCTTCACTTCCAAACCAAATAACAACCATTCCAATAGAAGAGCGCATAGAACAACCATATGAGCTTGTTGATTGACTTGTCACAGATGAAGAAAGTCAAGGCTTGTTACTTGACACTCCTCCAATATTTGATGAATACCCCAATGACAAAGATGATGCCAAAGCTTGGCGGATAAATTCGAGACAAAAATAGAGTTCGTTGAGAACTCTTCAAACTTTGATGAAAACTTTATTAGTGATTTGCTGATGCTTTCGAGTAATCTTGCAAATATTTTGTTGCAAACAAAACATATATATTCAACCAACAACGAGGTCATGAGCTTTGACTACAATGATTCATTCTTGCAACCAAGTTCCAAACCAAAAAATACAAAGTTTGTGGTCAATAAAACTTTTGTGTTTACCATGAAATATGAGTACGTCCTACTAGAGAACAACACCAAATCTAATCCATTGAAAATTGAAGTTGACTCTAATTTGTTGATTTCAAACACATGGCGATTTATTAGCATTCTATATTTGTACCAAGGATCTGATGAGAAAGATGCATAGAAAACCCAATTTGAAAGATGTCTATAAAGATTTAATGGTGTTTGATACGAAATTATATTGTTTGAAAGAGATATACATGAATAAGTACAAGAAGAGTCGAATTCAAGGCGAAAATACAAGCTTAAGGTCAACCTTTTATCAACCGGAGGAGTATGATGAAAATCAAAGTTCCAGCTTGGACTCAAACCCATATAAGAACTCGAACTCGATATGGGTTAATTGTTCTTCCTATTGAATAGCCAGTCACAAGTCTCAAGAAGAGGGTCCCATTAGTTCATCACTTCCATTAATTACATAATTAAATTATATTGTGTTTTCTATTAAACTTAATTGTGTTACTATTTTCTAGGTTTGATTATTTATATTTTCTATGTTATTTTAGCTACGATATAGTTTTCAAAAATTGATCATTATGTATTGTTAATTTCTAAGTTTGATTTTTTAGTTTTTCTAAGTTATTTGCTATGATGGTTGTATTATTGTTAATTTATCGGGTCATAAAATCAAATGCGACTTGGCTCTGTGTCGACTACTAGATCTGCTTTGTAAACAAGTTCAGAAGCACCTAGCCGTGTTTATTAACGTGATACATGATTGATGATTTGGTATCTGTATTTTGTTTGACGTGGATGACCAGCAATCCAGCATTGAATGGATTTAATGGAGGCTCCTTTTTACTAGGAGTGTTTATTTTATTTGGGGGAATTTCATGTATACCCCTCAAAAACTTCAAAATTACGTATTTCTCTCTCTAAATTTGGAAATTACGCTTTTCCCTTCTAAAGTTCAAAAACTCACATATTTACCTATTTCATTGTCTTTTATATTAAAACTCATTCTAAATATATAAAATACCTATTTTATCCTTCATTAAAAGTATAAAATGCTCCATCGAGCTCAAATTTGAATTTGAAGGGTTTCTCTACCGTTCAATCTGCACGTATTGCAATAAGATTATTGCATGTTCGCTTCAAGATTCGTGCTAATCTAGTCCACACAAATCTCAAAGTAATTTTGATCTGTGTGCATCGCATTAAGATCTGTACAAATTGCATCAATTTCAGTGTTTGTTCGCTTCAAGATTCATGTTGATCTAGCGCTCACGGATCTCAAAACAATTCAGACGATAGAGGAGCCTTTAGATTCAAATTGGAGTCAGATGGGTGTTTTATGCTTTTTAATAAAATGGTAAAATAGGTATTTTATAAATTTAGATTGTGTTTTAATCGAAAGACAATAAAATGGGTAAATATGTGAGTTTTTGAAGTTTTGAGGGAGTAATACGTAATTATGAAGTTTTTGAGGGGTATACGTGAAATTCCCCCATTTTATTTTGACTTCTGTTTTTGTTGTTTGACAATTAGAAAAGTACAAAAAACAAAAACAAAAACAAAACGGCTCTTTGTTCTCTGTTCATTGTTGTAAGTCATCGATGACGACGATTCTGGCTCCTATAAATAGAGATCCTTCTACGGCATTTGAATAAAAAAGAAGAAGAAAAAAAACGTAGAGATTCGATTATTGAATAAAAAAGAGTTAGGAGGGAGAGAGAACTATAGTGAGCAATGGCACCAACAATTCCTCTACTCACGCCTTACAAGATGGGCCCGTTCCAACTCTCTCACAGGTCAGTTAAATACAATATTCTTGATTATTTTGAGCTTTTTTCAAAAAAATTGGCAACTCCATTAAGTAAAAAGATGAACACATGGAATTGTCGCCTTGTCAGCAACAACTAATTTATGTTAGGTTTGTTTAAAACACTGTATATATTGCCTGTCAGAAATCTTTTGCTTAATTATATCCCATAAGTAATTTATATTTATGAGACTTCTTGTTCCATTTCTCATAGTTTTCTACAATTTTGTAGAATTGTCCTTGCTCCACTAACAAGGCAAAGATCTTCCAGTAATGTACCTCAGCCACATGCTATATTGTATTATTCTCAGAGAACAACCCCAGGTGGCCTTTTGATTGCTGAGGCAACTGGTATTTCTGATACTGCACAGGGGTATTATTTTCTCCTTTAATTAGCACGATTTACATTTCATTTCACAATTTTGAGTAAATGGACTCAATAGAAGCTTTGTGCACTTTTTAGTTAGTAATTACCCAATTGCGGGATTAATTACCAAAGGCAGGGTTAGCTTTACCGTTGTTGGAAATTGATTCAGGATTTAGACAGTTGCAAGTTAGGGAATCCAGTGGAGCTTTTATAGTGCCTATATCATTTTATGAAGGCCCCTGAACTGAAACTTTTCCGTTTCCATCCCTGGCATTTGCCGCAAATTTACTCTATTGGCAGCTTTCCAGATGCGCCTGGCATTTGGACAAAAGAACAAGTGGAAGCATGGAAGCCAATCGTTGATGCCGTTCATGCGAAAGGTGGCATATTCTTTTGTCAGATTTGGCATACTGGAAGGGCTTCAAAGTACCGTAAGTTCTCTTTCTTACACTTGCTTGAGGTTTTATTAAATCTAATATGAAATGGTGACAATGGAGTGATTATGTTTATGACTTAAGCAATGCATGTTAGATTCTGATTTCATGGGGCATATGTATATTGGCCAATTAACACGTAAGTAAATGTTTCAGATTACAAATTAAACCATGAACATTAATATCAAATCATAAATTATGTGAAACTTGGTTGTACATTGATAGTATACCACCTTGCCTGTGCTCTTTATTTGCTTCATTTGTTAGTTTTTAATTACAAGCAATTTAACCATGGCAGAGTTCCAACCGAATGGCCAAGCCCCAATTTCATCTACTGACAAGCCACTGGCATCACAAAAGCTTGCCAATGGGGACCCGATAGAATACTCGCCACCGAGAAGATTAGAGATTGATGAGATCCTAAAAATTGTCAATGATTTTAGGCTTGCTGCTCGAAATGCCATTGAAGCAGGTACAAGCTGATTTTACAGTATTGGCTGTCATCACACTTGTCTGATATTTTGATTTGCGCCCCTAACGAGTTTTTTTAATTATTTGATATTAGTTAACCATTATTTTACTTATGGAACTCCGAATCTCTAATGTGAATATTGTTGGATGCCGGTGTTAAATTGTTGTCAAGAGGTTTTCTCTAATCTTCTTATATACCATCACGACACAGGCTGTGCTGGTATATTGTGGTAATAATGTACCATTACCAATATTTTATGAGTATCAGTTGTTATTTTTCTTCCATAATTGGTCATTACCTAGGTGGCATCATCTATTATAAGTATCACCATTAACCAATGGATTCATACTTCGAATTGTTTGATGTTGTTTCAAAAGTGCTACATAATTGGGATATTTTTTTTTCTTTTTCAACTATAGATGGTTCTACTTATTCGGTTATTCTATACAAATTACTCCATGATCACGATACCCATGCAGAACCAGTTTTAATAGAATATATTTCTTTCCATATCATGTAGGTTTTGATGGTGTTGAGATTCATGGAGCTCATGGGTACCTAATTGAACAGTTCTTGAAAGACGAAATCAATGATCGTACTGACCAGTATGGCGGCAGCCTTGAGAACCGTTGCCGCTTCGCACTTGAAATTGTTGAGTCTGTATCAAAAGAAATAGGACCCAAGCGGGTTGGTATCAGACTTTCTCCATTCGCTAATTACCAGCAATCAGGTGATTCAAACCCTGAGTCACTTGGACTGTACATGGTGAATGCCCTCAACAAATTTGGCATTGTATACTGCCACATGGTAGAACCAAGGATGATACAAGTCGGTGAAAAAGCTGAGACGCCACATAGTCTTTTACCAATGAGGAAAGCATTCAATGAAACTTTTATTGTAGCTGGTGGGTATGATAGAGAAGATGGAAACGAGGCAGTCTCTAGTGGGTACACTGATTTGGTTGCATACGGTCGAATTTTTCTGGCAAACCCAGACTTGCCCAAGAGGTTTGAATTGGATGCACCTTTGAACAAGTATAATAGGAGCACTTTCTATATTCCAGATCCTGTTGTGGGCTATACCGATTATCCATTTCTTTCTTCGGATTAAAAGAAGGGCATCCAGTTGATATATATTGCTACTTTGTGATTATTTAATATAATTATATAAATTATAAAACAGTCATATCTCTTACTAGTTAGTAAATACATTGTAAAAAGTTTGCTTTGTGTACATAGAAATAGTGAAACAGAGATTTCACCCAGTGGTAATGTTAGTTTTATTTTACTTTCACTAAAAAGAGACTATCAATAATATTTCTTTGAAAGAGACTAAACATTGCCTCTAACATTTGTATTAAAAATGATTTAAAAAAAAACATTTGTATTAAAAATAAAAATAAAAGTATTCACAATGTCTCGGTTTCTATATTAATTACAACAGATTATAATGAAAAGAGAAGTGATATTACTATTAGGGTTTGTTCGGCTGCCAGTCGGAAACAGGAATGAATTTGGATTCAGATCCAATTTAAATGGCCGAAATTTTGTTCCTGTGGAAAAAAAAAATCACTCTTTTTTTCCCACTAAAATAGTAAAAGCCGAATAGGGCCTTAGGGTACAGAAATCAGAAGAAAAATTTCCCAAATGTCTCCGTAGTCAGCACACTCTCGCTAGTATCATCTGATAGCTACTGCATCACGGTGTGTTCGGTTGTAGGATACCGTGGGAATTGGACGTGACAATTTAAAAGTTAAAATAAACCTGTGGACTGTGACGCGTGTTATTTTCTCTATGTGCTCATAAAAAATTATCATATTTCAATTTTATTTTATGTGAATCAATAAATTGAAAAATTAGTGTTCCTAAATTATCCATATTAGTATATTTTTTACAAGCTGTTGATGACAACTAAAATGAAGTTAGAATGTTATAATTTTTTACACGTGCATAGATAAAATAATATAGATCATATCCAACGGTTTTATTTTGACTATTTAAGTTTTAAATTTTGAGTTATTGAAATTTTTAAATAGAAACACGACGGAGACAAAAAATAAAGATATTTGAACCCTCATTATTTAATTAACTATTACCTATTTATATTACAATTTTTCATAAAATATTTTTTTCTTTCAAATATATGTATAATTTATTTCGAAAGTTCTTCTAAGAGTTTTCCCTGTGATGTTTATAGTCTTGTCACAGCCAAGAAAAATTGACAACTTGCTGTAACATCTATGTCAAGTGGTCAATAACAGTACACCCGACTAGATGTCACAAGGCACTAATATGCATCAGGTTATGACAAATACCAATGCTAAACACTGCCATGTTACAGTATAGTCTCTAAATGGAAAATAACACACTTATATATATGTATAAGTTTACAGTCCCTTTTTTTTTAATATTTACAAAAGATAACTTCCCGCACATTATGAACAAAAAGATAATCTAAATACGAGAAGTAATCATGTATGATGGACAGCAACAAAATGACTGCACACTAACATATATATATTTATGTAAAGATTATACCAAAATCTATACAATATGGCAGTCACCACTCTTGTCGCCTAGTCTATATGCTGCTCCGCGTCGCCCTTAGTACCTGGAACCCACAAAACGGAACGGATGAGAGATTTTCAATCTCTCAGTGCGGTTTTTTTTTTTTTGTTTCAAATAAGAATGCTCAAATTTAAATAAAAGAATCAATCCACATTGTACAACAATAAGTGCAATGCCAAAGAAATAAAATATGACAAAAATTAAATCAATTATCATGCATTTAACATGATATGAATAACCAACTTCAATGCCTATGAATCTTACCTTTAATGCATAAAGTTCTAGTAAAGCAATTTATATGATTTTCTTGTATGGTTTGTTTTATGCGCTACAAACTTGCTACTACATTAACTTGGTCATGCGCTACCACGAGTACGGCGCCTACACAATTTCTGTTATGCGCATAACCTGAAATTGTGCGCTTACCACGAGTACGGCGCCTACGAGACTTCGGTTATGCGCTTCCACGAATTAACGGCGCCTACATAACCGAATCACGTGCTACCATGAAAACGGTGCCTACATAATTTCCATTATGCACTTCCACGAATTAACAGCGCCTACATAATAGAAATTATGCGCTTACCACGAAAACAGCGCCTACATGACCCCGGTCATGCGCTACCACGAAAAAAACAGCGCCTACATGACCGTCAAGTTCTCAAGCATGATATTCAATCAAGTGCTTACATAACATCTATCTCAAAATACTCAAAATCCATTGTAAGTTCTGTTAATACCAAGCCTACGAAAACAAGAAAGTTCATCTATAGAAATATCATGGTTCATATCAGGTTACTTACATGCAATTTGTATCATGCATAAACTGAGGTTCAGCTTTTGTCTTAAATATCCATGTGTGCCAAAAATCTGCTATCCTACATGCATGTCTCATAACTTACAATGATCTTTACTTAAAGTTCAGATTATGTTGTCTAACTATGCCAAAATAACTTGACAACTCATTCCCATGTGTTCAATTCATTCAATGTAAGTAGCATGCAAATCAGGTACCAAAATTTAAGTTTCAAACTTCTGTGTCATTTATTTGTGCAAATCCCAAACTACAACTTCAAATTTTGGGGTCAGTCAAGTAATGCAATATTCAGCTCATAACTTCTATTATAACTACACATGATGCAAATCAGAAATTAACGAATGAATTCAATTAGGAAATCTTAAAGATCAGGAAACAACAATGATTTGGGCACAATTATGAAAGGAAAAACAACCATCAAGTCAAAAATAAAATTTAAATAATTTTGACATCCGCACCTGACTCGTGTTATATTTACCAAGGTAGTGTTGATCTATATCCTTCACTGTGAGATGCCATCGTCTTATTTCCCATCCTCTCTGATCTATTTCTTCTCGTCAACTTTCCTGTTTTTTTCTTCTTTTCGTTATTTCCAAGGAATATATGGATTATGATTCTGATTTCCCCAAGGTATGGAAGCACCGAATTGTAAGTGTTTTTATATATATATATATACGTGTCGTTCAGTCAGATGGAAAAGTATATTTTTATTTATTCTTATTGTCTTATTTTCCAAAGAAAGAGAATTAAGGTGTTTGACCGCATTATTATATTAATTAAATGGAGTACAACTAAGGTAACGCAATTTCAGCCGAGCAAGGTTTTTGGATGAATTCAGATATATTAATTTATGTACTTTTGCTCTTAGGCCACTAAATATTTCATATTTGCAACTTCATCCTTTATGATTTCATGTTTCAAATTTTTAGGATGTTACAAGTCTATACCTCAAAACAGAAAAAAAATTATTCCTCACTTGTCTTGTTGCCAAACAGGGGTTAAAACTTTAAATCTCTTGACTAGAAGAAATTCAGTCAGATGAAGAAAAAAGTAAAGAGATAATATTAAAAATCTTATGTAAGTTTAGAAATAAGCAACACCACTTCTCTTTCCATTGTACTGCACATACACCCACTAGTGGAAAAACTAGAATCTGGATCGGCTATATGAAACAACTGATTCTAATAACTATCTAGATCGATTTTCTTAAATGGAGGTCATTTTTGACCATTTTTCATAAATCATAATAAATAGTAAAAAAATTCCAAAAATAGTGAAAATTAGTATTCTACAAGTTTATTATATAGCCAATTTATTGAGCTATTTAAATCGAAGCTTAAAGGTTATATGATAAGCTTTTGAGGCTGTAGCACGGAATGATCTTATGCTATCCATAGCACCCAAGCCTTACTCATAGTTAAAACCTCTTAATTATAAATATTTATCAGAATTTTTTAATTGAATTTTAAATAGTACTTTTTACATGAAATTGTGACACGTGCCAAATAAATTAAATTAGTTGTCGTAATCATGCAGATTAAACTTATTTTTGAGGGTTAATATTGGAGAAATTAAATTAGAAAATTAAAGAGTGACCATGCATGCACGAGTTGATCGATGAGTTCACAAGATTCACGAATTAAATCCGAATACTTTGGTTTTTTTGTGATGTCGAACTGAAAGCCGAATAATTCGCAAATTTTACAAGTTTTTTCTGAATTTTCCGAATTTTTCCTGAATTTTGCGAATTATTAGCGAATTTTTCCCAAATTTTTCGAAGAACATTTTTTTTTTGGTTTTTTTTTTCTTTTGCTGTTTTACAAGATTGAGATCTCTAGTCCAAATAATTCCGAATCATTCCCGAATTATAACCGAATTATTCCCGAATCATGAATTTTTGAACTTGCCGAACCAAATCCGAATAATTCATTTGTCACTATAATGAGCACCACATCATCTGATGCACTTGATCAATGTACATTTTTTGTTTTTCTATATTTATTTCTTTCTTTATATGTAAATTGATAGCCAATTTTTTTTCAAGAAAGTACAATAATATATAATATTCTCACAAAAATTTAATAATTTTCTTTTATCCCTTTTTATTTGTTTGACATTTTATTTAATTATTTAAACATTAAAATTGACAAATATATTCTTTCTATTTATAAACCTCATGAGACATCATCATCTACTTAAATCAAATAGCCTGAGTTATATTAACTTGGTTTTTTTTGTCAGTTTAATTTTTAAGATAACAAAATAAAATATTAAATACATTATAAAGAAAGAAAAAAGAAATTTTTTCTTTGAGGATATTGAATATTATTATGGGTTTTTTATATGAGTACACTAAATAGTTTTTCCAAATAATTTCAAAGCTCCAAGAGAATACTTGCGTGAATTGAAAATGTGCCATCATAATAATTTCAAAGCTCCAACCCTATAATTTTTTTCTTTCAAATATATGTATAATTTATTTCGAAAGTTCTTCCAATAGTTGCTAGATGTCCCTCTCATGTTTACAGTTTATACCTCATAAAATTTGAGGATAAAACAAGACAAAACTTATTCCGGAATTATTCCTCACATGTCTTGTTGCCAAACAGGGGATAAAACTTCAAATCTTTTGAAGTCAGATGAAGAAAAAAGTAAAGAGATAATGTCAAAAATCTTATGTAAGTTTAGTAATGAGCAATTATGTTCCTTTTTCAACGTCAATCACAGCCAAGGAAATACAAAATTTGATTACAGAATTGTTCCCAAATGGGATGAGATAAAGGCCTGCTAGATGGCCCATGAATAATATATATGTATTTTTTTATTTTAGGGGGAACGAAATTTATATCTTAAAGTATGTTTGATGGTCTTTTTACAAATGAAAAAATAAATAGCCTAAAAAATGCACGAGAATCAAATTAGTGCACAAATTCATGAAAAAAGAATCCAAAGTTGAACTTAAATTGTTTCTTTCATATGCCATATCTTGTTCATTCTCTTATTACATGTTATCAATTTTGTTTTTTATTTTCATCTTTAGACAAGCGCACTTTTTATTTCTATAATTTAATTATTAAATAGTAAAATATTTTTTTCACCTACACTCGCAACGTTTATTTTTTTTTATTTTCCTTAATATTTATATGTTAATTATTAGACTTTATATTATTAAAAAATTGATCAGAAATTATTAATAACTCTAAATCAAAAAAATAATATGATAAAATGTTTTTCAAATAGAAACGTGCATTTTTTTATCTGAATATCTTTTTGTTTATTCAGATGTAATCCTGTAAGAAATGATACTGTAACTTTATCCTGTGCAGCATAATGAAAACCTCTTGCCAGTTTGGCAAAAAGAAAAAACATTACACTACAAAAAAAAAAAATAATACAAAAGGATGAATCTTACTGCCATATTACACTACCAAAAATTGTCTAAACTAATTATAAGCTACTGCTTGACAGCCACCGTCAAAATTTAAAAAAAAAAAAAAAAGAAAGAAAAAGCTACTAAAATCACTATTATATATGCCCCACTTTTTGTAACTATTTTGCAGAATGCAACTAATATTTCTACTACACAGAATGCAACTAATATTTCTACTACACAGTATGAGATATGATAAGCTATTTCTACTGATATTTCTACTACACAGAATGCAACTATTTATTAAGCTATTTAAATCGAAACTTAAAGGTTATATGATAAGCTTTTGAGGCTGTAGCACGGAATGATCTTATGCTATCCATAGCACCCAAGCCTTACTCATAGTTAAAACCTCTTAATTATAAATATTTATCAGAATTTTTTAATTGAATTTTAAATAGTACTTTTTACATGAAATTGTGACACGTGCCAAATAAATTAAATTAGTTGTCGTAATCATGCAGATTAAACTTATTTTTGAGGGTTAATATTGGAGAAATTAAATTAGAAAATTAAAGAGTGACCATGCATGCACGAGTTGATCGATGAATTCACAAGATTCGCGAATTAAATCCGAATACTTTGGTTTTTTTGTGATGTCGAACCGAACGCCGAATAATTCGCAAATTTTACAAATTTTTTCTGAATTTTGCGAATTTTTCCTGAATTTTGCGAATTATTAGCGAATTTTTCCCAAATTTTTCGAAGAACATTTTTTTTTTGGTTTTTTTTTTCTTTTGCTGTTTTACAGGATTGAGATCTTTAGTCCAAATAATTCCGAATCATTCCCGAATCATGAATTTTTGAACTCGCCGAACCAAATCCGAATAATTCATTTGTCACTATGATGGGCACCACATCATCTGATGCACTTGATCAATGTACATTTTTTGTTTTTCTATATTTATTTCTTTCTTTATATGTAAATTGATAGCCAATTTTTTTTCAAATTAGTGCACAAATTCATGAAAAAGGAATCCAAAGTTGAACTTAAATTGTTTCTTTTTACATCCATATGTCATACGCTGGTTCTAAAGATCAAACAAGAAAGAGACAGATGGGCTAATTAAAGAAAAGATACGAGTGAATCATGTATGACAGATTTTCCACTAAAAAAATGTAAAAATTAAACTAAGTTAAAGTCATTAAACGTAAGTTGATTTTGAAGAAAAGTAGTGTTATAATTGATAGAAAACACAAACTTTGCTTGTTGGTTGTATTCGGCTCCCATTAGTAAACTAAAAGGTGATCATCTGTGAAAAATAAAAGGGGATTTCGGCGAAATGTCAAAGACTGGAGAAAACTTGCAGCCCATGCGTTGCAAGAAAAGGTTAAGGAATTTTCAGCCTTAATTGGAATGCAGTAACTCAAAACAAAATTGCATTTGTGGGCATAGTAACAAATAAATTATTTGGATTCAATTTGACGAGATCAAAAATTTGTGGTTCGGAAATAATTCAGGTATAATTCGGAATTAAAATTATTTGAATTAGAGATCTCAGTCATACAAGGAAGCAATATATATATATATATATATATATATATATATAGAGAGAGAGAGAGAGAGAGAGAGAGAGATGGGCTATGGTGCATTGCAATGCATAGGCCATAGTGTGCATTGGACCATAAATCACTGATTCAAAGTCCAAATGACTGATCCAAATCGTTCATCTTGTTCTCCATATTAATATGTGCTTGGAGACCAAATTTTAAATTTTTTGGAATTTTTTTACTATTTATTAAGCCACTTTGAAAATCGCTGATCCAACGGTGACTGTTTGGAACAGTAAAATCAGAAGCCACCGTTGGATCAGCGATTTTCAAAGTGGCTTAATAAATAGTAAAAAATTTCCAAAAAATGTAAAATTTGGTTTCCAAGCACATATTAATATGGAGAACAAGATGAACGGTTTGGATCGGTCATTTGAACTTTGAATCGGTGATTTATGATCCAATGCACACTATGACCTATGCATTGCAATGCACCATAGCCCATCTCTCTCTCTCTCTCTCTCTCTCTATATATATATATATATTATGGGAAGAATTCGGAAAAATTCTTGAATAGTTCATAAGTTCAACAAAAGTTTATAAAATTCACGAATTATTCGAAAATAATTCAGTTAAAGTTCGATCAACAGAATAAGTACTGGGAAGTATCTATTACACTTTATTGGTAACTTCGAATTAAGCCTTCTTGAGCTTATGCTTCTAAGGAATTTTAAGCTTACAAAATAAGTACTTATAAAGTTTGAAATAATTACCTTTTAGTCTACCTTTTGCCCATTTTTTTTTTTCAAGCTTTTTCATATTTTTAAGTTATGATTTTATCTGATTTGAGTATTTTGTCAATCTGAATTATCGAACAGACTCTCTTTAGTGCAGCCTAACAATTAATCTCCACACCTTTATTCATTAAAATTTATGAATAAAAAAAGGGGCAAAAAACCTACTAAGTTTAAGGCCTAGCTTAATTATGAAAACACAATTCTATATGATTACAATAACTTTTAAATTATTAAATGACACAACTAGATCAAAGCAGTAAATAGAAAAATAAATGGGAAGTAAATAAGTTATATCCTAAACCTTTCTAAAATGGAGATGCTCCAAAGGGGTACTCTATAAACGACTTTACGGTGACATTAATCAAATTTATACATCCAACTTTATACTTCTTTATTCATGACTTTATAGTAATGCTAAACAACGAATATAGTTACGGATTTGCATAAAAAATATATATATTAAAGTTAAAAAAAGTGTATAAATAATGAGAAAACTTAGAAATCTTGACGATATTTAAAAAAAATATAGAAACAAATTATATAAACAATTTTCGTAGGTTAATTATATATTAAATTTGATGTTATTTGATATTAACTTACAAATATAAATCATTTCAAATTTCAAGATATTTTAGAAACAATTAAACTAACACCAAAGTTTATCATTTTTTTAATGTTCATGATAACATATACAATATATAATAGATCATACTTAACACTATGGAATTTCAAAAAAACTTTACAGTTGGACAACTTTTGAATTAATATAAAATTTGGTAATTGATTCGGGAGTTGAAACTGGGGCTTAAATCAAAGCCAGCGTGGCTCTAAGTCGACTACTAGATCTGCTTTGCTTTGTAAATGAGTTCACAAGTACCTACCCGTGCTTATTAACGTGATACATGATTTAATATCTGTATTTTGTTTGGCGTGGATGACCAGCATAGAATGGATTCAATGGAGGCTTTCTTTTTACTAGGAATGTTCATTTTATTATGACTTTTGTTTTTTGTTGTTTGCCAATTAGAAAAGTACAAAAAACAAAGACGGCTCTTTGTTCTCTGTTCATTGCTGTAATAAGTCATCGATGACGATACTGGCTCCTATAAATAGATATCCTTCTACAGCCATTTGAATAAAAAAGAAGAAGAATAAAACATAGAGAGAGCTAGTGAGCAATGGCACCAACAATTCCTCTACTCACGCCTTACCAGATGGGCCCGTTCCAACTCTCTCACAGGTCAGTGCGACAGTGCCACCGATATTAATCACTTAATTTAATCATTTTTTTTTTGTGTGGCTTAATTCTTGATTTTTGCCTGAAACAATTCTTTAATAAAATAAATAAAAGACTTTATTTATTGAAGGAGAAATTCAGGTGAATTTCTGAGATAGAACAGTTAAAATGATCTCTAGTAATTTGATTATTTTGACCATACCTTACTCATTAATTTGATCTTTCTTCAAAAATATTAGCAACTCCATTAAGTAAAAAGATGAACACATGGAATTGTCAGCAACAACTATCGGCCTTAATTATATCCCATCAGTAATTTATGTTAGGTTGGTTTAAAAAGCTGTATATATTGCTTGTCAGAAATATTTCGCTTAATTATATCCCATAAGTAATTTATATTTATGAGACTTGTTGTTCCATTTCTCATAGTTTTTTACAATTTTGCAGAATTGTCCTTGCTCCACTGACAAGGCAAAGATCTTACGGTAATGTACCTCAGCCACATGCTATATTGTATTATTCTCAGAGAACAGCCCCAGGTGGTCTTTTGATTGCTGAGGCAACTGGTATTTCTGATACTGCACAAGGGTAATATGTTCTCCTTTGATTAGCACGATTTATGTTTCATTTCACAATTAAGAGTAAATGGACTCAATAGAAGCTCTTTGCAATTTTTAGTTAGTAATTACCTAATTGTGGGGTTAATTACCAAAGGCAAGGTTAGTTTTACTTTTACCATTGTTGGGAATTGATTCGGGATTTAGCCAATGGCAAGTTGAGGAATCCAGTACGTGGAGCTTTTATAGTACCTATACCATTTTATGAGGGGCCCTTGAACTGAAACTTTTCTGTTTACATCCTTGGCAATTGCCGCAAATTTACTCTATTGGCAGCTATCCAGATACGCCTGGCATTTGGACAAAAGAACAAGTGGAAGCATGGAAGCCAATCATTGATGCCGTTCATGCGAAAGGTGGCATATTCTTTTGCCAGATTTGGCATACTGGAAGGGCTTCAAAGTACCGTAAGTTCTCTTTCTTACTCTTGCCTGAGGTTTTATTAAATCTAATATGAAATGGTGACAATGGAGTGATTATATTTATGACTTAAGCAATGCATGTTAGATTCTGATTTCATGGGGCATATGTATATTGGCCAATTAACACGTAAGTAAATGTTCCAGATTACAAATTAAACCATGAACATTAATATCAAATCATAAATTATGTGAAACTTGGTTGTACATTGATAGTATACCACCTTGCCTGTGCTCTTTATTTGCTTCATTTGTTAGTTTTTAATTACAAGCAATTTAACCTTGGCAGAGTTCCAACCAAATGGCCAAGCTCCAATTTCATCTACTGACAAGCCATTGGCACCACAAAAACTTGCCAATGGGGACCCGATAGAATACTCGCCACCGAGAAGATTAGAGACCGATGAGATCCCCAAAATTGTCAATGATTTTAGGCTTGCTGCTCGAAATGCCATTGAAGCAGGTACAAGCTGATTTTACAGTATTGGTTGTCATCACACTAGTCTGATATTTTGATTTACACCCCTAACGAGTTTTTTTTAATTATTTGATATTAGTTAACCATCAATTTATTTATGGAACTCCAAATCTCTAATGTGAGTATTGTTGAATGCCGGTGTTAAATTGTTGTCAAGGGGTTTTCTCTAATCTTCTCATATACCATCACGACACAGGCTGTGCTGGTATATTGTGGTAATAATGGACCATTACAATATATTACGAGTATAGGTTGTTATTTTTGTTCCAGAATTGGTCATTACCTAGATGACATCATCTATTATCAGTATCACCATTACCAATGGATTCATACTTCGAATTATTCGATGTTGTACTTTCAAAAGTGCTACATAATTGGGATATTTTTTATTTTTCAACTATACATGGTTCCTACTTATTCAGTTATTCTATACAAGTTACTTTTAACATGATCACGATACCCATGTTGATCCAGTTTAATATAATATATTTCATTCCATATCATGTAGGTTTTGATGGTGTTGAGATTCATGGAGCTCATGGATACCTAATTGAACAGTTCTTGAAAGACGAAATTAATGATCGTACTGACCATTATGGCGGCAGCCTTGAGAACCGTTGCCGCTTCGCACTTGAAATTGTTGAGGCTGTATCAAAAGAAATAGGACCCGAGCGGGTTGGTATCAGACTTTCTTTATTTGCTAACTACCAGCAATCAGGCGATTCAAACCCTGAGGCACTTGGACTGTACATGGTGAATGCCCTCAACAAATTTGGCATTGTGTACTGCCACATGATAGAACCAAGGATGATACAATTCGGTGAAAAAGCTATGACGCCACATAGTCTTTTACCGATGAGGAAAGCATTCAATGGTACTTTTATTGTGGCTGGTGGGTATGATAGAGAAGATGGAAACAAGGCAGTCTGTAGTGAGTACACTGATTTGGTTGCATACGGTAGAATTTTTCTGTCAAATCCAGACTTGCCTAAGAGGTTTGAATTGGATGCACCTTTGAACAAGTATAATAGGAGCACCTTCTATAATCCAGATCCAGTTGTGGGCTATACCGATTATCCGTTTCTTTCTTCGGATTAAAAGAAGAGCATCCAGTTGATTTATATTGCTACTTTGTGATTATTTAATATAATTATATAAATAAAATAAAAGCAGTCATATCTCTTGCTAGTTAGTAAATACATTGTAAAATGTTTGCTTTGTCTACATAGAAATAGTGAAACAGAGATTTCACCCAGTGGTAATGTTATTTTTATTTTACTTTCACCAAAAAGAGACTATCAATAATATTTGTTTGAAGGTTAGAGACTAAACATTGCCTCTAACATTTGTATTAAAAATGATTTTTTTTTTTAAAATATTTGTATTAAAAATAAAAAACTATTCACCACACCTCGGTTTCTATTAAAAATAATTACATGACATGACAAATGGGTTCACAAGCTAGGGTTAGACCCCCACTGTGGGTTAACAAAACAATAAAATTAGCAACCACTGTTGGATTAGCAATTTTCAAAGTAGCTTAATAAATAATAAAAAAATTCAGAAAAATATAAAATTTGGTCTCCAAGCACATATTAATATGGAGAACAAGATGAATGGTTCAGATCGAATTTTTGGATTTTCAAATTTCAAATTTGGACTGTATGCATATCGGCCCATATGCTACCAAATGCATATTAGCCACACTCTCTATCTCTCTCTTTATATATATATAGAGTACGGCTAACACGCTTCCATTAGTATATCAACAATATGCTTCCAGTCTCTAAAATCTATTGAATCGGTTTTAAATAACAAAACTAAACCGTTAAAACCACCCTCCTTAACGAGAGCTTCGTTTCCATATAAAAAAAATTTAAGTTTCAAATTTATTTACTATTAAGTCAAGTGGTTAAAACAATAAGCAAAATAGTGCATTAAAATGCGCAAAAAATCCTTCATATTTTGACCACTTGACTTGATAGTAAATAAATTCGAAATTTAATTTTTTTTTTTATATGGAAACGAAGCTCTCATTGAGGAGATTAGTTTGAACGATTCGGATTTGTCATTTGAAGCCAATTCGATAGATTTTAGAGATCGGAAGCATATTGTTGATATAATAGTGGAAGTGTGTTAGCCGTACTCTCTCTCTCTATATATATAATTTTATTTTATTTTAAATTATCTTATACGAAAACAGAATAAGATAACGAAAAAAATTATTACCTTTACCCATACCTGATTAGCTAATGAAATAAAAATCTTATCCTTATCCGTATGTTCGGAGTTTTCGGATACAATACAGGTCGGATAAAAGGTAAAAGGTTGACACCCTAGGAATAAAGAGTTAAAAAAGACATGCCTAGGAAAAAGTAGCCTCCATTTAGCAATAACCGGAGGAGAGCTGTAAGGCTAATACATTCGGAGGCTATCTCTCCAGTCTCTTATAACTGGAGATTAACCCTGATATATGGTAGCAGCATTGCAGCAACAGCCCAATCACTGTTCGCCATCTGGACTATCGATGTTACATTTTTTTTTTGGTAGAGTAGCCTACGGCCATTTTTATTAATATTCTTAAAAAAATGAAAATTTTAAATATGTCCCTGCCCTCAATTTTTTTTTTATAAATGCTCTGACCGCCTGGACCCAGGACGGCCCAAAATACCCTGTGAGGTGCCAGTCCCTGGAGCGGCCCACAAGTCAAGTGAGGCACCACACCCTGGGTGCCTCATGTGGTTTTTTTTTTTTTTTTTTTAGAGAAATCTTAGTATTTGATTTGAATAATTTTGTGAATAAAAAGTTTAGGATTTAGGGTTTATGTATATGTGTATGTGTATGTCCAAAAAAATAAAATATTTGATATATTTACAAAGTGATGTCGTAAATTTTTATAACTTTGATTTTTTTTCTTTTGGTGAACTATATGTATAATGTACACATATACACATACACATACACATATACACATATAAACATACACATACATATATACACATACACATACACATACACATAAACATAATATTAACTCACATATACACATACATATACATACACATACACATACACATATACCAAATAAATCAATTCGCATAAGCAAAATAACAAGTTTATCTGTCATCATGTCTGAATAGACTTAACAAACGACTAGTTCTTCTGGTACCAGTGGTAGGTGTGGCATTATTTGTAGAGGCTTGGCTACTAGATGATTGGCTTACAGGAGGAGGGGGTTGTGTTGTACCGGTTGCTTCAGCAACAACTCTAGCATTTTCTCTTTCGTTGTGTTCGTTTATTGCATCTGAATATAACAATGCAATTCAGTTAGTAATATAATTAAAGCATAAATAAATTTTGTACAATTCTACGTACTTGCCTTACGCATGTCGGAAACAGAACGGCGAGCCCGATTTCCCGACGGTCGCCTACCACCCATCTTGTCCATGGTCATTACAATACGCTTGTGTCTCCTCCTTCCCTTTCTTATCCATCCTTCTGAAGGGAGTATTTTATCACCGACATATGCATGCCACTCATGCTGATCAGGATAAGAATGGAAAGATCCACCCCAAGTGGAAGCAAGGTAATCAGTACGGTACATGTCAGCAACATAGTGATCCTCACAGTAGTTCCTCACTCGGCATACAGCCATCACGTGATTGTAGGGTATGTGACTTAGCTGGGGTCCTTGGCATGTACAGGTTACCACCCTGGAATCTCTGAATTTAACCATGTACTTGCAAGTCCTCTTGACAAACGCCATAGTGCCGTCTGGTTTACGGCTGGTAGGAACGTACTCATTTGGATTTTACACTTCGAATTCTGTTCCATCATTACCCATCGGGATCACGGTCATAGTTGCACCTTTGTCCCTATGTCGTCTTAGTTTCTCCTCCACCTTTGTTGAAAATAACTGGTTCATCCTTATTAATTCTGTGGCCTTAGCATGCCGTTCCTGAAACTAGGCATTTAACTTGTAGAATGTGTCATCTATAACTGTAGCCACAGGCAACATCCTGCTCTGCTTGAATACTGCATTCAGCAACTCGGATCTATTGGTGGTCATAATTCCCCAACGCCAACCTCCATCACGGGATTGATATATTTTCTCATATGCTGGATCTTCGTTGACATCTCAGGGATTATTTTTGCCCACCTTCATTAAGTAGAGATTTTCCTTAAGCATGTACTACATAAAAAATAAGGAAATAGAATAATGTAAGTAAACAATTGTACTAAAAAAATATGTTTTCTTAAAGTACAATAATATATGTAAACAATTGAAATACATGTACCTTTGCAAAATTGCTAGTCATCTCTACCACCCTTCTCAGCTTTTTCTTTCTGCAATTCAATCTAAATGTATCAGTAACCCACTTGTCGCCCCCGGTTGCCTTGGAAAGGTTTTCCGCAACGTGTTGCATACACAACCTGTGCACACACTGGCCAGTACGGGTTGACCAACTGTAATCTTCACGATCAAAAACATATTTTATTCCTTTGTGCTGGTCTGATATCACACATAAAAACTTCCCTTCGCCAATCACCTGTCTTCTTAAAAACTGCATAAAGAACCCCCAGTTCTCGCCGTCCTCTTTATGAACAATTGCAAACGCCAAAGGCAACAGCTGGTTCTCAGCATCATATGCGCATGCTATGAGTAGTCTCCCCTCGTAACGGCCAGACATGAAGCATGCATCAATGCTGATAACAGGTCTGATGTATGGCACAGCTTGGATACAAGCACTAAAAACCCATGCTATGCTCTTGAATTGTTTAGCTCCCTCTATTAGTATTCCGTCTTTATCAAAAAAAGGGTCATGCCATTGCTCATATACGGTGCCGACATTTGTACTTGCCATGGCCTGGAGCAATGGTACCAGATAGCCATATGAATCCTTCTAACTACCGAATATCCTGCAGATGGCAAGTTCACGACTTCTCCATAGCCTGTTGTATTTTGGGATTACATATTTGTATTTGTGTCTGACGGTCATAGCCACCGCCTTGATGCTCATCGTTGGATCCAACTTAATGTTCTCCTCAATTGCATCGGCAATTAATGATGCAGTCAACTACGCATGGTCTATCCTTGTGGACGCAGACTTGCATGTATGAGGTGGTTCACACTTCTTAATCATCGATACTTCCCCTGAACCCGCAGGGGTTGCAAAAAGGTGGAACTCGCAACGCGGGTGAGTTGTACACAGCACAACTAACCTTGTTCGGTCTCTTTTGTGTATTATACATTACCAGTTGCCGTGAACATGAGTCTCATTTATTTTCTTTACAAGTTCGTCTATGTTGGTATAAACTTGCCCTGCGGCAAGTTCTTTATTGTATTCAACACAAGGACCGAAGAAACTAATGTCTGCCTCCTCGAAAGCTGTGGTGTCGTTGAATGTGGCGATTGGATGCTTACTTCCCCGACCTGTAATCGGGAATTTTTCTGCCCTGGATAAACCTGATACATTTGCATCACCATCTGATAAGTCATCAGCTTCCCAAACCCCTTGGTATTCATTCCCCGTTTCTATTTCCCTTTCTAGTATGGCATCAATAGCATCAACATCAATATCAATATCATTTCGATTAACGGGTACCAGTCCTGACTCTGGCATAGTTGGAAATCTAAGGATTATGGGTGTTTGTCTTGGTGGTGGTGGTAACTCTTCAATATTTTCTGGGGAGTTGTGGTACCCCTAGTTGTCATAACCGGGGCTGTGGTACCTCTGGCTGTCATAAGGGGAGTGCTGGTGATATCCCTGGTTGTCATAAGGGGAGTGCTGGTGGTACCCTTGGTTATCACAAGGGGAGTGCTGATGGTACCCCTGGTTGTCATAACCTGAAGGTCCAGCCCCAGCCGAACTTGAAGGTCCAGCCCTCGTTCGGGAAACCCTCTTCGAATATATGTCCATTACCGGGACCCCACAAGCTACAAATTGAGTATACACAACTCTCCACAAATTGGCATCTATTATTGGAAACTTAACAAAGTAAGGTCTATCCCCCCCCCCCACGTGAGTTGTCAATCCGTGTAGCCAATTCTATTTCATACCTATTGGGGTTTACAGATGTCTTTTCGTATATTAACTGCTTCAGATCCTCAAATGTGGTATTTTCATTAATCTCGAAACCAAATGCGACTTCTTTCATGTAATACACGCCATCTTCATCCCTTTCTAGCTTGCCGCCAACATACAGTGTAACTAACATCTCTTCTTTAACAAACTACATTTAAAAAAAAATTACAAGTATTACATGACATAATAATGGGTACAGTAATAAATGACTAATTGAAAAATAATTAAAAAAAAGTTAAAAAAAATTACAATTTTTCTACAGTAGGTGTACAACAATTGTTACAGTAAATATACGGTACGCTACAGTGCATGGAACAGTAATTTCTACAGTGAATGTACAGTACGCTACAGTACTTGCAACAGTAAATTTGCAACAGTAATGACTAATTATTATAATTAAAAAAATATCTATTCACTCAGCTTCTCGCTTCGAGAGAAGTTCTCAAATCGGGAAGTGACAGAGGCAGAAAACGAATAGATTTAAATCATACTACATATGGGGCGCCCGGGGGTGTGGCGCCTCACTTGGCTATGGGGCGTCCCAGGGTGTGGCACCTCACTTGGCTTGTGGGCCGGCCCAGGGCTTGGCGCCTCACAGGGTATTTTGGGCCGCCCTAGGTCCAGGGGGTCAGGGCATTTGTAAAAAAAAATTAGGAGCAGGGGCATATTTAAAATTTTCATTTTTTTAGGGATATTAATAAAAATGGCTGAGTAGCCTATCGATGTTAATTTCCACAAAGACAAGGAGGAAAGAAAAAGTAGCTATGGAAATTGGATTTGATCACATATTTTTCCACAACGGTTGGAGCTTTCAAATATGTGACACTCTATGACATGACGTGATAGATATGTTGTAATTTAATCACATGACGTGATTAATTTTTTTTATGTGACTTGATTAAAATAGTGATGAACAATAATGTCACATGAATAGTCATGTCACGTGTGGTCAAATTATTCAGCCTTTTTTTTAATACCCAAAAAAAAGAAAATTATAAAAATAACCTCCGATTTTTTTTAATATATGCCCCGACCGCTGGGCTGTGGGGTGGACGAAATTTCAAGCGAGTCGCCTCATGTCCGGGCGGTCCAAAATTATACCAACCTGCCCCACCTCTGGGCAGTTCACCTTTCGTATTTTTTTTATTGAAAAAAAAAGCCCCACCTCTGGGCGGTCCACCCCTGTGTGTGTGTGTTTTTTAAGAGAGATCTTAGTATTTTGATTTAAATAATTTTGTGAAGAAAAAGTTGTTTAGAGTGTATGCCAAAAAATAAATATTTGATAAATTTATGATCGTAAATCTTTATATACATATACATATATACATACATAATCTTTATATACATATACATACATACATACATACATACATACATATATATATATATATATATATATATAGAGGTAGGCTAATATACAATCGATTGTTCCTGAGGTCCCGTACAATCAAGTCATTTTATGATTTTTAAAGTCCAAATGATCGATCCAAACCATTCATCTTGTTCTCCATATTAATATGTGCTTGGAGACCAAATTTTACATTTTTCTGAAATTTTTTACTATTTATTAAGCCACTTTGAAAATCGCTGATCCAACGGTAACTTCTGGTTTTACTGTTTTGTTAAGCTACCGTTGGATCAGCAATTTTCAAAGTGGCTTAATAAATAGTAAAAAAATTCAGAAAAATGTAAAATTTTGTCTCCAAGCAGATATTAATATGGAGAACAAGATGAACGGTTTGGATCAATCATTTGGACTTTAAAAATCAGAAAATAACTTGGTTATATGAGACCTCAGGAACAATCGATTGTATATTAGCCTACCTCTATATATATATAGGATGGCGTCGCTCAAATCGTTTGTTCTTGGACTCAGGTACAAACGATTCAGTTCTCTGATTTCCGAAGTTCAAATGGCCGATCCAAACCGTTAGATGTTTAATCTATATTAAAATGTATTTGGAGACAAAATTTTATATTTTTTGGAATTTTTTTTACTATTTATTAAGATGGTTTGAAATTCGCTGTTTTTTTATAGTGCAGAATTTTAACAAAAACAACGACTTTCAAACCCTCTTAATAAATAGTAAAAAAATTCCAAAAAATATAAAATTGTGTCCAAGCACATTTTAATATAGATTAAACATCTAATTGTTTGAATCAGCCATTTGAACTTCGGAAATCAGAGAACTGAATCGTTTGTTCTTGAGTCCAGGAACAAACGATTTGAGCTTAGCCATCCTCTATACACACACACACACACACACATATACATATATACATATACATATACATATACATATACATATACACAATTTTTTTTATAAACTCATTTATTTATAATATATGTATATATTATAAATAGAGTAGAATTCGGATGCTCTTAAGCTTACAAAAAGTTTGGTGAGCTTAACTCTAAAACTCATAAAATCAATTTCAAATGATGAATCCGAACCGTTGAAATTCGCCTACCTTACGTGTGATGTACCTATATGTGAAATTTTTAAACATTCGAATTAATTTAGTATAAAGTCAAGCGGTCAAAATTAGAAAGTTAATAAATTAATTTTAGTGCATTCATTTTTTGAACATTTTTTACTGCTTGACTTTATACTAAATTAATTCAAATGTTTAAAAATTTCACATGTAGATGCATCACACGTAAGGTAGACGAGTTTCAACGGTTTGGATTTGTCATTTAAAATCTATTTGATGAGTTTTAGAGTTAAGCTCACCAAAACTTTGGTAAGCTTAAGAGCACCCTAGTTCTACTCTTATAAATATATACATATACATATATATACATGTAGAGTAAGGCTACGCTACTTTGTGAATTAAACAGGGCGTTTTAATTTGTGCCCATATCTCTAGTTTTGAAGTCCAAATAGCCAATTCAAACCATTAGATGTTTAATCTATATTAAAATATGCTTGGAAACAAAATTTTACATTTTTTTGAATTTTTTTACTATTTATTAAGATGGTTTGAAAAATCGCTGTTTTTTAATGTCTACCGTCGAACGAAAACTTTAATTGGATTTTTGAGGCTCCAAATGATATTTTTTTGAAATTTTGATGCTTCCGATACAATGATGTCTAGTGTACCACGGGGCAAAACTGATCTGTCTCATCCTCCCCTTTCCGAAAAGTGCTCATACGCGTAAATCCGAGTTTCCTAACCAAAGTTATGGCTGTTTAAAGTTTTTTTGAAAATTAAACTTTGAAAATTCATAACTGATAGTAGAAAAATCCAAATAAGTTGAAATTTATATCAATTATGTATATTTTTGAATGCTCTACATGCTGGTGCAATTACTTTTGCAGTTTGGTCCATATATCATTCAGACTTGCTGATTTACCAGCAAAGATCAAATTTGATATTTTTAGTGCATTGCATTATACCAGTGGCCTTTGCCTAGTGCTTGGCTGCTGAGTTTGGACTTGATATCATACAAAAGTTCAGTCTAAGAAACTTTGTATATACATAAAGTTCTAATTTGATGTTTGAACATATTTTAGTAGCTCTAAACTACTGTTTTAGTACCATAAACAAAGAGAAGAAGATCAACAAGCTATTAGAGCTTGAAATTTTTTGAATAAATGTCAAGTTCTTAATTAGTGTTATATTTAGACTTGTGATATTCAACTGACAAATAAAATCAAAGTTCACAAAAAATAAATCACTTCATAAATATATCAAATGCTTTATTTTTTGGCATACACTCTAAACAACTTTTTCTTCACAAAATTATTTAAATTAAAATACTAAGATCTAAAAAGAAAAAAGCAAGGGTGGACCGCTAGAGGTGGGACGTTTTAAATAATAATAATAATAATAATAATAATAATAATAACATAGGGGTGGACCGCCTAGAGATGGGGCAGATTGGTATAGGGTTGGACTGCTCGGGCATGAGGCAGCTCGCTTGAATTATCGCCCACCCCACAGCCCAGCGGTCGGGGCATATATATAAAAAGAAAAAAAATCAGAGGTTATTTTTATAAAATTTGTTTGGGTATTAAAATAAAAGGGCCGCACACTATTCATCTTTGTTGATTTCGTATAAAATTAACTCGAAAAATAACGCTGATGATTTGTATTCATAGTATGAACTTGGGTTTTTAAATATTAGATAGCTAACAATGTCCCAATAAATGGTCAGAAAGTTATGATACTAACTATAATGCGCTACACAATATTAATACTGCTTCTTCTAGAAACACAACCATCAAGCGTTGCATGAAAATAATCCATGATTCTAGACAAACTAAAATTATAATTTGATTTCAAAAATAGAACCGAATCAAATTGAATCAATTTAACATTGTAATTGAATTGAACCGAACCAAAATTTTATTTCAATTTGTTCAGTTCAAACTAAAATATATTAATTTATAATAAATCAAAGCATATTAAAAAAATAAACTGTGGTTACTGGTTAGCGCCTCCAAATACTTATATACACTTGGGGTCCACTCTTGTGGGACTATTGATTAAACACATATCCGGAGACCAAGTCCTATTTGAATATTGTTTGTAGAGCCGCCAACACAAAAAAAGAAACTCTTGTAGACCTACATGAACACATCATTCTAGAAAATGACTTGAGTGGGACCAGTTTTACACTTTATTAACAGCTGCCTATCCGTTATTTTATTAAAATCGGATTTTTTTTTTTCACTACTCACTTGAATTATAACTTAAACAATTAGATTATAAACTAACTTAAATAATTCGTTTATTTTTGTATTTTAATTTCGTTAATTAGTGTTTATATTTTAAAGTTTATATAACTTAATTATCCAATATTTATTCATTTTATATTTGTATTCGAATCCATAAGCGTAGATATCCGCTTCCTATATATATGTATCTGTTTAAGATTGATTTGATATCAACATTATCTGCTTCAAATCTGCTCCGTTTACATCCCTACTGTTGTCACTGAAAGAAATTTTTTGATTTATATATCTATATATACTGCCCTCTCCTGTTTAAAAATAGGTTAGACCGAACTAATTTGAAATAACCAACTCCTTTATTTAATTAAGCCTAATCAAACGTGCAATACTTCAAATGCCCCCAAAACTAATAATTTGGCTCTATTTGTCCTTTGTTTTTTGTTTATTCAATTACAAAGATGGACAAATTAAGTTGGGACTGGATTTTTGTTCTGATTAAGACAAATTTTGCGCTCATAATGCAACGTTACAAATCCAATGTAAGCAATGATATTTAGGTTACATAGAATTGTTCAAAATCTGAAAATTAAAATAAGTTTAGTAACTGGAGTTTATTTAGAGCTTCAGCTTAACTCAAGTTGGAGCAAGCACAAGATATTATATTTTTATATTTACAGTTCAAGGTTAAACCAGTTAATTTCATCACTCGTAAAGTAAATCATTTTCAACATTTTGAATTTATTATTTGAATAAGCTAACCTAATAGATTTTGAAGTTAAGCTCATCAAACACGTGATGAGCTTAAGAACACTCTAGATCTGATACTTAAAAACTATCGAATTTAAAATAAAAATTACAGTTGAACAATTTTTGAATTAATACATCATCGGGTCATAAAATCAAAGGCGGCTTAGCTCTGTGTTGACCACTAGATCTGCTTTGTAAACAAGGAGCAAGTACCTAGCCGTGCTTATTAACGTGATACATGATTGATGATTTGGTATCTGTATTTTGTTTAGCGTGAATGACCAGCTTAGAATGGATTCAATGGAGGCTTCTTTTTACTAGGAATGTTTTTTTTAACTCTTTTCTTCCACTCTGTTTGTTTTTGTTGTTTGCTAATTAGAAAAGGACAAAAAAAAAAAAAACAAAGATGGCTCTTTGTTCTCTGTTCCTTGTTGTAATAAGTCATCGATGACGATACTGGCTCCTATAAATAGATATCCTTCTACGGAATTTTAATAAAAAAGAGTTAGGAGGGAGAGAGAGCCAGTGAGCAATGGCACCCACAATTCCACTACTCACGTCTTACAAGATGGGCCCGTTCGAACTCTCTCACAGGTCAGTTAAGTTAAATTTAATATTCTTGATTATTTTGAGCTTATCTTTCTCATAAATTTGATCTTTCTCCAAAAAAATTTGCAACTCCATTAAGTAAAAAGATGAACACATGGAATTGTTGGCAATAACTATCGGCCTTAATTATATCCCGATAAGGGATCCAATTGCATCTTTTTTGGTGACACTGAATTACATTTTCTATTTATAAAGTTTTCAAAGTTCAAATAATCGATTCAAATCATTCAACATAATGGATATATTAAAATATGTTTGCTGATCAAATTTTACATTTTTTTCAAAATTTTTTACTATTGGAAGCACATCTTTATATTCAGATTATAGAATTTTTGTACCCATCTTAATAAATAGTAAAAAATTAAAAAAAATGTTAATTTGCAAGCACATTTTAATATAATCATCATGATGAACAGTTTGGATCAACTATTTGGACTTTAAAAATGTAGAATGTAATTTGGAGTCACCAAAAAAATGTGTAATTGGATCCCTCGTCTTATATCCCATTGGTAATTTATATTAGGTTGGTTTAAAATGCTATATATATGTTCCATTTCTCATAGTTTTTTACAATTTTGTAGAATTTGATAGGATTGATTTAATATAGAAACAAATTTAATATATTTTAGTAGTGAAAAATAGAACACTCTATGACAGAAAATTTACTTCTATTATTTTACATTCAAAAGACTCCTTGCACATTATATAGACCATAGAAACTTTCTATACACTCTACTAACACTAAATGACATTTAATCCTCTCATAAACTCTCTTTATTTTCTATACACATTTTTTCATCTTTCAATACAATCTAGAAGACCACAACATATATTTAAAATTTCAATACATTCATGACGTTTGACTAATTGACCAACTAATTAAGTTTACTATTTTCAACAGAATTGTCCTTGCTCCACTGACAAGGCAAAGATCTTCCGGTAATGTACCTCAGCCACATGCTATATTGTATTATTCTCAGAGAACCACCCCAGGTGGTCTTTTGATCGCTGAGGCAACTGATATTTCTCATACTGCACAAGGGTAATATTTTCTCCTTTGAAAGCACAATTTACGTTTCATTTCACAATTTAGAGAATGGACTCAATAGAAGCTTTGTGCAATTTTTAGTTAGTAATTATCCAATTGAGGGGTTAATTACCAAAGGCATAGTTAGTTTTACCGTTGTTGGGAATTTATTCGAGATTTATGCAGTCCAGTGGAGCTTTTATAGTGCCTATACCATTTTATGAGGGGTTGCTGAACTGAAACTTTTCGCTTCCATCCCTGGCATTTGCCGCAACTGTACTCTATTGGCAGCATTCCAGATACACCTGGCATTTGGACAAAAGAACAAGTGGAAGCATGGAAGCCAATCGTTGATGCCGTTCATGCAAAAGGCGGCATATTCTTTTGCCAGATTTGGCATACTGGAAGGGCTTCAAAGAACCGTAAGTTCCCTTTTTACTCTTGTCTGAGATTTCATTAAATCTAATATGAAATGGTGACAATGAAGTGATTATGTTTATGACTTCAACAATGCCTGCTAGATTTTGATTTCATGGGGTATATGTATATTGGCCAATTAACACGTAAGTAAATATTTCATATTACAAATTAAACCATGAATATTTATATCAAATCATAAATTCTATGAAACATGGTGTGGTACATTGAGAGTCTACCACCTTGCCTGTGCTCTTTATTTGGTTCTTTTTTTGGTTTCTAATTACAAGCAATTTAACTATTGGCAGAGTTCCAACCAAATGGCCAAGCCCCAATTTCATCTACTGACAAGCCACTCACACCAATAAAGCGTGCTGGTGGGGAACTTACAGAATACTCGCCCCCGAGAAGATTAGAGATCAATGAGATCCCAAAAATTGTCAACGAATTTAGGCTTGCTGCTCGAAATGCCATTGAAGCAGGTACAAGCTGATTTTACAGTATTGGCTGTCATCACACTAGTCTGATATTTTGATTTGCACCCCTAATGAGTTTTTTTAATTATCTGACATTAGTTAACCATCAATTTATTTATCGAACTCTGAATCTCTAATGTGAGTATTGTTGGATACCGGTGTTAAATTGTTGTCAAGGGGTTTTCTCTAATCTTCTCAAATACCATCCCAACACAGGCTGTGCTGGTATATTGTGGTAATAATTGACCATTACCAATATATCAATTGTTATTTTTGTTCCAGAATTGGTCATTACCTAAGTGTCATCATCTATTATGAGTATCACTGTTACCAATGGATTCATACTTTGAATTGTTTGATGTTGTACTTTCAAAACTGCTGCATAATTGGAATATTTTTTAATTTTTCAACTATACATGGTTCTACTTATTCGATTATTCTATACAATTTACTCCATGATCACGATACCCATGTTGAACTAGTTTTAATAGAATACATTTCTTTCCATATCATCTAGGTTTTGATGGTGTTGAGATTCATGGAGCTCATGGATACCTAATTGAACAATTCATGAAAGACGAAATCAATGATCGTACTGACCAGTATGGCGGCAGTCTTGAGAACCGTTGCCGCTTCGCAATTGAAATTGTTGAGGCTGTATCAAAAGAAATAGGACCCGAGCGGGTTGGTATCAGACTTTCTCCATTCGCTAACTACCAGCAATCAGGCGATTCAAACCCTGAGGCACTTGGATTGTACATGGTAAATGCCCTCAACAAATTTGGCATTGTGTACTGCCACATGGTAGAACCAAGAATGATACAAGCCGATGAAAAAGTTGAGACGCCACATAGTCTTTTACCAATGAGGAAAGCATTCAATGGTACTTTTATTGTGGTTGGTGGCTATGATAGAGAAGATGGAAACAAGGCAGTCTCTAGCGGGTACACTGATTTGGTTGCATACGGTCGAATTTTTCTGGCAAACCCAGACTTGCCTAAGAGGTTTGAATTGGATGCACCTTTGAACAAGTACGATAGGAGCACCTTCTATATTCCAGATCCAGTTGTGGGCTATACCGATTATCCATTTCTTTCTTCGAATTAAAAGAAGAGCATCCAGTTGATATATATTGCTACTTTGTGATTATTTAATATAATTATATAAATAATAAAACGTGTGTTTTGCCTCTTGGGTTTGAGTTTACAGATAATTTTGAAATTTGCCTGCGGAGAAAACAGTCATATCTCTTATTGCTAGTTAGTAAATATATTGTAAAAAGTTTGCTTTGCGTACATAGTGAAAGAGATTTCACCCTGTGGTAATGTTATTTATATTTTACTTTCATAAAAAAAATGACTATCAAGAATATTCATAAAAAAATGACTATCAAGAATATTTATTCTATTTCAATATTTTATTTGCCATCGCCTCTCTCTCTTGGTGGGGCCCACAACTTCTACAAGGGATATATATAGTTTTTTTTTTTTTTTTTTGGATTCACAAGGGATATATAGTGGAGCTCCTTGTTTAACATATTTGATAAGCCAATTGCTACAAATTGCACACACATCAATCGCATGACCTACACAAAACATGTCTTATTTATCATGAAAAGTTGGATTAAACCATCTGATTACCAAATCTTATAGGTCCTGAGCAATCTATACTAATGAGGTTAATAGGTAATAGCCTTTGTAGCAGGAGGCATTGAATGAGGTTTAATGTCAGTGGTCACATAAGATCAAATATTTGTTTATAAATATTTACATTATATACAACAAAAATTAATAAGCAATGCTACATTATTATTTAACCCATTTTATTTAATTGGATTATTAATAATTTATTAATAAAAATCATTGTACAATATCACACATTTTATAAAGAAGAATATAATTTCTTGTAACTAATTTCACAATACAACCGAACACTTTTTAACACATTTCTACAATCAATCCATGCATATTCATACCTATGGGTTCTTACTTTTTCAAAAGTGGATTCTCATCCCGTGTCATCCCGTGATAAACGAACAGGCCCTGAAGGTTCTTCATTTGGCGCATCCTTTGAGATATCTCAAACTTTGAGTGTTTTTTTCGGAAAATCTCAACTTTATAAGGGGTTCTGCACGAATCTCAAAGAGGAAATAATATTGGACCCTATGTTATCCTTGAATAGGCACCGTACACGTCAGTCATGCAAAAATTGAGATATCTCAGAGGTACGTGTCTCGTATCCTTTGTAAGAGCAGCAGGGCTTGCGATCTGTTTTCCATGTTCGTTTAGTCCGTTTAAAAATTTATGCGAACTACTTCAATAAATGTATGTTGACTTTAATATTTATTTGTATGAATCTTAAAGCGAATCAGGCGGACTTAGAACCTACTAATTCCATATTTTCCATCAACTAAATTCTTCAATTATTGCATCTTGATCTATTCGTATTCAATTCGAGATAATGATCTTGCTGGAATATATTCATATAGATTTGACTGCATATTCATTCTCAATATTTGACTGCCAACTAATTCCGATTTTTTTTTTTTTATTTACCATCTTAAAAACAACTGTTTAAATCTTTTTTTTTTTTTTTAATTTTCATATTTATCATGACTGCAGTTTCAAACTACAGTACCATTAGTGTATTTGACAGTGTTCTAAATAGCGCGCTATAACGTTTTTGGACCCTAAACGCTAAGCTATGCATAATAACGCGCTATTTGAGCTACGGACGCTATAGCGGTAATAGCGGTCCGCTATAGCGTATAGCGCAAATAGCGACTGCTATGCAACATTTACTCTTTTTTTTTTTCAATTTATATGAGCTTTAAAATAAAAAAATGGTGAAAATATTGTTTAATTTTGATGAATTTTACATTATATCAAATTCAAGTCCGCTATAATATTTTTTTTATTTTGCTCTTGGTTTTTTTTTAACTGATGATAAATCAAATAAATATTTGTGAAATTATGAAAATTTAAGGGACTAACAATAATTTCTTCAAGGGTCATCTGTTTATTTTACTAGAAGTATGAATTTTTTTTTTCTTTTCAATTTCTAGGTTATTTTGAAATTTAAATAGAAAAAAGATAAATTATGTTATGATGTTGAAGATATTTTGACTAGAAAAAGATCGATAGTTTATGATATTAGTATTACTATAGATATTTTGAGTCGCAATTTGAAATTTGTATTAGTTCAATATGAATATTATATTTTTTTTAATCAATTTGGTATTATTTATTGTTCTATGAGACTAAATAATGTTGATATTTAATACAAATATATAATATAATTTTTATAAAAATAAAAAAAACGCTATGTGGCATAGCTTTCGCTATAGCGTCGCTATTCACTACAGCTTTTTTTGGAGACTCCCCGCTATAACGCGATAAACGCTATTTAGAACCTTGATATTTGATATCACACTGAGTGCATTAATTTGTTACCGTAATTGACACTGAGTGAATTAATTTGTTACCGTAATTTTAATATCACATTGAGTGTATTTAATATCACACTAAGTACATTAATTTAGTATCAGCAGTGCATTTAATATTCCAATTTCTTATCAGTAGCACAATCCATATTTTTTGAAAACTTCCATATTTATCAAGATCGCTGTCTCAAACTGGTCAAACTCCTGATAAATATGGAACTTTTAAAAATAATAGATAAGATGGTTTATTTTTTCTTTTAAAGATGGTAAATAAATAAAAAAAATCGGTAGCACAGTCACACTTACCCATCTCCATGTTATAATGTGTTTTATTCTATTTATCTATAATAGATTAAAAAACAATTGGACAATTGGACGTGACAATTTCAACAACATTGTTAACTAAGGTTGCCAAATTAAGAATGAAACGATTTTATATTTGTGCTAAACGCAGCAATTTAATTAAAAGCCATAATTAATTTGCAATAAGAATGCACTAAAAAAACATGAACTTAATTAAGCAATCATGCCTTTCTTTAAAAATTAAAAAGTTAATGTAATTATGTAACCATGTTCAATAGTGCAGAGCCTGAAAAGCAAACATTTTTAATATGGGAAAGGTTCTTAATTAAAGGGAAGGTGATGTATAAAAAAATGATGTAGAAACTTGTGAAAATATTTTGGATCGAGATGTCATTTTCGGCACCGAAAAAAAAAATCCGACCAAAATGGCATTTCAATTCTTTTGGTTTTTTGTAAAAACTAAACAATCAAGTTAGTTTGGTGACATAATTTTTTTTAAGGAAGTTGATAATTACCCTCCCCCCCCCCCCCCCCCCCCCCCCCCCCCCCCCCCCGCCCCCCATTACCCCCAATTAATTTCCATAATTATCTCTAGTCCTAATTTTTTTTTTCTAAATTGTTAATACTTATGCACAGAAGTATTTATCCCTAAGAAGGGACGTATTTATATCTGAAGGTGAACATTTTTTATATAAATACTTGTCTCTCCAATCAAATCTCAAACTACATGGAGGGGACCATGCATGTTTTTAGAGATGAGATTTTTTTTTATCTCATTTCAAGTATTTATATCTATATTTACAAGTATTTTTTTACTATGACAGTGTCTAACATATAAAAGTATTAATATCAAGTATTATAAGTATTTATAATTATACACTAGAGTATTTATTCATATGTAAAAATTACTTGAATAATCACCTTGTATATGTTTATCGTGATGAATATTTTTTGTATGAATAAATAATTAGTGGGGAGCATAGTAAAACCTCTAATTTTAAAAGTGAACCCTCTAATTTTAGAAGTGTTTTAATAATGGGGAGCGCTATTCTAAGCGCAAAAATTCTATTATTGAGAGTTGAGAGAATTTTTTTTTTCCAGTTAGACCAATTTTGCGCTTAATAAATTCTTCTTTCAATCTTTATTTTAGATTAAGTAACTATTAATAAAGGAAATATTTGAGGCTTCACAATACACATGGCAGATCTTGTATATTTATGGAAATCATAAAATAAGTAATGCAATTATTTTTATTCTACCCACACGATCGTGATTAAATTATAAACTAATTTACTTTATCTTCAAGATTAATATATTAGCATTAAAATACAATAAACTAGGGGTGCATAATTGCAGACAGATCGGTTAATATTCTCCAGTATTTGGATATGTATTTGAATTTTTGTGGATTCGGATATTCGGATAAGTATAATTTGCATATAGGATACGAATACGAGTGCAGTGAGTTATGAAGATAAATGTATGATTATGGTTTTGGTTTTGGAAGCAGATACGTATAATATTTATCTGTATCCGTTTTTTTTTAACTTTTAATATATCCATTTGTATAGATTTGATACGGATACAAATAATGATATGTATCCGTATTTTTTTTTATCTTTTTGTTTTAGAATTATATATGTTTAGAGAGAAATATTTATTTTTTAAGTATCTATTGATTAAAAATTTACTTATGTTGGCTATTAAGTTTTGTAAATGAGATATATATCTCATGATAAGATAACAAGTTTAATATTGAAAAAAATATTATTTTGCCTGTTTAATATACGATATGTATTCATGTTTGATTAATATTCGATTTGTATCTGTATCTATTTAGTATCTAATATGTATCTGTATTTGTATCCGAAAAATAAATAAAAACAAATATAGATATAATTTTTATCACTATCCAATCCGCGTCGAATATATTTGCACCCATACAATAAATGATATTGACAAAATTAAATTATCTATCGTAACTAACAAATAGAATACTTAGAGAATTATGTAAGGATTATGAACTTTTAAAGTTTAGTCAATGACTCTTCATTTGAAAAGGTTTCAAAATGTAACATGTTGTATAGATTTTCATAATTTTAATTGTACTGGAGCTAATCAAATTTGACCATCTTTTTTTATTCATGAATTATTTAAACCAAAAAAGCTTCATACCGGTGTAGGCATTACCCGTTTAGGCATTAATTCTCCTTCCATAAGTGATTGTAGAAATTAATTAGAATCATAATAAGAAAGTATTTAATAAGGGGCAAAATTGTATTAAAAGCAAAAAAAAATTCTCAGCACTCAAAAGTAGAATTTATGCACTCAAAATAGCACTCCCCTTAAATAATTGGTGGGGACTATAATACAATCTCTAAATAATACTCACCTTCCTTTTTTAACTTGGACCCATTAATTTTAGAAGTGTTTAAATAATTAGTGGGCACCATGATGTAAGATTCCTAAATTATAGTTGTGGGTCAGTGGGGATTGAGAAAAGATAGGAGTGTGGGGATGAATGTAATTATTCTTTTTTAATGGCTTTTATAAAAAAATTCCTTGCCTCATGTCATAAAGAGAATCATATATGTGACGAGGAGTTCAAATTTTAAGCTGTTTTTTTTTTTTGGTTAAACTGATTTACAATTGTTTTACACTTTGAATCGGCTAAAATCAGACTAAGATTTGGCTCGACTCGTTAATTATATTCATAAACCGAGTTCAAGCTTTGTTTAGCTTAATTTGATTCGGCTTGTTTGCTATCAGAATGTCATTGCCATTAGCATCATCACCATGATTACTATATTTTATTGTTATTATAATTGTTGTTGTTATTATTATCTATATATATAGTATTAATATTAGAGTGAGGCTAAGTACTAGCATAGTGCAGATTAGTTCCTACTGTGAATTACTATTTTTGTTTTTAAAATTTAAATAGTTGATATGAATGGTTCAACATGATATTTATATAAAAATGTATTTGCAATCTAAATTTTATATTTTTTTTAGAATTTGTTTAGGGTTTAGGATTTTCTTACTTGGATGATGAGGTATATATGAATACTTGCACTACTATGAGGTATGAATACTTGCGCGGTGGACAACTCAAAAATATTCATTATTTATCTCATTTGAAAGAAAAAATTACATAGAAAACGTCTGTGACTTTAGATTCGCAAAAAAATTCACAGATTATCAGAAATATGAGCAACATTGAAGTAAGAAAAAAAACAACCTTTAAAAATGTGTAAAAAATGAGCATGTAATAAGAAAGATTGTTTAAAGAAATACTTGATATTTTACATAAGAATACTTACTATATTAGATGTTAATACTTGTGTGTATAAGTTTACATATTTACGCGCATCAGTTGTAAAGTTTTTCAAATATAAGTGGTTCCTCAGTTAATTAGCGATCCCCCCACATTATTAATGATTGGTACGCGTTCTCTTTTGTCTTTTCGTGTTGGAAGTTGTGATCCATTTATATAATTAATGATTAGAGGATGAATGGAGAAAATAAACTGGAAAAAAGAAATCTTTATTCTTCATACTAAATAATACATGTTTTGTGTAGGTGCTCCTATTGTACTTGTTCAAAGGTGCAACAATATGATACATCATTGTAGCATCCCAAGCAGCAAAACACCCGTTTTATTATTTATATAATTATATTAAATAATCACAAAGTAGCAATATATATCAACTGCATGCTCTTCTCTTAATTCGAAGAAAGAAAAGGATAATCGGTATAGCCCACAACTGGATCTGGAATATAGAAGGTGCTCCTATTATACTTGTTCAAAGGTGCATCCAATTCAAACCTCTTAGGCAAGTCCGGGTTTGCCAGAAAAATTCTACCGTATGCAACCAAATCAGTGTACCCGCTAGAGACTGCCTTGTTTCCGTCTTCTCTATCATACCCACCAGCTACAATAAAAGTACCATTGAATGCTTTCCTCATCGGTAAAAGACTATGTGGTGTCTCATATTTTTCACCGATTTGTATCATCCTTGGTTCTACCATGTGGCAGTACACAATGCCAAATTTGTTGAGGGCATTCACCATGTACAGTCCAAGTGCCTCAGGGTTTGAATCGCTTGATTGCTGGTAGTTAGCGAATGGAGAAAGTCTGATACCAACCCTCTCAGGTCCTATTTCTTTTGATACAGACTCAACAATTTCAAGTGCGAAGCGGCAACGGTTCTCAAGGCTTCCGCCATACTGGTCAGTACGATCATTGATTTCGTCTTTCAAGAACTGTTCAATTAAGTATCCATGAGCTCCATGAATCTCAACACCATCAAAACCTACATGATATGGAAAGAAATATATTCTATTAAAACAGGTTCAACATGGGTATCGTGATGATGGAGTATTTGTGTAGAATAACCGAATAAGTAGAACCATGTATAGTTGAAAAAGAAAAAGATCCCAATTATGTACCATTTTGAAAGTACAACATCAAACAATTCAAAATCTCAATCCATTGGTAATGGTGATATAATATAATGTCACCTAGGTTATAATGACCAATTCTGGAACAAAAATAACAACTGATACTCATAATACATTGTAATGGTCCATTATTACCACAATATACCAGCACAGCCTGTGTCGGGATGGTATCTGAGAAGATTAGAGAAAACCCCTTGACAACAATTTAACACAGACATCCAACAATATTCACATTAGAGATTTGGAGTTTCATAAGTAAATTGATGGTTAACTAATATCAAATAATTAAAAGACTCGTTAGGGGTGCAAATCAAAATATCAGACTAGTGTGATGACAACAAATACTATAAAATCAGCTTGTACCAGCTTCAATGGCATTTCGAGCAGCAAGCCTATAATCATTGACAATTTTTGGGATCTCATCGGTCTCTAATCTTCTCGGTGGGGAGTATTCTGTTGGGTCCCCATTGGCACGCTTTTGTGGTGGCAGTGGCTTGTCAGTAGATGAAATTGGGGCTTGACCATTTGGTTGGAACTCTGCCATGGATAAATTGCTTGTAATTAAAAACTAACAAAAGAACTGAATAAAGTGCACAGGCAAGGTGGTAGACTATCAATGTACAACCAAGTTTCACAGAATTTATGATTTGATATCAATGTTCATTGTTTAATTTGTAATCTGAAATATTCACTTACATGTTAATTGGCCAATATACATATGCACCATGAAATCAGAATCTAACATGCATTGCTTAAGTCATAAACATAATAACTTCATTGTCACCATTTCATATTAGATTTAATAAAAACCTCAGACGAGTAAAAAAGAGAGCTTACGGTTCTTTGAAGCCCTTCCAGCATGCCCAATCTGGCAAAAGAATATGCCGCCTTTCGCATGAACAGCATTAACGATCGGCTTCCATGCTTCCACTTGTTCTTTTGTCCAAATGCCAGGCCTATTTGGATAGCTACCAAATTCGTGGCAAATGCCAGGGATGGAAACAGAAAAGTTTCAGTTCAGGGGTCCCTCATAAAATGGTATAGGCACTATAAAATCTCCACTGGATTGCCCAACTTGCAACTGCCTAAATCCCGAATCAATTCCCAACAACGGTAAAAGTAAAACTAACCCTGCCTTTGGTAATTAACCCCTCAATAGGGTAATTACTAACTAAAAGTTGCACAAAGCTTCTATTGAGTCCATTTACTCTAAAGTGAAATGAAACATAAATAGTGCTAATCAAAGGAGAAAATATTACCCCTGTGCAGTATCAGAAATACCAGTTGCCTCAGCAATCAAAAGACCACCTGGGGTTGTTCTCTGAGAATAATACAATATAGCATGTGGCTGAGGTACATTACCGTAAGATCTTTGCCTCATCAGTGGAGCAAGGACAATTCTGCAAAATTGTAAAAAGCTATGAGAAACGGAACAAAAAGTCTCATAAATATAACTCATGGGATATAATGAAGTGAAAGATTTCTGACAAGCAATATATACAGTGTTTTAAACAAACCCAACATAAATTACTGGTGGGATATAATTAAGGCCGATAGTTGTTGCCGACAATTCCATGCATGTGTTCATCTTTTTACTCAATGGAATTGCTAATTTTTTTGAAGAAAAATCAAATTAATGAGTAAGGTAAGTTCGAAATAATGAAGAATATTGTATTTAACTTACTGATAACCCGTGCTGGCATTTACATAGCTTGTTCATAATATTTTTTCATAATATGAATAATTTTAATGAAGACACAATTAGGCCCTAACATGCAATGACATACTATCTATACTGACCTGTGTGAGAGTTCAAACGGGCCCATCTTGTAAGGCGTGAGTAGAGGAATTGTTGGTGCCATTGCTCACTAGCTCTCTCTCCTCCTAACTCTTTTTTATTCAAAGATCGGATCTCTATTTTTTTTCCTTCTTCTTTGTTATTCAAATGGCGTAGAAGGATCTCTATTTATAGGAGCCAGTATCGATGACTTACTACAATGAACAGAGAGAACAAAGAGCCGTCTTTGTTTTTTTGTACTTTTCTAATTGGCAAAAAACAAAAACAGAAGTCATAATAAAATAAACATTCCTAGTAAAAAGTGGCCTTCATTTATATAATCCACTCTATTCTGGATTGCTGGTCATCCACGCCAAACAAAATACAGATACCAAATCATGTATCACATTAATAAGCACGGGTAGGTACTTCCTCCTTGTTTACAATGCAAAGCAGATCTAGTAGTCGACAAAGAGCCAAGCCGAATCAATTACCAAATTTTGTGGGTGATGACCCGATAATGTATTAATTCAAAAATTGTTCAACTGTAATTTTTTTTGGAAATTCAATAGTTTTAAGTATGAGAACTTGGGTGTTCTTAAGCTCACTAGGTGTTAACTTCAAAATTTATTAGATTAGTTTTAAATAATAAATTCAAAACATTGAAACCAATTTACTTTACAAGTGATGAAAAATCTTCCTTTTTATTCAAATGGTGAGAAGGATCTCTATTTATAGGAGCCAATGTTAGTATTGAAATTGGATTTGATCACATATTTTCCACAACGGTTGGAGCTTTGAAATATGTGACACACTGTAACGTGACCTGATAAATACGTTGTAATTCGATCACGTGATGTGATTAATTTTTCACTACAACAAAGTAGACACCTTTTGTGAGAGAAAAAGTGCATTTATGATGGTCGTCCGTCGCAAAAGGTACTGTCGTAAAAAGAAAAAGCTGAACAATAAGAGTAGTCAATTGCAAAAAAATCACTTTTTTATCCTCGCAAAAAGTGTCTCATTCTTGTTGTGTTTATATGTGTCGTGACTAAAATAGTGACGGACAATAATGTCATGTGAATGATTACGTCACGTGTGGTCACGCCATGATCACACGTGACATGACATCACCTGATGTAAATTAGTCACGTCAATTTTTTATTTATTTTCTAATTTAAATTGTTGAAAATTTAGAAAAAGAAAGATATAGAAAATGTGAAATGACATGTGATAGGGTGGACATCAATGCTAATAGTATTTATAACTCTAATGTTTATTCTACTGTCGATTCACAAGCGTATGAATCTATCGTATAGTATAGATTGGAGTGTCGGTCCATAGGAATAGTGTATTAAGATGTCTAAGATGTAAACTAAGTTCTACGTTATCGGTTCCTTTAGATTGGTTGGTTGTGTTTTGATTGGTTGATTGTTGGTTGCTCCGTTGTAATATTGGATTACAATAGAAGAGGAGTAGTAGATTAAGTGTTTAGAAGATGGGCTTCTAGGAAATTAGACATTTTATTATTTGAACTTGGTTAATCTAGGTTTTGGTTGTCATAACAATAGCGCATGGTCTGTCACCAACCACATGCTACTGCTAATATCTGTCAGTTATAAAGTCACTCAGTAGCATGCGACTTTGTCACCATCCGCACACGCCTGAGTAAATTGTAAAAGGTCTCGTTTCTGCTCCAATTGGAATCACACATGGTTTGATCAGAACCCCACACGCCTTGCACTAGTACTAATTGCAATCTGAGAATTGTTAATCATATTCTAGTGTTGATCTCCCGTCGGTTTCACAACACCTAACTGATTAAGTACTTGTCAGGTACTTAATACAATTGCATTAAGATTAATGATAAGTCCTAATTACTAATATTTCACAATACCAATAATCAAGATCACTCTACTATTAGTTACGGAATACAACATTCGTCTGCTAAACAATATCCTAATAGGTTCCTTACTGTAGTTCGAATATAAGTGGGCACCCCTTTGGTCTATTCTACTTGTATTAAGATACTTATACTCTTAGGATATTGGTTAACCTCTCAATTAAAGGTATGAATGGATTGTGCACTCCATGCATACGAGGTCATTTTAAGCACACAATAAATAAGAACATAAGGCATAAAATCTCAATAAGAATTCAGATCATAATTCAATGATAATTATAAATGAACAACTAGATTAAGCTCATAAGAATTCAAAATTACATTTCTTCATCCTAGAAAAGAGTTGCTTAGTTGTTCATGACAGGTTCAACAATAAAAGAAACAAAGTACATAAAGAAGGAGAGCAATAAAGAGAGATGGAGGGAGAACACCTAAGCTGCACCTTATATCATGCACGTTGTCTTTACACCTTGTCCCTCCTCCTCTTCTAATGGAGACCTTGTTATTCCTTATTGATTTCTCCTTTGCATAGCCTCCACTAAAGTGAAACCCTAGTTCTAAGTACTCTTTGATGTGTATATTCTTCTGTAATTTGAGAGAGAGAGAGATTTCCCTGGTGTCCATATGCTTATATAGGCCTTAATGGGGAAGTTAGATCTGTAACTGCTGTTTTGGCAATTTTTGTGTGCGAATGCCAGAATAGCATGTGATTCGGCTGAGATTCGCATGGGCGGCATAACTGTTTGCAACGAAACTTCTGAATAATATGTGGATGAAGGCATCTGTGCGCTTGAGGCTGAGTGTCAGAATTGTATCGTTTTATGGTTGTTTTTGCTCTAATATCATTTAAAATTTGCAATTCTCTAAAATAAAGTGAAATAACAAAAAAATTTGATTCTCTATAAAATAAGCAATTGTAACTCGATAAGTGACAATAATATAGGCTAAGTGATAGGAAAAATAACGAC
This sequence comes from Carex pumila, assembly GCA_033356055.1. NCBI lineage: Eukaryota > Viridiplantae > Streptophyta > Magnoliopsida > Poales > Cyperaceae > Carex > Carex pumila. Next base: position 355,154 of record JARJHM010000043.1, on the reverse strand, counting down.
TTATTTGACCCCTATCACACCTCAAGTTTAAACCTTTGCTTGTCCCGAGCAAACATCTGAGAATTTTGTTTGTCCCTAAATAAAATACAAAGATTGATGGATATGAAAGATTTTATTGTTCCCAAGCAAATCTAAATAATTCATTCCCGTGTCATATTACCTTGGTTTGAACCTTTAATAATTGCTTCTAAATCGAACTATAAGACTTGTCAAATTATTTTAGATCTAGATTTGCCATGAAATTGCTTGCCCAAACTCTAATTTTGTACTTGAATGAAGATCTTTTATGAATAGACACCTTTGCATTTACAATGACATTCTTGACTTTAATCGGTATCTTTCAAATACAGGAATTTAAAACTATTACTATGAGAATAATCATAAAGAAAATAAACATTCATTTCACAATTCCCCTTATGTGTGATTCTTTTTTTGACCATACCCTTGGGTTTGGAATAAAACTAAGTGATAAAGTGTGTTATTAAAGCATGAACTATGCAAATGCAAAAAAAATTGAAAATTTAAAAGAGGGGTAGAAATTAAAAATGCAGAAATTAAAAGTAAAAATAGATAAAATTCACCTTCTCCCTTGATCCGGTTCCACCCTTCTAATGCATAGATACAAATGAGAGGTTATGCGTTCCGAATGCACTTAAATGTTTCTTATTCTAAAAGGTTCATTCAAGTGTCTTGGAGGATATAGATGTTCTAACTTTGACTTAGCAATTCTCATCCAAATCTTTTTCTTTCACAATTCAAAAAGTGTAGACTGTAAACCTAAATGCAACTTGCTGAAATCAAACATGCACAACAAAGACTAGGTAAACATCCTAACAAGTCTAACAAGAGACCTTATTCATGGTTAGGTAAAATCCTAGTTTTCACAAGTACAAAAAGTAAATATGTAATGCAAAGATACACGGTTCCTACACCTTCTCCCCCAAGCTTAAATCTTTATATCATGGTGATGTTAATCAATTAAGAAACTTAAAGGAGAAGGGTCAGAACCGGTGAACTTACAAACTTAGAAGGGATGGTGTGCACCGGTGAAGGTGACTCCTTCTCGTGCGCAATATTGTTGGAAATATGCAAAGGCCCAGCTCATGAGCTTGTTGAAAGTCTCCAAGCGGTTGAGCCTTTTCAATATCTCATCAAAGTCTACCCCCTCTCTATTTAGGTATGATCTTATGGCTACCGTAGGGGATACAGGCTTAGTAGGATCCCTTGAGATGTGGTAGAAAGTGGTTGTGCGGTTCTGCGGTTCTGCGCACGGTTATGCGTACGATTGTGCTCCATTTGTGCATGACTGAGCGTGCAGTTTGGCCCATTCGTGTGCGACTGAAGAGGTGCTAGATATGGTGTCATTCTACTACAGCTCTAGTTGCTGCAACCTGATTTCTGGGAGCATGCGTCTTTTGTCCTTCCTAGGCTTTATGAGGAGATTGTCAAAGGTGCGAGGTCATCCTCTCCTTCTTCATTTGCTTAGTCATGGAGGTCGCGATCAGTGGGAGTATAGTGATCGGTGTGAATGAGGGTGAAGTACTTGTTGGCCAAGAAGAGGTAGTAAAGGAGATTGCATGTGTTTTGATCAAAGGTCATCTTGACATGCTTGGTCCTACTCAAGATAGTTATATTGAGGTAGTTTTGCTCCATGGCCTCTTGTTTATGACTTACAAGGATGTTGAGGTACTTGCATAGTAAGGTAATGATTCCTTTTATAGCAATAACCCTATCGATGCGCAAATCGGTGGCGACTGCACATAGGTGCTCTTGAACGAAGTACCTAATGTTTGTCTACTACATCCATGAGTCGTTCTTCATTTGTTGAAGGAAAAAGATGTGGTGTATATGGAATTGGCATATATGATTTGAGCGTATCATTGACCTCCCCTGTGGTGAATATGGAATTGGCAAGTATGATTTGAGCGTATCATAGGGGTGCCTCCAAGATGTGGTGCGCCTCTTTGGGATGTTCTTTCTCCAACTCCATTGAGAGCTTTTCCCAAAAGCTGTCTTACCATGTAAGGTCTAAAGTCAGTGTGTCCAAATTTGGGAGTTTCCAAAGCCTCATTACTCTCATAATCTAACATATGATACCCTTTGTTATAGATTGCAAATGATGTGACTCCATCTACATGAATGGTTAAGAGGAGCTCCAAGGTGGGATGTATGTATGACTTCTCTGTCCTTAACTTGCTAGCCAGTTTTCAAACATGGATGTTTGACAACAAGGTTCTTACTTCTCCAAAGATATCATGGCTTTGAACATATAACATTAGTATTTACAACTTGGCGCTCCTTCAAGGCTTGGTATCGTGCTTGGCGGATGCCAGACGTGAAGTTGAGTCCCAATTCGATTGGTGCCTTCCATGGCAGGGGACTTTTGCTCAGATCAAAGTTACCGGCCATCTCCAAAGTCTTCATGCTGTTCGTGAAGGATCTATGCGGTTTAGTGCTGGACCGTGTGCTTTTGGGATGTTGTGATAATAGGCCTGTAGAATTTCTTAAACTTGGATGATCAGAGAAAATTTTGAAAATTGCCAAGTATTGTGAGAGAAAATGACAGAGAATTAAGTCAGGATTTATAGGGAGAGTAGTAATCAAGAATTTGGAGTGGTGTGGTGTTTGTTATTTGGATCATGGGTAGTTATTTTTGCTTAATGCATGAAAACCTCTAAAATAATTGAATTATGGTTATTCTCTTATTTGATCCTATCTCCAAATTCTTTTAAGTCCCTGTGATCATATAGTGCAGTTATTATACGAGTTATAATAGCCAGAATATCTAGAATTTAGAAAAAATTTCTGAACTTTCTTTCAATTTGTACAAGCACCAGGATCGTGTGCAGTTTGCTGCCAAACCATGTGCTTACTGGTATTACCTTATCCAGAGCTAGCGATGATTGTACCTGATTCGTGTGCGACAGATTTTACCTTGTTCAGAGCCAGCGTACAATATAAAGGGAAACATGCACATTTTAATACTTATAATTTCTTCTATTCTGACAACTTGTCATAGCGTTTCCTTCGTGTTCAGTTCTCCGGTGATCCGCATGACTAGGAGATATCATATTTTTCCTTAACCATAGTTGCTTTTGCTGGAGAGCCATCCATGTACGATTCTAGCTTGAACCGTGTGCTATTGAGATTGTTGTTTATAGTAAGGAGATATAGATTTCGAGCATTTTCTCAGTTGCATACGATTTAGTGTTGAAATGCACAAATCGGCGAAAAAGGTTCCAAATAGTTGTATTTGTTCAGACCTTCAACAGAAGCATTTTGATTAAGTACTTATTGTGCCTGTTAGTTGTAACTCTCTACAAGTGCTAAAGTTATCCCTCTTTAGTGTGCAAGTTGTAGCTATGACTTAGTTTTAATTATGCTAAGAAAAATTTAGAAAATGTGAAAAGCAAAAAGTAAAAAGGTAAAGTAGGTTCTTGGGTGGCATCCTGAGCAGTGCTTGTTTATGGTCTAAAGCTTGACCATGCTGCATCTATCTTTTAGGTGTTGGCAAGAAGGTTCCTCCTTCACCAAGTGGAGGTCCTTCATATCCGCACTCTTTTTTTGGTGGTTGATGCACTTGTAACTCTCTTTATGATTTACCTCCGGCTAACCCGGTAGGTTATTTCCCTCTTGAGAGATTAGTGGAATCATTTGCTAGGCGAGCAACTTGATTTTCGACATTCTTCGTTCTATTGGTTAGTGCAGCCACGCTTGTAGCCATATCATCGCTTGCCTTCTTTTGAGATCTGATGAATTCATCCATTGTCCACTCAAGTAGGGCTTGCGAGGTGGTTGTGCATTGAATTGTTGCTGCGGATATGATTGTTGTTGTGTGAGTCTATTTTGATATTTCGGTTGGCGCATGCCTCCTTAATTCTTGAAGGTAGAGTTTTGATTGTTCCTCATTCCTGCATTGTAATAGTTAGAATTGTAATTGTTGAATTGAGGATTCCCTACCATAGCAATTTGTTCGGCCTCGACCTCGGCCTCGGTCATGAGAGGGCAAGGATATTTAGGTTATGAGGCTCTCCACAGTCCCCGCATGTTACAATGTTTACCACTGTTGCATTTTTTGTTGTTAACTTAAATACAACATTAATTAATGCGTCCACCTTAGCAGTGAGGAGGGTAAAGTCATTGACATTGTGCTTGCCTTAAGTAGCAGCCCTATTTAGAGAACGGACCGAAGTTGAATAGTTTTGACTTTGGCACAAGTCATTTATGATCTGGTTAGCATCCTTGACACTTTGACTAATGAAAGCTCCTCCAGCGGACCAGTCTAGTATTTGCTTCAAGTAAGGGAAGAGGCCATCATAGAAGGATTGTAAAACTAGTCATTTGCCAAGTTCATGGTAGGGACACTCTCGTAAGAGGTCCTTGTGGTGCTCCCAGGCATCATTCAGATATTCTCCATCTTGTTGTTGAAAACTGGTTATTCTCAAATGATAGTTAGCGATCATCTTCAATGGAAAGTATTTGGCAAGGAAGGCAGTGGCAAGCTCGTCCCAGGTTGTGATTGACTCGGGATCTGTAGAGTCCAACCATGCTTTCGGCCTTTGTCTAAGTGAGAGGGAAAATAGGCGAAGACTCATGTAGTTTTTCTCTACTCCTTCTTGTCGGATGGAGTCACTAATAGTGAGGAAGTCGGAGATATGGATCTGGGAGTTGTCTCTCAGCTAACCTTTGAATCGGTTCCTTTGAACTTCATGTATGTATGAAGTTTTGAGTTCGGTTTGAGCATTGGCGACGAGTATGCAAATACTGCTTCGGTTATGGTCCCCAATTAGCATGGAATAGTCCTAGTCTCTTTTTTATTGACTTCCACTCGGTTGGGTGGAACTCAGTTGTTGTGTTGTAATGGTGGGTTCGGTGGATCTTCACCATAGGAAGACATCTCGGAAGGTTCCCTTAGAGGGGTCTTTCCTCCTTACGTACTTCCTCTTGGTTGAAGTTGAGAGAGTAGGAGTTAACTTCTTGTTTGATTTGAGAATCTAGACTAGATCTCGTGTATCCAGCCAGTGTATGCACCTACAAGAAGAAAATAAAAGATTAAGATGAGATTAAAGAAAAGAGATTAACAAGAAAACTAAAATAACTAAAAGACCTAGATTCAATTTGGTAACTTAGACACCTTAATAACAATGTAAAAGTTCATGAGGACTTTTACATCATTCCCGGCAATGGTGCCAAAAAACTTGATATGATGGAAATCAGTGTTAATAATATTTATAACCCTAATGTTTACTCTACCGTCGATTCACAGACCTATGAATCTATCGTATAGTATAGATTGGGGTGTCGATTCGCAGGGATGGTGTATTAAGAGGTCTAAGATGTAAACTAAGTTCTAAGTTATCGATTCCTTTAGGTTGGTTGGTTGTGGTTTGATTGGTTGATTGTTGGTTACTCGGTTGTAATGTTGGATTACAATAGATGAGTAGTAGTAGATTAAGTGTTTAGAAGATAGGCTTCTAGGAAATTATACATTCTACCATTCAAACTTGTTTAATCTAGGTTCTGGTTGTCATAACTATAGTGCACGGTCTGTCACCAACCACATGCTACTGCAAATGCCCTGTATTGATACCAATTGCAACCTAAGAGTTACTAATCATATTTTAGCATTGATCTCCCGTCAGTCTCACAACACCTTAACTGATTAAGTACTTGTCAGGTACTTAATACAATTGCATTAAGATTTATAATAAGTCCTAATTACTAATATTTCATAATACCAATAATCAAGATTACTCCACTATTAGTTATGAAATGCGACATTCGTCTGCTAAACCATATCCTAATAGATTCCTTACTGTAGTTCGAATACAAGTGGGAACCTCTTCGGTCTATTATACTTGTGATACAGGCTATCTCAGGATAACATGCTATATACAGAAGATGGGCTGAAGTTGGGCTCGTCCTGCTCGAAGTCGTAGGCCGAGAAGAGGTGGTGGTGAGGTCGGACTTTCTTGGAGTGCTGAGCTGCCAGTGTCTAAGGTGTCTTCTTTTATAGTGTAGCTTCCTTCCTCACTTTCCTTGGAATTGTCTCCACTCCAATCTTCATCGTCATCACCATCCTCTCCATTCCCATCTCCTCCAACCCATCTCCTCCTCATTGTCTTTGTATGCGTTCTCGGACCTCGCTTGCTCAAAGTCGGGCAAGACATTGTGCTCGGTCCGTTCCTCTTTGGGTTGTTCGGATGGACTGTTCTCCGGGTTTTCTGTGGCATGGGAGCGAAAGCGGGTTGGTTATTTCAAGGCGGGGGGACGCGAGATCGTCCAGGGGTATGTTTGTGGGAAGTAGTGCGCATGAGGAGTTGCATAGGGATACTGATAGGGAGACGGTACCAAGGCGAGTAGTAGTGAGGTGGGTACCAAGGTGGCACACTCTCTAATGGAGGGGATCGCAACCCAAAGTCATGAGCGAGCGACCTAGGTGTTTTGGGTTTCACTCTTACCCTTCTCGGGCAGTGAGTTGTGGTGTAACCTAGGTTCGTCCTCTCCGGGTTGACCACGGGGTCAACTGTGCCATCTGCTGTTAATTTGCCCATGTCTGGGTTAGGAGTGATGATCCATAAACTAGTTTGATATGTTAATGGAATGGTATGGCTAGTGCTGTTTGTCAACTTGTTCGCGCCTCTAAAGAGCGAAACGGCATCACCCTTAGTGGACCCGAGTATCTTCGAGATGACCTAAAAAATACGATCTAGGTCGCCAACATTGATGTTGGACTTACACGGGTTTGTCGTCATCTTGCTCTTTGGTAAGGCAGTAGGGGCCCCAGGTGGTTGATATGGTCTATCTCAGGATAACAGGCCGTATACAGAAGATGAGCTGAAGTTGGGCTCGTCCTACTCGAAGTTACAAGTCGAGAAAAGGTGGTGGTGAGGTCAGGAGTTAACCTCGGATCTCTAAAGTCAGGAGATGACTTAAGAGACTGGAAATGATCTCGGAAATATTGAACTCTAACCTATCTTATTTCTGAGATGTGTGTGTGTGTAAGCATGTACTACTTGTGGTTTACCCTTTTCTTGTCAAAAGAAGGGTCTTATATAGGGTGACCTACATACCGCCTTACCCCTGCCAAAGGTAAGCCAGTTCATGGGCCAATTATGAGATCGTGTGATTGTGATCACAATATAACTAACAGTTATGTGATGTCGTGAATGGTTATGCTATAACCGACATTGTTGGGAGTTTAGCCGACTCTTGGGTTTTAAGTCGCGAGACAAGGGCTATATTGGCCCATTTAAGTCGGTTAATTCTAGACTTCAATCATAAATGGCTTTGTTCACACAAAAGTGTATGCACAAAGTTTTAGTACAACAAGTTGTACCTTTTAACCTTAAACACACTTTTGAGTCAGATTGCAAGTGCACAATCCTATCGTGTAGTATATTATCAGATATCGATCATAAGGACGGTTCAAGTATCAACCAAATTCTACCTAAATTAATTAAAAACTAGAAGTTAGAAAAGTTGGTTTGGTTTGTTTAATTTCTTAAATTCAATAACAATAATTAAAATGACAGAAAGTAAATTAACTTGGTTTTAATTAATGATAAAAAGGCTTTTCTAGGGTTTCAGACTCATCTAAGTTTTGCCTCTCAGTCCCTGATACGGGCTGTACAGCTTCCTGTATGGGTCTTATCGGGTAACACGAGCCGTACAGCTTCCTGTCTTGTCCGTACTGACTTCGAGTTAATGCACCAGATATAGTTTATTTGTGTTGTTCTTTTGTGTAAGGTTCTACTAACCATACCTAATGTTCCTAAACCTCAACCATCGTATGTTGGTTCATTAACTTGGTATGGAATTGTAGTATCTGCCCTCGTTGGGTTCTAGACCTTAACTATCGTATATTGGTCTGAATTACCTATTTGCTTGTTTGGTATACTAAAGGTAACCTTTTATCTATCGATAAGAGGAAATGTTCACCTTTTGGGTCACTAATCCTATCTCATGTACTTAGTTTGGTCGAGATATTATAAAGGTTGTAATGCGCTATAGACGTGGCCATTCATATATTGACAAACCAAAATAATTAAACAATTTTTGCTAAGCAATTAAAATCAAGCAAACACAAATTTGAACACAAAAATTCCAATATCCAAAATGCAAAACATAATATTTGATTACATCTTAACCTTAGAAACTAAGAAATCTACTCAAACATGGTTCTAAAAAAATAACATAGATAAAGTAAAGAGAAATCATGATAAAACCCAAAAGATGAGGAAGATCCACAACAAAATTCGCGTCTTTTGCTTCTCAACTTTGCCTCCAAGCAATAGCCCCCAATCCAAAACCCTAGGAATGCTTCTCTACTCCCCAATGAGCTCTCAGGTGCAAGAAATCCTGTATATATCCATCTCTGGCCAACCTTTATTCATTAGACCTTGTTTCCAGATTCTGGATCTATTTCCGGATTTGTCTAGTACGGCCCGGACAAGATCCTGTTTGAGTCAGCGGTCGGACTAGTGATCAGATCGAGGTTAGTATGGCCCGGACAACATCTTGTACGAGTCGTGTAGAAATTTCCCAAATCTAGATTTCTCCTCAATTTCACCCGAATCCTGCAAAATAAGAACAAACTTGCAGCATTACCATATTCTATAGATATTTAATGAATTACGACCAATTTAATGGTTATAAATAGTTTTGGTACAAAATATGGGTCAAAAAGTAGATAGGATTACGAGATATCAAACTTCAATCATGGGCTCTACATTGTATCCCGGGTTGGCCTCTCAATTAAGAGGTCTTAATCTCGACCTTGTTTATGGCCCATATTAAATTTAAAAGGGCCTTGGGAATACGGCCCTATCAACTTGTATTTAAGATACTTATACTCTTAGGATATTAGTTAACCTTCTAATTAAGGGTATGAATGGATTGTGCACTCCATGCATATGAGGTCACTTTAAGCACATAATAAATAAGAACATAAGGCATAAAATCTCAGTAATAATTCAGATCATAGTACAATGATAATTATAAATGAACAACTAGATTAAACTCACAAGAATTCAAGATTGCATGTATTCATCCTAGAAAAGGGTTGCTTAGCCTCTCATAGTGGGTTCAACAACAAAAAAACAAAGTACATAAAGAAGAAGAGCAATAAAGAGAGATGGAGAGAGAATACCTGCACTGCCCCTTATCTCATGCATGCCGTCTTTACGCCTTGTCTCTTCCTCCTCTTCTAATGAAGACCTTGCTATTCCTTATTGATTTCTTCTTTCCAAAGCCTCTACTAGCTAGAGTGAAACTCTAGTTCTAAGTGTTATATGATGTATATGTTCTTATGTAATTCGAGAGAGATTTCCTTGGCATCTATATGCTTATATAGGCCTTGATGGAGAAGTTAGATCTGTAACTGCTGTTCTTGCAGTTTCTGTGTGTGGATCCCTAAATAGCATGCAATTCGGTTGTGATCCGCATAGGCAGCATAACCGTCTACAATAAAACTTTTGAATAGCATGTGGATGAAGGCATCCGTACGCCTGAAGGTGAGTGTCCGAATTGCATCGTTTTATAACTGTTTTTGCTCTAATATCATTGAAAATATGCAATTCTCTAAAATCAAGTGAAATAATAAAAAAGAATCTGATTCTCTATAAAATAAACAATTGTAACTCGATAAATGACAATAATATACACTACAACAAAGTAGACACTTTTTACGAGGGAAAAAGCGCATTTATGATGGTCGTCCGTCGCAAAAAGAAAAAGTTGAACAATGAGAGTAGTCCGTCGCAAAAAGTCATTTTTTTATCCTCGTGAAAAGTGTCTCATTCTTGTTGTGATAGGCTAAATGATAGGAAAAATAACAACTCATTTAACCTCTATTAACATGAAGTGACATGACGTGACGTGATGTTTCGTGATACGATGGATCATGGGGTGAAAAATTTCCTTCTCTGCCTATAACTGTCCGGTTATCAGTTTTGCTGTTCAATCTGATCTGGATTTTGATCTGACTGTTCAGATGTAAACTCAAATTTTGAGTTACCACAGAGGATCTGAATCCATTCTAAGCTGGTCATCCATGCTAAACAAAACACAGCTAGATGCCAAATCATCAATCATGTTACATTCTAAGCTGGTCATCCACGTTAAACAAAATACAGGTAGATGCCAAATCATCAATCATGTTACATTCTAAGCTGGTCATCCACGTTAAACAAAATACAGGTAGATGCCAAATCATCAATCATGTTACATTCTAAGCTGGTCATCCACGCTAAAATATCACGTTTAATAAGCACGGCCGGGTAGGTGAACAGAGATCCACGCCGGCTTTGATTTAAGCACGAGTCTCAACTCCCGAATCAATTATCAAATTTTGTGGGTGATGACTCGATAATGTATTATTTCAAAAATTGTCCAACTGTAATTTTTTTTGTTTTTTTTTTTAAATTCGATAGTTTTAAGTATGGTCTATTATATATTGTAGAGAAATTTATATACACATCCTTCAAAACTTTGTGATTTAGATATTTCTCCATCAATACTTTAAATTTAGTTATTTTTCCATTAAAACTTACGCATGTTATTAATATTCCCATTCCTTCATTTAATCACTTAAAAATATAATTTAATATTATTAAAAGTTTAAGTTTAGAGCTTTATTCCCATCTAATTCTTCTATCTCTCCTTCGCTCCCTTTTGAAAACCATATGATGTGATTACAAAGCAATTTGAAATATTCAATTCTGGAGACACATTGCCAAAATACCTCACTTGAATAGTGTAAAGGAAATTCATATTGTGTACTTTTGTTCTAGAGCTTGAGATGCTCGACAGCTCGAGCCTCTGACTCACTTAGTGCAATATTTTTTACATATTTTAAGTTCTCGTGGGCTCTTTTGAAGTAATCAATTTCTACTCCGAAGCTACTCATACTTGGATGAGTCTGGAAATTAGCAAGAGCATGCATGGAACATCATTAAGAAAGCAAGCATTGCCTTGAGAATATGAGGTTATTGTGATCAAGAGTCAAGTGAAAGTTGTGCAGGCCTCCATTGCCTTGAGAATACTAGTTGCCACGTTGAAAATAATACTATGTATATGCACTCTGGGCATGCCTAACAAAACTGGAATGAATCTTACAAAATCTATCATTTTTTTCTTTTCTTCTTATTTTCTCTGTAACCAAATGAAGCATTTTGTTTCATCAAAACAAAAATAATAATTTATCTATAGGCTTTATATGACCGTTACTTTATTTCCCCTTTTTAGTTAATTTCGTCAACGGCTCTAATAAAGCTTTGTAATCTATATAAACTATTATTTTTTTCTCTTGTAAAGTTATGAGATGGTGATATTCACTCAACTCAACTCAAACACTGTTTTTAGTACCATAGCTGTTTGTGCATCCAGACAACTCAATATTTGAAGCAAAATATCATCGGGAAGCTGCTAATAATTATATCATAGGCAAGGACAATACCTATTGTTGATTCTCAATTTTTTTTATTCACACTTTGTTTGTAAAATATAACGGTCCATATATAAAATGAAATAAATTATTTTGTATATTACTACTCATTTGGTTCATTCATCTTTGTTGATTTCGTATCAATTTAACTAACTCGGAAAATAACGTGGATGGCTTGAATTCATAGTATGAACTTGGGATCTTTAAATATTACATAGTTAACAAACTCCCGATAAATGGTCAAAAAGTTATGATACTAATTAACTATAATGCGCTACACAATTGTAATACTGCTGCTTCTGGGAACACAACCATCAAGTGTTCCATGAAAATAATCCATGATTTAAGCAAACTAAAATTATAATTTGATTTTAAAAATAGAACCGAATCAAATCAAATCGATTCAATATTGCAATCAAATTGAACCGAACTAAAGTTTTATTTCAATTTATTCAGTTCAAACTAAAATATATTAATTTATAATAAACTAAAGTATATTAAAAAATAAACTGTGGCTATTGGTTAGCGCCTCCAAAGACTTGTATACACTTGGGGTCCACTCTTGTGGGTCTATTCATTAAACACATATTCGGAGACCAAGTCCTATTTGAATACATTATTTGTAGCGCCGCCAACACATGCAGAAAAAATAAAAAAACTCGTGTAGTCTACGTGCAAATGGCTTATCCATGCATTACATAGATGAAGATTTTAATTTTCAAAAGACCTTATCCAACACATTCAGAAAACACATAGTTGTAGACCTACATGATTACATCGATCATTCTAGAAATTGACTTTAATGTGAATTTGAGTGGGACCAGTTTTAAACTTTATTAACAGCTGCCTATTCGTTATTTTATTAAGGGAAAAGATTGTTTTCCCCGTCTGTTATCTCCCATTCGTCCCCCATTATTTTAACTAATCTCAAATCTAGTTGTTAACGACTTCTAACTGTTTACCGATTGAACTTTTATAACTATATAATCATTAGAAGTGTCCAATACACTATCTTCTCTCTATCTTTCCATTTTGAAGTTTTAGAAAAGCAAAACTCTCAACCTTCTGACACTCATACTACCACCTCTCCTCTCCTCTCCAATGGTGTCTCTAATTCGATCTCACCACCTCTTGCCTCCCACCTTTAGCTTTGCAAATCGCAACAACAGAACTCCATTACTCCAATTCTCTTCTTCACTAACACTATCCAACTCCAATTGCACAACCAGATCAAAACCGAGTTTCTCTTCTTCGAACAATAGAAGTCAGAGTTGTGGCTGATGCGGAGGAGAGGGAAGAAAGAAATGAAGATAGCTCAGAGTTGGTTTGGTGTGTGGTGGCCCCTCGACTGAGAGAGACATTTCTCTCAACTCGGCGAGATCTGTGCTTGATCACATACAAGAGAAAGAGAGGGTGCACTGGGGGAGCGAAGGGAGAGAGGTTGGGTTGGGTTTAAGAGTTTTGGGGTTAACGGTCTAGGCACATTAGAAAGAATGGAACTAATATCTTTGTGCTAGAGATTTTGGCTGAATGTATTTGAACAGTTTTGAGACTTTTCAAAGAAACAAAATCAAAATAGGATAAACAATAAAGAGATGATTTAGGTTAAACTAGTTTTGACTGGATTTACATTCCGAAAGTTAGTACAAAATTCTCGAAGCATCATTTTTTGAAAACCTTCGCAGAAGCTACGAAGTTGTGAGGGAGAATCAAACTCTCGATTTTTTGGTAAAACAATTCTAAATTTTTTTCCTAACTAATTATGCTACCCCCTTTTGAGGTTCATCATTTTTTATTTATAACATATTTATAGTTTTATTAACTTTAATTAACAAATTTTGTATTAACAATTATATCTTTATAAAACTACTTAATTCTAATATGTAACAAATTGAAATTTTTAAGTATGAAAATATTATTTGTAATTTTTAATTTGGTTTAATAATAGTCTTATATAAATCAAATTTATCTTTTAGCTAACTAAATGTTAATTTCTTATTTAATTAGCTAAAAAATTAATTAGTTGTAAATTTCGATTGTTAGTTTAATTAATTGATTTAAATTTCTAGACTAAAACAATTATGAGTGCTTTCATTACTAACTATTTTTTTTTGGCTTATCTTAGTAACTATCAATATGTTTAAACACCAAACAGATTAATTGATTTAAGTTACTTTACAATAACAATCAAGCACCAAAAATAGTAATTTGTAAAATATATATATATATATATATATAGAGAGAGAGAGAGAGAGAGAGAGAGATGGGCTATGGTGCATTGCAATGCATAGACCCCCTCATGCATTGCACTGTAAATCACATATTTAAAGTCTAAACGACCGATCCGAACCGTTAGATATTTAATCCATATTGAAATGTGGTTGGAAACCAAATTTTACATTTTTTGGAATTTTTTTACTATTTATTAAGTATTTTTGAAAATTGTTGTTTTGCTGTGAACAGTAAAAAACAGTAAAATTTTCTGGACCATCTGATCATCGACTTTAAAAATTGCTTAATAAATATCCAAAAAATGTAAAATTTGATCCCTAAGCACATATTAATATGAAGAATAATATGAACGGTTCGGATCAGTTGTTTGGACTTTAAATCCATGATTTATTGTCCAATGCATGAGGAGGTTCATGCATTGCAATGCACCATAGCCCATCTCTCTCTCTCTCTCTCTTGTTTGAAACGCTGACAGTAGCTGTCAGACTATGCATTGAATAGAAGAAAATATTACATCCAGTTACCAGGTACCAGTATAAACAAATCCATACCAGTACACTTAGTAAGAGTTTAAAAATAAATAAAAACCCCCCTATACATCACCTCTCAAAGTAATGCTACAAAAACAACAGATAGCAAGAAACATAAAATAAAATAAAATAAAGATAAAAACTACTCAGTCCTTCGAAAATCTAAGACCCTAATCTGGAGCCTCTCTCTCTCCCTCTCTCTCTCTCTCTCTCTATATATATATATATAATACTTTACAACGTAACAATTCATACTCCAGTTATAAATATGAATACTTACATTATGAACGTATGAATACTTACAATACTTTATGTTAATATTTTCAAACGTCATCTAGTGCCACAAGGAAAAAAAAAGAAAAGATAGAGAATATACTATATACAACTACTTGATACACGAACTATTTACACTTATATAAAGAGGTGTGAATACTTGCAATACTTGATATTAATACTTTCAGAATTATTCAGTGTCATATGAAAAAAAAATGATAGAATTTGTTAGATACAAACACTTAATACATGAACTATTTACACTTAAATGACGATGTATAAGTACTTGTAATACTTTATAGAGGAGGGTTCAAATGCCTCCATGTTTTTGTGCCTCCATCATGCATCCATCTCTCTCCATCATTTTCAAAGTTCAAATAGTCGATCCAAACCACTCAATCTAACCTCCATACTAAAATATGTTTGGAGACCAAATTTTATATTTTTAGAAATTTGTTTACTATTTTTTTAGATAGATACAAAATCAGTAAATCTGAACCATCTAAAAATAATATTTTTGTATTTATCTAAAAAAATAGTAAAAAAATTCCTAAAAATATAAAATTTGGTCTCCAAATATATTTTAGTATGGAGGTTAGGTTGAGCGGTTCGAATCGACTGTTTGAACTTTGAAAATGATAGAGAGAGATAGAGGCATGATGGAGGCACAAAAACATGGAGGCATTTGAACCCTCCTCTACTTTATATTAATACTTTTATATATCATCCAGTGTCATAAGGAAAAAAAATTAATATAATTTGTTAGATGCATATACTTGATACATTACCTATTTATACTTATATGACGAGATATGAATACTTGGATAATTGATATTAGTACTTTCGAACGTTATCTGATGCTACAAGAAAAAAAAAACAATTGATAAAATGTTTTAGATAAAATGGTTAAAACATTAACTATTAACATTTGCATAATGAGGTATGAATACTTATACTTGAAAATAATACTTTTACATAACATCCAATGCCACACATGGAAATAAAAATAAAAATTTCATAGATTTTGTTAGTTATTAACACTTAACATATGAACTATTTACACTTTTATAACAATGTATAAATACTTGCAATACTTAATATTAGTATTTTCAGACGTCATCCAATATCATATGAATTTTTTTTGATAAAATATGTTAGGTACAAACACTTCAGACACAAATTATTTACAGTTGCATTACAAGGTATGAATAATTGCTCGACGAGATATGAATACTTGCTCGACGAGAAATAAATACTTACACAACAATGTATGAATACTTACATGATTAGAAATGAATACTTCCACGACGGATAACCCAAAAGTACGTCATCATGGATCTCATTTGAATAGGGCTGCTAATGACTAAGATTCAGCTCAAACTCGACTCGACTCAATGAGAGAAGCAAAATGATTCGGCTCTAACTCGGCTCACTTTTAAAAGAAAAAAGCTCGGCTCGGCTCATGTAATCACTTGGCTCGACTCAGCTCGTGAGCTCGCGAGCCTACTCACGAGACGGCTCATATTACATGTTGAAAAAATGATCATTTTACTATTTTAAAGAAATGATCGAAGTGGGATAGAGATATTCTTGTGAATTTAAATTACATGTTGAAAAACTTTGATTATTTTCTAAAGAAATGATCTAAAGAAATTTGAAAAAAATATCATTTCTTTAAAATAATTTCAAAATGCCGGCTCATATTACATGTTGAAAAACTTTGAAGTTTGAAATTTGAAAAAAAAAAATCTAAAATAAATTGAAATCTTTTTTTTAAATTTCAAATTTTAAATTTTTTTAGACTCAAATTTTTTTCATATTTCAAATTTTTTCATATTTCAAATTTTTTTCATATTTCAAATTATTCAAATTTCAAATTTTTTCTTTTTCAAATTCAAAGTTTTTCAACATGTAATATGAGCCAACATTTTGAAATTATTTTAAAGAAATTATCTTTTTTTCAACTTTCTTTATATCTTTTTTTCCACATGTAATTTAAAGTCACAAGAATATCTCTATCCCACTTCGATCATTTCTTTAAAATAGTTAAATGATCATTTCTTCAACATGTAATATGAGCCGGCTCGCGAGCTCACAAGTCGAACCAAGTATTTACATGAGTCGAGTTGAGCCGAGCCGAGCTTTTTTCTTTCAAAAGTGAGTCGAGTTGAGTTAGAGCATTTTTTAGTTTCGAGTCCAATTCGTTATGAAATATTGAGCTGCTCAACTCATTGATTCGCGAGCCGGCTCAACTTATTAGCAACCCTACATTTGAAAGAAAAAAATTGTGTAGAAGACGTTCATGGTTTTCAATTTGCAAATTTCCTTACAGATCGTCAGAAATATTGCTGATATTAAATGAATAAAAAAAATTCACCTCTAAAAACGTGTAAAAGATGAATATGTGATGAAATTTATTTTATAAATCATAATTAATTAAATTAATTTTAGCAAAGCAGCATGATTACTTTTTTTTTTACAAAAACAACAAAGACAGAATTTCCAATTCGATCTCCACATTTTACTTTTTTTTGGACCGAATTGGGAATTCAATCTCCCTTTATTTTGAAATAGGAGCTGTCCTTGGAAGAAATAGCTTGTTTATGGAGGAAACAGGTCTGTTCCTGACAGAAACAAGTGTTGTCCCTGAAAGAAACAGTCTGAAATAGGAGATGAAACAGAAGAAATACATCACATAAATATAGGGCGTTCAAAATAGTTTGCTCGTAGTAGAAACACAGGCTGTCCCTAGATTAAACAGAGGAATTATGTACTGCACATGGTGAATGCCCTCAACAAATTTGGCATTATGTACTGCCACATGATAGAACCAAGGATGATACAATTCGGTGAAAAAACCGAGACGCCACATAGTCTTTTATCCATGAAGAAAGCATTCAATGGTATTTTTATTGTGGCTGGTGGGTATGATAGAGAAGACGGAAACAACGCAGTCTCGAGCGGGTGCACTGATTTGGTTGCATACGGTCGGATTTTTCTGGCAAACCCAAACTTTTTTTTTTTTGAGATTTAGTGGAAATGGTCTGATAAAAGATATATTTATAAAAAGATATATTTATAAAAAGAGATATTTACATTGAGCTGACCCCCAATGGCGGTCTCATAACCTATGTGTTACTAAAACATTTAAATATTAAAGAGGTCCGCTATCAAAAATAAAAATCCAGGACCCTACCAGGGCCGGACTCCATAATGTCGCACTAACCTTAAACCACCGCTCGCTATACAAATAAGGACCAGTTGTGCACATTAATTGTCGCCGCATTGAAAAGTTGTTCCAGTTTGCAAAGCTGTGAGAAGATCCGGCGATTCCGTTCCTTCCACAGTGCCCATGTTCCTGCCGCCCATGCTATATCCCAGACTTGCTTAAGAAGTTTGAATTGGATGCACCTTTGAACAAGTATAATAGGAGCACCTTCTATATTTCAGATCCAGTTGCTGGTATCCTCTGGCACTGCTGCATCACGGCGTGTTTGGTTGTAGGATACCATGGGAATTGCACATGATAATTAAAAGTTAAAATAAAATTGTTGGATATAACCTACGTTATTTTCTCTGTCTCATAAAAAATTAACGTCTCTAAATTATTCACATTAGTATATTTTTTATAAGTTCTTGATGACAACCAAAATTAAGTTAAAATATCATAATTTTTTACATGTTCATAGATAAAATGATGTAGATCATATTTAATGGTTTTATTTTGATTATTTAAATTTTAGATTTTGAATTATTTAAATTTTTAAATGGAGGCACAATCAAAATAAAAAATGAAGATATTTGAACCTTCCTCAATATTCAATTAACTATTACCTATTTATATTATAACTTTTCATAAAATAATTTTTTCGTTCAAATATATGTAGAATTAATTTCGAAAATTATTCAAAACAGGATAAAACAGGACAAAACTTATTCAAAAATCATTCGTCACTTGTCTTGTTGCCAAACAGGGGTTAAAATTTTTTTTTATTGAAATATTAGAAATGTTTAATATATTTCTTCAAAAATATATGAAATACAATATATTTTGATTTTTTAGAAATACTACAAAAAATAATCCGGATCAATATTTTTCATGTTGGATTTTTCGAGGCTGTAAGAAAAATTAATATATTTATTTATATTTTATTGAAAAATATAAAAATACTTGGATTCTGAATTATTAATCCTAGTTCAAAAATCACTTCTAAGTAAATACATAAATTATTGTCATCCTTCTAGTATATTTAATTTCTAAAAAGTTTTATCTATTTTTGAAAAAAAAAACAAAAAACTTTAAATTATTTAACAATTGTTATTAAAAAATAGAATTTTCAAAATAGATGCATTTTTTAGAAATTAAATATACTAGAAGGATCACAATATTTTATGTATTACCTAAAAGTGTTTTAAATCGCGATTAATAACTCAAATTCAAAGCATATTTATTTTTTTCCAATAACATAAAAAGAAATTTATTAATTTTTCTTACAGCCGTGAAAAATCTAACCTGAAAAATATTGATCTAGATTATTTGTCGCAGTCTTTCTAATAAATCAAATTATATGTATTCCATCTATTTTCAAAGAAATATATTAAATATTTATAATATTTCAATACAAAAAATAAATTAATTAAAAAAATTATGTTTTGTAAGAAAAAAAAATTAAAAAACTGGTGAGATTCTCATCGGTTTCTTTTCTTGAAACCGGCAAGAATCTCACCAGTTCAAATTTGGAAAACCGGTGAGATTTTGACTAGTTTGGACAATTTTCGAAATCCTACACAAAAATGAGTAGAATTTGAAATTTATTAATTTTTTTTGGATATTAATAAAAATTCCGGGAAGGTACGTCTAAAAAAGATTAACAGGTTTTCTAATTCTCTCATTTCAATTTAATAGATTTACTACCAAGCATAAGACAACTAATTATTTTCTTTTTTCCCACATAACCCAATGAATAAAGTTAAGGGTGTGAAGTGCTCACCAAAAGAGTTTGGTGAGTGCAATTTTAAAAGTTCATCGGATTGACTTTAAACGCTGAACCCAAACTGTTGAAATCCATGTACTTTATGAGTGATGCATATACATGCAAAATTTTGAAAGTTTCGAGTTTATTTACTACACGGTTAAGCGGTCAAAGAAATTAATACTTTATAAGTTAATTTAGAAGTTGTTTTATATATTCAATTTCTATTATTTCTTTGACCGCTTGACCTTGTAGCAAATAAATTTGAAACTTTCAAAATTTTACATGTATATGCATCACTTATGAAATACATAGATTTCAACAGTTTAGATTTAACGTTTGACATAGATTCAATATACTTTTAAAATTGTGCTCACCAAATTCTCTTAGTGAGCACATCACACTAGCTTTGCTCTAATCCAATAGTCCATATCGTTTCCAACTTGTTCTCCACTAAAAACAATGTACCGGAGCAATTTTATATTAACAATTATTTAATTAACTTTTACTATTTATATTACAATTTTTCATAAAATATTTTTTTTTCCTTTCAAATATATGTATAATTTATTTCGAAGGTTCTCCTAATAGTTGTCCCTGTGATGTTTATAGTCTATACCTCAAAACAGGACAAAAGTTATTCCTCATGCACTTGTCTTGTTGCCAAACAGGGGATAAAACTTCAAATCTCTTGACTCAAAGAAATTGAGTCAGATGAAGAAAAAAGTAAAGAAGAGATAATATTAAAACTATTATGTAAGTTTATTAATGAGCAATTATTTTTCTTTTGCGCCAGAAGCAATAATATTCAAACATCCTTTTCAGCCACAATCACATTATTCAGAGCCTTATTCAAACATAGTTGAGCAATATTTGCTTTCTCAAGACCTATACATTCAAAACTAATTATAGAACCTAAAGAAAAAGTTTGAAAAATATACATCCATATCTACTAAACAAAACCTACTCCACTGTGACAGATTTGCCATCCTGGAGAGAAATAACCGTCTCGAAAGCACCTACAAGTGCCTTCACCTTACTTTTCCTAGTTTTAACAAGCTTATTCACAGTCTCCTCTATAATACTATTGAAAAGGCCTTGTATACCCTTTTTCTCTTCAGTTTCACGGTGCCTCAACACCACAACTTGACCATGCGGGTTTGATGATCCCGCAGAAATGCTCCCTTTTCTCCTAAAGCTCCTCCTTCCCATTTGGAAACCACCTAGGTTTTCACTGGATCTCCTTCCTTTTCTAAATCGTAGCTTTTTGGTACTACCCGGGTCAGGTGGTAGCTCTACCACTTTCCCTCTTCGAAATGTTGATTTCTCAGGCTTGAGCGTGTCTTGCTCCTCGATAGATTTAGAGGCACTGGGCTTTGAGGTAATTTTACGTGGTTTTGGCTCAATCATGTGCAGAATTTTCTCTTTGGTCTCACTATGGGAAGAGGACGATGCCATGTTTGTGCCCTTCTTCTGTCTGTTAACACCTTTTTCGCTCTTGACTTCATGGCTTCTTCGTCCACTACTGCTCCTCAAAAGGGTAAAGAAGGATGTTCGTTTCTTATGAGAGTTCTCCACCTTTGCTACCACGGACTTATGCGTATCATTTGTGTTGCCCTTTTCCACTGGTGTTCTGCTGATTGCTTTTGATTTAGCAGATTTTCTTATATTTTCATCAGATACTTCTTTTAGCTTTGGTTTAGCAGATGCAGTTGCCTTCCTTTCATACAACGATGTGTTCTCCTTCATACTATCTGGCTTCTTATTTGAATCCTTTTTCTTTTTAGAAGAAAGTTCTTTTTTCTCAGGAGTCTCTCTTTCATTAGGTTCCTTAGATTTCAAAACCTGCTTCTTTTTCCTCCTCTCTACCAAATTAGGCTCCATATCTGAATTACTTTTCATTGTTTCTCCTTCAGTTTGTGATTCTGTTGAAGGGACTGAGGCATCATCATATGATTGAAAACCTGCTTCTTGTTCCTTGGATTTCAAAACCTGCTTCTTTTTCCTCCTCTCTACCAAATTAGACTCCACATCTGAATTACTGTTCATTGTTTCTCCTTCATTTTGTGCTTCTGTCAAGGGAACTGATGAAGCATCATCGTATGATTTAATATCCTGCCACTCAACTGGATTGCTCCCCTCGTCATTTGAACTCAAACTCTCTGTGACTCTAATTTCAATTTTCTCTGAGAAAACAATTTTCCCAGATGACAAAGATCTGAGCTTGATTATAGTCTTCTTTCGTCTCTCTCCATGGTTCTGCCCTTTCTTAAAACTCTTGGGAACTACATGCTTTCCTTTTTCTTCCTCCAAATCGTGTCTTCCCCCATACTTGCAAATGTCATGGCATGTGCCTGAGGAAGCCTTGAGATAATTCGGACTCGGCTTTGCTAGAGTTCGTAGAGGAGAAATCGAGCCTTCGTGCATTTTTTCTTCATCATGTAAAGGGGAAACTGAGCTTTCAGGGATTTCTTCCGGGATTTTCTCAGAAGAAATCAAGTCTGAAGGAGTATTTTCTTTACTTTGGGGAGGTGATAGAGAAACTGAGCTCTCTGGAATTTGACTTTGTAATGGAGATACTGAGCCTTTTGGAGTTTGATGTTGAAAGGGAGAAACTGAGCGTTTAGGAGTTCTATGTTGAAAAGGAGAAACTGAGCGTTTAGGTGTTTGGCTGTGCAAAGGAGAAACTGAGCCTTTAGATGTTTGACCGAGTAATGGAGAAACAGATCGCTTAGAAGCTTTATCATGTAAAGGTGAAACTAAACCTTTGGGTGTTCGACTGTACAAAGAAGATACTGAATCATTAAGATTTTTGCCAAGAAAAGGAGAAACCGAACGTTTAGGAGTTGTACTGTGGAAAGAAGAACCTGAGTTTGTAGAAGTTTGAGGGTGTAATGAAGAAGGAAATCTTTTGGGAATTAGAGTGTGTGATGAAGAAACTGAGCTTGTTGTAGTTTGATTGTGCAAAGGAGAATTTGAGCCTTTGGGTCTTTGACCAAGTAAAGGAGAAACAGAGCGTTGAGAGGTTTGGCTATGTAAAGGAGAGACCGAACCTTTTGGGGCTTGAGAATGTAAAGGAGAAATCGAGCCTCTAGGAGTTCGATTTTGCAAAGGAGAAGCTGAGCGTTTAGGAGTATGTTGGTTTAAAGAAGAAACTGAGGCAGTTGGAATTCTATTGTAAAAGGGTGAGACCGAGCGTTTTGGTGTACTTTGAGAGTGTAAAGGAGATACCGAATTTTTAGTAGCATGATTGTGTAAAGGAGAAACAGGGCCTGTAGGTGTTCTCCTTCCCTCCATTGGAATTATTGAAGATATAAAAGCCTGATTTTGGATGCAAAATTGACTTGACGAACTGGCAAGTCCTGCGTGAGAGAGAAAAAGTTTGAAGGAGGACACCAAAACTAATACTGTATCTTCTTTTTTTCTCTTGTAGGAATAAAAATAATACCATATCATTTAATCTTTTCAGGTATACTAATAGGTAAACATGGCAATCATTACTGGTACCAAACTACCCTTACATACCAGCTGCAATTAGATAGTAGCATATCTTGCATGTGTCATAAAACCTATCTCCTTATCATGATAATTTGGAAAAAATTCAGAGTTTTTCCAATCCTTCTAAGAAATTGACAGCCATTGCCACTAATGAGATAGCATGGTTGGTTCAATTTTTATTATACAGGTGAAATTTTGGTGTTTGGTGCAGTGCCTTTGGCCATGATGGACAATTGATCTGAAATATACATAATTTGTTTTTTCAAGGAGGTATGCTAAAAAAAGTTGCATGTTTTGATCTGTAAAAGAAGGTGGTAAACCATAAAAAGGAAAAATACCAATAAAAATAAATATCCAGATTATCATCCAAATTTATCCATTGTTTACTGAATAAGGTGCTGTTAGAAGCAATATAATCATAATTTTCATTTTTGAAAAATAACATATGAAACATTTTTTTCTATTTGCTATTCATCAGAAAAAATATATATATATATAACTGAGTTCTAACATAGAAAGTCAACTATCGGAAACTAAAAATCAAATTAAAAGCACAGTTCCGATCCTATACAATTTCCTTGGCAAGAAAAGACCGACCCATATAATCAATCTGGATTCTGCTTCGGTGAGCAAAAGAATAACGAAACAATAGAAGAGAGAAACATATTACCTCTAGTTGATGAGCCGAATCAGCAGGGAGAAAAGAAATTAGGAAGCAAACACTTCAGAAACCGAAACGGGGAGAAAACTAGAGAACCATATCAGCCCAGGATCTCTCTCTCTCTCTCTTTTTTCTTAATTTTTTCCAAAACCTCTCTCTCTCTCTGTGTAGAGGTCGTGCTACCAACTAAAACCCGTCGGCCATTACCTTTTAACGCGCAAATAAGTTCGAGTTCAGATATCCTAAAGTAACCCAATTTTTGAGTTTAGATCTGAACCGTCAGATTCGAATCGGGCCATCAGCTGAAGGGGCTCCGTGCGCTCTACCTTGGACCGGATTCGAATTGGACGGTTCGGATCTAAACAAAAAAATTGGGTTACTTTAGGGGTCCGTACCCAGTAAGTTCCCGGGGAAATTACACAGGTGGTCCTTGTAAGATCATTTTAGTCCTTTAAATTTTTCATATATAAACTTACTTGTACTATTATTATCAGTTAAAAACTTAATAAAATTATTGGTGGAAGTGATGCCATAATGATTTTCTTGATAAGGTATATCTAAATGCTAACATAAATGCTACCACCAACTTAATTAAAATCTGATGTCAGAAATAATTATATTAATTTTCACAACATTTTTATTGCTTATGCAAGTACATATGCTCTAATTGCAATAACAAATAAAGTAACAATAGACAAAAATTAGTATTTCTAATAGTTATCAAATATAACACCAATTTGATATAAATTAGAAGAACTTCAATATCAAAACAATCAGGGGAGGGGACGCAGGATTTCTGTCATGAAGAGGCAAAAATCAAGTTCAAATAGCTTATCGGATTCAAATTCATTAACTAATTGAGTACTATATTAACATAAAAAACAATCAACATAATAAGAATAAAATAAAATAGTATAGTCTTACATAACAAAAAACAATAATATAATACCATTTTACATATTAAAAAACAATAAAGTTGGTCCGAATCCGTAAATTTTTATAAATTTTCTATAAAAACAACGAAGTTTCTCATTAACATTGTTTTTGGATTTGATCTGGTGGGCCTTCTAGTTCCAGAGAGGAGCAAAATAATTTCTAAAGAAAGGTAAAGTGGTACCGA
The DNA here is from genome assembly GCA_033356055.1 of Carex pumila. NCBI lineage: Eukaryota > Viridiplantae > Streptophyta > Magnoliopsida > Poales > Cyperaceae > Carex > Carex pumila. Next base: position 330,421 of record JARJHM010000043.1, on the reverse strand, counting down.
ACCAGTATTTTTCCACTGAATTTTAATATCCAGAGAGAGACAGCTGCCCCTTCTGGCTGTGTGTGAGCCCACCCCTAAAAACAATAATGTAAAATTACAAGGATCAAATAATAACATAACATGTTGTTTTACAAGACCATTTGCATGACTTACCTGAATTCGTTTCATACATTTTATTTTAAAATATTAGATTGATAATTAATTTTGAGGTTGGGCGGTTGGGAGAGTCAATAAAGGGGGTAACCACCAAACCAAAATTTAGAACGGGTCCATTTCGTTGGCGGAGAGGTGGGGTCATCTACAAAGTTTACCTCATGACCAATTGACCACTTCCTCCTTCCTACCCATGAGATCCTCTACTACTACCGCTGCAATAAAACAGCATTTAGCTCCGATCCTGGCCGTTTCAACTTCATCGGACGGTCATCATTCTACTCGGAAGTGATGGATTGTCCAGCCATGATCAGGAGATCCTGAGGCTTTAAATGTGAAATCTTTGACCGTGTTAAACTTAAACACCTTTTTTCCGTCCATTAAATTAGTATGAAGTCACTTCCAGAAGGAAAGAAAAAGGAAAAATTCTTCCGATATGGCGAATCTTATGATTGATTGATACCATAAGATATACAAATTCATTTTATCATTAATCATCATGTTGTTATATATTCTTAGTGAGAAGCATAACTATTAATTATCTTCAAATCATTACTATCTTGGGGTCCGGGGCGGATTCAAGATTCTCGTGGCAAAATATTATCGAATCGAATTTAAATCCATTAACTAATTGATTCGGTACTTGATAAAAAAATAGAGAAATGTTCCTATACCCCGAGCCATCAAACCCAAGCCCGTCCCCGAACTGGTTTAACTGGGTTTAACTGTCCGCTAATAACGGTAATTTATTAATTTTTCATTAATTAACGAATTGTTGTTTTAACGCATTGCAGTTTTACATTGATTGCTTTAAATGTTAGCTTTGCATGCTTTTGTCTTGCGCTTTAATTTCGTGGACAGTCTGTTAGAAACAGTTGTAATCACTAATCCCCAAATTAGTCCCCCAGATTGTTAACGGTCCTCTATTCATTAATTAACTACTTACTTGAACGTACTTTAAAGTACTTTAAAGTACAATTTAAACTCAGTTAGCTCGGAGATGCGATGGGGGATTGGTTCTAATTTTAATTATGCAAATTAACCGCTTTTTATATTTAATAACTAAAAATACAGTCTCCATTTTGAACAAATAATCCATTAAATGAAGATTTTTAAATGTTTGTAAACACAGGTTTATATATTTGTAATACAGATTTTTTAATTTTTGTAAACACTGGTTTATATGCTTTAAAATATGTTTGTAAACACATGTTTATATGCTTTACACACAGGTTTATATGCTTTAAAATGTTGTTTTCTTGCCAGTATATATTGGTTTACTTGCACAGGTTTATATGCTTTACACACAGGTTTATATGCTTTAAAATGTTGTTTTCTTGCCAGTTTATATTGGTTTACTTGCACAGGTTTATATGCTTTACACACAAGTTTATATGCTTTTTAAAATGTTGTTTTCTTGCCAGTACATATTGGTTTATTTGCACAGGTTTATATGCTTTACACACAGGTTTATATGCTTTAAAATGTTGTTTTCTTGCCAGTACATATTGGTTTACTTGCACAGGTTTATATGTTTTACACACAGGTTTATATGCTTTAAAATGTTATTTTCTTGCCAGTACATATTGGTTTACTTGCACAGGTTTATATGCTTTACACACAGGTTTATATGCTTTAAAATGTTGTTTTCTTGCCAATATATATTGGTTTACTTGCACAGGTTTATATGCTTTACACACATGTTCATTGTTATTTAATAGAGTTTTACATGCTTAGAAATTGGCATTATTGGGACAAGTTCTAAATTTATGATTGTAATTGTTGGAGTTTTGACTAACATAGGTTTCGAACAGAGGTTTGACAGAGGTTTGCATGCTTAGAAATTGTAATTGTTGGAGTTTTGACTAACATAAAATAATTGATGAGGCTGCTAACAATTGTTGTTTCGAACCAGTAGTTTCATTGTTATTTAATAGAGCTTTGCTTGCTTAGAACTAGTAGTTTTGACTAACATAAAATTCAGAGCTGTAAACATTTTGGTGGGGGACGCGCTCGGGTATTGGTACAAATTTAGAGCTTTAAATTTTATGCTCGGGGACGAATTCGGGGATTCATTTTTATTTTAAAAAATGAAAAATTAACTCATTTATAATGAAAGTTAAACACTTGAACGCAGTTGTTTAAACGCTTTCCTTTATATGTTTAAATTATCCAATTGTTTCGCTGCATTTGGTGGTGCCTTTGTTAATTTTTTTAACAGAGCGTTTTTCTCTTTATGCAGCAAAATTATGTATAATAAAAAAGATTGATACTGTTATTACGCTGTATAAAGTAAAACCTGATCTTTTTATCGCCGACATTCTAGAAGGTTGGGGGACGCATGCGGGTACTTTGTTTGGGATGCAATTATCAGCTTCCAAAAAAATAATACTTTGACTTATATTTTATAATACTCTCACTCGTAATTTTTGATACTCTAACTTATAATTTTAATTATCAATTATAATTCAAAAAATTTATTTTGATTTTAATTCTAAATTTAATCCGAATTACAAATTAAACATCTAGAGAGGGGTAAAAAAAACTTCAAAAAAAAACAAACTCGATCGAAACCGATAAATCATCACTAAAACTTAAAATTCAGAATAACATTGCCCTGCTCCACATGGGTTCGCCCCTGCTTGGGACACTCACAATTAAATAGTCAATGCAAAGCTTCTTCTAATTTGAAGAAGTGTTTTCAACGAATATACACATCCAAGAAAATAAAACAAGATATCCAACAAATATTTTTTGCTTCAATTGAAAATATACATGTCATTTTTATCTTAAAAATGTTACAAAGTTTTTCACATGTAAGAGCAACAGGAAAATAAAATCCAGGCCGTCTACCCAAACCCAATCATTAATGTTTATCAACATAATAAAAAAAAATATATATTTTTTTATAAAACATCATCATCATCATCATCATCATAATAATAATAATAATAATAATAATAAATAGTAGTGGTAGTGAGACTATGGTATCATGCAAAGTATGAGTTGGTCTATACTATAAATCAATATTTTCATTTTTTTTTTAAAGTTAGCAGTTTTAAATGTTTACTAATAATTCGATTGATAAAAAAATGTATTTACAACGAGTCAAGTGACTCTAATTCCTAAATCTACTCTTTTATTCTCACGAAATTCTATAAATTATTCAAAATTACTCTAATCACACTTAATCATCATCTAAATTCTTAGATCTACTCTTCTAACCCTACTTATATACACTCATAATCACTCTAATACCTTAATTTTCATCTCGATCCACGACCAGATCTGCTCTTCCAACCGCCGCTACACTCTTGGGCTTTCTTTTTCAATACCATTTTCAAAGTCCAAATAGCTAATATGAACTATTATACACTATCTCCATATGAAAATGTACTTGTATAGCAAATTGTACATTTTTTACAAGAATTTCACTATTTAAGATGGATAACAAATTTTTTGATCTAATATTCTAGACCATTTAAAAATAATAATTTTTTATCTATCTAAAATATTGTAAGAAAATTCTTAAAAAAAGAAAAATTTACGCTGCAAATACATTTTCATATAAAGATCATGTTGAACGATTCATATCGATTAATTATTTAAACTTTAAAAACAAATATACTATGAATATACTAATTCATAGTACGAACTAATCTGCACTGTACTAGTACCATAGCCTCACTCTAATACTAATAATATATTGATAATAATAACAATAAAATAAAAGTAATAATGATGATGCTGCTAATGACAATGACATTCTGATAGCAAACGAGCCGATTCAAGCTAAGCTAAACAAAGCTTGAACTTGGTTTATGAATAAAATTAACGAGTCGAGCCAAATCTAGCCTGATATTAGCCGATTTAAAGTGTAAACCGGTTTAATTAAAGAAAAAACAGCCTAAAATTTAAACCCCTCGTCACATGGTCATCTTTTATTACATGAGGCAAGGATTTTTTTTTAAAAGCCATAAATAAAAAAATATATATTTTATTATACCAACTTGATTATTTTTATTTTTACAAAAACTATAAGAACCGTGATGTCATCTCGGTCTAAATATTTTTTTTTCGGACCGAAATGACATTTTGATCTGAGGTGTTTTCACAAGTTTCTAAATCATTTTTTTATTGAAATCTGTGAATAAAATGAATTGGATCAAAATAACATCTCGATTCTTATAATTTTTATAAAAACCAAAATAATTAAGTTGGTTTGATAAATTTTTATTTTTTTATTTATGGTTTATTAAAAAAATTCTGAGGCAAGCATAGAGGTTCGGATTTCTTATCAGGAAACCAAACTGCAATTAATTTGATTCTGACCACTGAGAAGGAAAGGATTTGACAATTAACAACGTCACTTTGAATTATGAAACAGATGTTTAATCTGAAATTGCAAAACAGCTGGCCGCAGCAATTATCTTCGTTTTAAGAACCTTTCCAATATTAAGAATGTTTGCTTTTCAGCCCTGCACTATTGAACAGGGTTACATTAACTTTTTACTTTTTTTAAAGAAGGGGCAATTTCATGTATGCCCTCATAAACTTTTAAACTACATATTTCTCCCTATAAAATTCGTAATATCATATTTGTCCTTGTGAACTTCAAAACTCACAAATTTACCCAATTTATTGTATTTTTTTTATTAAAACTCATTTTAAAATTATAAAGTACTCATTTTACCCTTAATTCAAAAAAATAAAAGCTGGTAGTATATATGTTTTAGAAAAATATTAGTCTTCTAATTGGTTGTTTTCAAGGAAAAATGGGTATTTTTTTTCTACTTTTAATGCTTAAATGATTTTTATATATACCTAAATGCCGCTGTCCATTTGCCAAACCCGAGAACGCATTCTCCCCTGATGCAGTGTCAAATGTAGAGAAATAACTCATTTGCCCTCAAAAATTATCCAATTAGAAGACTGACAATTTTCTAAAACATACTGTATATTTGATTAATGAATAGTAAAATGGGTACTTCTTAAATTTAAAATAGGTTTTAATAGAAAGGATATTAAAATTGGTAAATTTGTATGTTTTTAAAGTTTAGAAGGGTCAAATATAATAGGAAGCGTCTAATTATCCACAGCCTTTTGTCCACCATTTGTCCACAGCTTTGACTTGTGTTAATACTGTAAAATTACTTCTACATGTTGTATAATTATACAATATATCACATAAAATATATTATTTAATTACAAAACATCCAGCAACTATTTGAAGTGGTTCCATGATAGTTAGAAAAAGATTACAACTTGCACAATAGGACAAAATAAATGTATTTTCAAACCGTACTTTCAGAAATTACAGTTATAGAAAGTTATTGACAGTTAGAGTTAGTTATTAGCGATTATTGGCAGTTAAAGTTAATTATTAGTGTCCGCACTAGGTTGAATCTTGTATACTGTAAAATTGAATCTCGTGTACTGTAAAATTGAATCTCATATATTGTAAAATTGAATCTTGTATACTGTAAAACTGAATCTTGTATACAGTAAAATTTTCAATTGAATCTTATATATTGTAAAATTCAATCTTGCATACTGTAAAATTGAATTTTTTACACAATAAAATTTGCAATTGAATCTTGTATACAGTAGAATTTTCAATTATATCTTGTATACTGTAAAATATATACTATAAAATTGAATCTTGTATACTGTAAAATTTTCAAATAATACTGTAAATTTTCAATTGAATGTTGTATATTGTAAAATTTTAACATAATACTGTAAATTTTCAATTGAATCTTGTATACTGTAAAATTTCTAAAACTAAACCATAAAATAATACTATCTATACTGTAAGATAAAATATAACAAATGCTACATTTCAGTTTAAACTACAACCTATGAAATATAAACCATAAAATAAGACCATGTATACTGTAAAATTGTAAAATATAAACTATAAAATAATACTATGTATACTTTAAAATTGCTAAATCTATACATACATCCGTCATCACACAAAAAAATATGTTCACCACAAAACAACATATATTCACCACAAACAACATCTGTTCAACACAAGATAAAAATATTCACTACAACATTTAGAATAGCATAGTAGCAACAAAAAAACTATCGACAAATAACTTTTACATTAAAAATCTCTTATGTTCATTGTTCGAATGAGTAAGAAGTCTCTTTATCATCTATTTCCTCCAGATTTTCACAAGATGAATACTGTAAAATTAACTAGGCAATGCAGTAAAATTAACAGATCAATACTCCATATCTCCTCTCTATTATCTCTTTCCTTCAGATTTCATTTGAAACGCTAGACTTGTTACTGCATACAACGAAAACAACAAATTCAATAAAAATAACTTACTAGATTTAAATTTTGTTATGCTCTTCAACAAAAACAACTTCTATTCAATCGCACTCCACGATTATAAGTTCCATTGTGATCATGTATAAAAAATGAGATCGAGTCAGTAATCTCAATTAAAATTGACATTGCAAAAGAAAAATGAATCAAAGAAGATAAATACAAAAAAACAACAATTACGATTTTGTTGCTGTTGCGACCAATCTAAATTATTCTTTCGATCTGATCCGATCCGATCCGATCATCTCTTTCTTATCCACTCTCATTGCCATCGCGGCCGTCAATAGAGAGGTGAGAGAGATGAGAGATGAGAGGCGAGAGGTGAAAGCAAAATCAACAGAGAAGGTAAATTGGCTATTAGTACGATTGAGTTGATTAGATGGATAACTATATGCTCTAGTTAGTAGCTTCTTCTACTCACTGTGTAGAACATCTTCTATCCTTCTCTTCCCCGCGGAAACAGAAAGAAATCAAGGCGTTAGTGACTCAGCGAAAAGATAGAAAATGGCAAGAATGATAACTAATTGATGTTGAAGATGTTAAGATCAATTACCGATCAATCTCCATTTAGAAGATCAATCTCCAATCAGTCTCTCTCTCTCTCGATCAATCTGACAAGTATTACTATCTCTCTCGAGATCAATCTCCGATTGGATTGAAAGAGAAGAGACCGATCTAATTCAAAGAGAAAAGAAGATGAGGCGATTAGTTTAAATTTGAGAATTCTAATTTGAGGGATCGAGTGTTTAAATAACAAGACAAAGTTGTTAGAAGGTGGGAACCAACAGTTAGAAAATGAGTTGGATAAGATTGTGAACAAATGATGGATAAAACCCAGTAGACAGAAACATTTTCTCTTAAAGAAATGACATGGTTACGTGAATTTCATGTTTCTTTAGTGCATTCCTATTGCAATGGCTTTTAAATTGCTGCGTTTAGCACAAATATAAAATCGTTTCATTCTTAATTTGGCAACCTTAATTAACAATGTTGTAGAAATTGTCACGTCCAATTGTTTTCTTAACCTATTGTAGGGAAGTAGAATAAAACATAATATAACATGGAGATGGATAAGTGTGACTTTGGTACCAATTTTTTTTTTATTTACCATCTTTAAAAGAAAACATAAAGCATCATATCTATTATTTTTAAAAAATAGAGCCGTAGTACGGGAGGCCTCTTAGCTACCCATAGCATATTAGCCAAATCCATTATATAAAATTCCCCGCTCTCATCCCCCATCAACCCTCATCTCTTAAACAGATTTTAGAGATGGTTTTTTTTTCTTTTTTCAATGTCGTCCACATTTCTCACAATCTATGAGAACTTTTGCGAATCTAAAACTACAAATGTATTTTATGCAATTTTAACTTTCAAATGAGATCCATGATGACATACTTTCGAGCTCATTGTCACACAAGTATTTATATCTCATAGTGCAACTATTTATACCTATACTTGTAAGTATTTATCCCCAATCGTGGACCCCGCATCTCCCCATCATCTCCCCATCTCTTAAACATATTTTAACTTCCATAAACTAACTTGACTAATTTAATTAAATTTATTCAAAACACTGTGGTCTTCCAATTTTAATTAAATTCATAGATATAAATACTTGAAAGATAATAAATTAATACTTGCAAATTAAGATATTAATACTTGCATGTCTAATTTGATATGACTATATGGGGGATCAATCAAACTACACGGGGAGAAGAATCATACACATTTTTAGATGTGAGTTTTTTTTTCAATGTCGTCCACATTTCTCACGATCTATGAGCAATTTTGCAAATCTAAAACCACGAATGTATTCTATACAATTTTATCTTTCAAATGAGATCCATGATGACATACTTTCAGGCTCATCGTCACACAAGTATTTATACCTTATCGTGCAAGTATTTATTCCCAATCGTGGACCCTGCATCTCCACATCAACCTTCATCAATCGTCTCTGCGTCAACCTTTCTCTAATAAAAATAGTTGACCACATAGACATAAATATTTCAGTACATATGTATAAATACTTATAATACTTGATATTAATACTTTTAAATATCAACAGTGTCATATGTGGAAAATACTAGATATAAATATTTAAATGACGAGGTATAAATATTTGTGTGACGACAAGCTCGAAAGTATATCATTATGGATCTCATTTGAAAAATAAAATTGTGTAGAAAACATTCGTGATGTTAGATTCGCAAAATTCTTTATAAATAGTGAAAGATGTGAACGAGATTGAATAAATAAAACTAGAGGAATAATGGAGGAATGAGAGTGGGGGGTAATTATTAGGACTTTTTTTTAAAGAAAAGATAGTATTTTTTTAAAAGAAAATATGGTAAATAGAAAAAAAAAATACACTGTGCTACCGATAAGAAATTGAAATATTAAATAATGCATTGCGGGTACCAAATTGGTGCATTCAATGTGATATTTAAAAAAATCACGGTAACAAATTAATGCACTCAAATTGGTGCATTCAATGTGATATTTAAAAAAATCACGGTAACAAACTAATGCGCTCAGTGTGATATTAAATGCACCGATAGTACCACAGTTTCAAACTGCAGTTCTGATAGATATGAATTTTTTTTTTTTTCTGAAAATAGAGTTAAACGTTTTTTTTTAAGATGGTAGATAAAAAAAATTAGGAATTATTGGCAGTGAAATATTGAGAATGAATACGCAATCAACTCTATATGATTATACTCCAACAAGATCATTATCTCGAATTGAATACGAATAGATGTAATAATTGAAGAATTAATTTAGTTGATGGGAAAAATATGGAATTAGTAGGTTCTAAGTCTGTCTGATTCACTTTAAGATTCGTACAAACAAATATTAAAGTAGTGTTCGCAGATTTTAAAGCGGATTGGACAAACATGGAATCTATCGAATCCAAATTGGTCCCCTCGCTGCTAGCACATTGTCAAACAACAACGGATACTTGGTGGGAAAGCAGACCACAAGCCCTACTGCTCTTACAGAGGGTACGGGACACCGTATGGGTTGTTGGTTGGAGTGCGTATCCTCAAAGATATCTCAATTTTTGTGTGACAGACGTGTACGGTGCCTATTTGGGGATAGCACAAGGTTCAATATTATTTCCTCTTTGAGATTCGTGCATAACACCTTAGAAACGGTTGAGATTTTCTAAAAAACACTCAAAGTTTGAGATATATCAGAGGATGTGAATTACGTTGGTTGGGCATTATGGCATAAGGGGAATAGACGAATTTTCTAGGCCAAGAGAAGGACTTTGAGGGCTTGTTCGTTTGTTATGGGATGAGATTTGATGGGATGAAAATTCACTTTTGAAAAATTGAAAACCTATAGATATGGATATGCATGAATTGATTATGGGAATGTGTTGAAAAGCGTTCAGTTGTACAGTGAGATTAGTGGTAGAAAATTTTATTTTTCTTTATAAAATGTGTGATATTATACAATTATTTTCATTAATAAATTATTAATAATCCAATTAAATAAAATGGATTAAATAATAATGTAGCATTGCTTATTAATTTTTGTTTTATATAATATAAATAATATTTATAAACAAATATTTGATCTTTTGTGACAACTGACATTAACCTCATTAGTGTAGATTGCTCAGGAATGATAAGATTTGGTTTCTCATTTTCATTAGTAATCAGATGGTTTAATCCAACTTTTCATGATAAATAAGACCTGTTTTGTGTAGGTCATGCGATTGATGTGTGTGCAATTTGTAGCAAATGGCTTATCAAATATATGAATCAAGGAGCGGCTCTATCCCTTGTAAAAATATTCTTGATAGTCTCTAACCTTCAAACAAAGATTTTTGTAATACAAATGTTTAGCCTCTAACCTTCAAACAAATATTCTTGATAGTCATTTTTTTTATGAAAATAAAATAAAAATAACATTGCCACTGGGTGAAATATCATTGTTTCACTATTTCTAGGTACGCAAAGCAAACTTTTTACAATGTATTTACTAACTAGCAAAAGAGATATGGTTGTTTTATTATTTATATAATTATATTACATAATCACAAAGTAGCAATATATATCAACTGGATGCTCTTCTTTTAATTTGAAGAAAGAAACGGATAATCGGTATAGCCCACAACTGGATCTGGAATATAGAAGGTACTCCTATTATACTTGTTCAAAGGTGCATCCAATTCAAACCTCTTAGGCAAATCTGGGTTTGCCAGAAAATTTCGACCATATGCAACCAAATCAGTGTACCCGCCAGAGACTGCCTTGTTTCCCTCTTCTCTATCATATCCACCAGCCACAATAAAAGTACCATTAAATGCTTCTTTCATCGGTAAAAGACTATGTGGCGTCTCAGCTTTTTCATGGACTTGTATCATCCTTGGTTCTACCATGTGGCAGTACACAATGCCATATTTGTTGAGGGCATTCGCCATGTACAGTCCAAGTGCCTCAGGGTTTGAATCACCTGATTGCTGGTAATTAGCGAATGGAGAAAGTCTGATACCAACCCGCCCGGGTCCTATTTCTTTCGATACAGCCTCAACAATTTCAAGTGCGAAGCGGCAACGGTTCTCAAGGCTGCCGCCATATTGGTCAGTACGATCATTGATTTCATCTTTCAAGAACTGTTCAATTAGGTATCCATGAGCTCCATTAATCTCAACACCATCAAAACCTACATGATATGGAAATAAATATATTCTATTAAAACTGGTTCAACATGGGTATCGTGATCATAAAGTAATATGTATAGAATAACCAAATAAGTGTTGGGTTTTGGTTCTACCCAAATAAGTGTTGGATTAAAAGAAGTATGTCGGAAAGATCATCGAAAGTTTATTTTTCAGTTTTTCATCTACTTACCAATTAAATAAATTAATATAGCATTTATATTTTATTTCCAAATTACAATTAGAATGAAGATCGGCTCATCTCAGAACACTAGATGTCTGATGCCTCTATTAGTTATCCATTAAAATTAACTAGAGAGCGGTTTATTCTTTCGTCAAAAATACTATAAACCACGGTATTCGCAAAAACTCCTTTTACTAAAAAGGCATAATAATACTATTCATGAATTTATAGTTATTCCGATTCACAAATATGCAAAAATAAAAATACTGCGAAATTCAAAAAAATACTATTAACCAATCCCGCAAACATTATTCAACAACCCTACGTGAGTTATGTATAACTTCAATAATATTTCTTACTGTTGTTGTTTCGATAGCTTTTATACAACGTGCCGTACACGTTTATAAATTAAACTTTGTTTTTGTATATGAAATTTACAATTTAATTATATCACGTATAATTAATTATAATTATCTTATTATTAATCATAATTAATTTATAATTAATCAATAAGATTTTCCGATTAACTTGTATATGGTGTGATCCGATAAGATCTGTGTTATTTTGATAAATAGAATTAAAACTGTTTTAACTTCTACAAATCATGAGAGACACCTGGCAGAATGCATCATGACCATTCAATTACACAAATGATACTGTAGTGTATAATATCACGATCTAGTGAACTATTTTACTCTTGTTAATTATTTTGCCTCATAGCTATTAAATCAATTTCAAGGTATGTGTGTATCATCCTTGCAAACTTAATATTTTCTTAATCTTGAGCAGATTATCAAATATGATTACTCTTGTAATCATACCGTTAGTAGATAATTCTTACTCTATCAAAGGGCCTAGTGATACTATAACTCGTATAAAGATACGAGGGACAATAGTACTTTTGGTAAACCATATCTTTCTCAGTATAAGTTATGTATACCAAAGTGCTACCGTTATAGCTGTTTTTTACAGACAGTGTTAGATAATATTCACACATACATATCTCTTATGTAGAAAAGATGAATACCTCATACTTTAGAAATTAACACCGAATAAAAGCATTAATGATACAAACACAATTTTATTTAATGTTTTCTTCAGAGTCTGTCAAATACTATGTAACTAGAAGATGTATTTATGCGATTAAAATGACATCTCTTGCTAGTGGTATGTAAAACTTGACCATCTTTTAATTCACATACAAATCTTATAGCGGTCAATTAGTGTTCCTGCTAATTATCTCGGTTAGAGACTTTTAAGAGTATATATCATCTATATTATGAAGTTTACAATTCTAGTCATTAACTCGAAATGATTCATAAATGCAATAATACTTAAGGCAACAAAATAATTAATTATCAAATTTATAAACAAAATATATATGATAAAATTATCATATTATTGACTTTTTGATTATTATATTCTAACAATAAGTAGAACCACCTATAATTGAAAAAGAAAAAAAAATCCCAATTATGTAGCAATTTTGAAAGTACAGCATCAAACAATTCAAAATATGAATCAAATGGTAATGGTGATATAATGTCACCTAGGTAATGACCAATTCTGGAACAAAAATAACAACTGATACTCATAATATATTGGTAATGGTACCACAATATACCAGCACAGCCTGTGGTATGATGGTATATGAGAAGATTAGAGAAAACCCCTTGACAACAATTTAACACCGGTATCCAACAATACTCACTTAGAGATTTGGAGTTTCATAACTAAATTGATGGTTAACTAATATCAAATAATTAAAAAAAAACTTGTTAGGGGCGCAAATCAAAATATCAAACTGATGACAGACAATACTGTAAAATCAGCTTGTACCTGCTTCAATGGCATTTCGAGCGGCAAGCCTAAAATCATTGACAATTTTTGGGATCTCATCAGTCTCTAATCTTCTCGGTGGCGAGAATTCCATCAGGTCCCCATTGTCAAGCTTTTTTGGTGTCAGTGGTTTGTCAGTAGATGAAATTGGGGCTTGGCCATTTGGTTGGAACTCTGCCATGGTTAAATTGCTTCTAATAAAAACTAACAAAAGAACCAAATAAAGAGCACAGGCTAGGTGGTAGACTATCAATGTACAACCAAGTTTCACAGAATTTATGATTTGATATCAACGTTCATGGTTTAATTTGTAATCTGAAATATTTACTTATATGTTAATTGGCCAATATACATATGCCCCATGAAATCAGAATCTAACATGCATTGCTTAAGTCATAAACATAATAACTTCAGTGTCACCATTTCATATTAGATTTAATAAAACCTCAAGAAAGAGTATAAAAAAAAAACTTGCGGTAGTTTGAAACCCTTCCAACATGCCAAAACTGGCAAAAGAATATGCCGCCTTTTGAATGAACAGCATCAACGATTGGCTTCCATGCTTCCACTTGCTCTTTTGTCCAAATGCCAGGCGTATGTGGATAGCTGTCAATAGAGTAAATTTGCAGCAAATGCCAGGGATGGAAACAGAAAAGTTTCAGTTCAAGGGCCCCTCATAAAATGGTATAGGCACTATCAAATCTCCATTGGATTCCCCAACTTGCAACTGCCTAAATCCCGAATAAATTCCCAACAACGGTAAAAGTAAAACTAACCCTGCCTTTGGTAATTAACCCCCACAATTGGGTAATTACTAACTGAAAATTTCACAAAGCTTCTATTGAGTCCATTTACTCTAAATTGTGAAATGAAACGTAAATCGTGCTAATCAAAGGAGAAAATATTACCCCTGTGCAGTATCAGAAATACCAGTTGCCTCAGCGATCAAAAGACCACCCGGGGTTGTTCTCTGAGAATAATACAATATAGCATGTGGTTGAGGTACATTACCGAAAGATCTTGTCCTTGTCAGTGGAGGAAGGACAATTCTGAAAAATTATAAAAAAATATAAGAAATGGAACAAGAAGTCTCATAAATATAAATTACTTATGCGATATAATTAAGCGAAAGATTTTTGACAAGCACTATATACAGTGTTTTAAATAAACCTAACATAAATTGCTGATGAGATATAATTAAGGCCGATAGTTGTTGCCGACAATTCCATGTGTTCATCTTTTTACTTAATGGAATTGGTAAATTTTTTGAAGAAAAATCAAATTAATGAGTAAGGTAAATTCAAAATAATCAACAATATTGTATTTAACCCGTGCTGGCATTTACAACTGAAGCTGATAACTGCTTCATAATATTTTTGCATAATACGAATAATTTTAATGAAGACACAATCAGTAAGGGTACAAATACCATATGAAAATTAGATATGGATATTTGAATATCCGAATATCTGTGCGAATATGGATATATATATGATTATAAATTTTAATTATTCGTATCCGAATAATATATATATTTTATATTGTTTAATATATATTATAAAAAAATTATGTTATTCACTATTATATAAAGCGGATACGAATATGGTTCTACCACTATCCGATTGGTATCCAATCTGTTTGCACCCCTAACAATTAGGGATTCATATCCTCCCAGGTATTGCAGAGGATTACCCTCACTTTACGGTTTGATATTAAAACTCAGCGGGTTTGAGATTATATTTCTCCTTGTAAATGGTATCCACCAATAAATAAGGCATTTTATTTATTTTATTAAAGAGTTGTTTCAGGCAAAAAAATCAAGAATTAAGCCAAAAAAAAGAGCTGATTAAATTTAGTGATTAATATCGGTGGCACTGCTGACCTGTGAGAGAGTTGGAACGGGCCCATCTTGTAAGGCTTGAGTAGAGGAATTGGTGGTACCATTGCTCACTAGCTGACTACCTCTCTCTCCCTCCTAACTTTTTTTTATTCAAAAGTTGAATCTCTATGTTTTATTCTTCTTCTTTTTAATTCAAATGCAGTAGAAGGATCTCTATTTATAGGAGCCAGTATCGTCATCATCGATGACTTACAAGCCATCAATGAACAGAGAACAATGAGCAAAAAGTCATAATAAAATAATTAGAGAAGAAGAAAGAGTTAATAAAGACATTCCTAGTAAAAAGAAGCCTCCATTTAATAATAACTGGAGGAGGAGTTGTAAGGCTAATACATTGTGAGGCTCTTCTCTCCAGTCTGTTGTAACTGGAGATTAACCCTGGTATATAGCAGCAGCATTGCAGCAACAGCCCAATCACTGTTCACCATCTGGACTATCGACGTTACTTTTTTTTTTTTTCTTCTTTTTTTGGAGTAGCCTATCGATGTTACTTTTCACAAAATGAGATTTGGGTCCGAGAAGTTACACAAGTTTTTACATTATTTTTTTTATTAAAAATGACTCGGATCGAAATGATATCTTAGTTTAAAAAAAAAAAAAATTGAATTGAAATGACACATTGATTCTTATGATTTTTATAAAAATCAAAGCAATCAAGTTGATTTAATAAATTTTTATTTTTTTATTTATGGTTTCTAAAAAAAATTCTGAGGCAAGCATAGAGGTTCGGATTTCTTATCACGAAACCAAACTCCAACTAATTTGATTTTGACCACTGAGAACGAAAAGATTTGACAACTAACAACAGTTTGAATTATGAAACACATGTTTAATCTGAAATTGCAAACAGCTGGCCGCACCAACGATGTTACGTTAAGTTCATGTTTTTTTAGTGCATTCCTATTAGCACAAATATAAAATCGTTTCCTTCTTAATTTGGCAACCTTAGTTAACAATGCTGTAGAAATTGTCACGTCCAATTGTTTTTTTTTTTTTAATCTATTGTAGAGAAGTAGAATAAAACACATTATAACATGGTAATGGATAAGTGTGACAGTCAGTGGTAATAAGCATGTTTTGTGCTAAGCATTATAAGATTACTCTGGAATTATCTTTATTTTTATATTATTTATGTAGTTGTCTTGATCCGCCAACAGCTAAGATTGAAAGATAAACTTTCAAATTGAATATTAACCCTTCAATCACATATAATCTGTCTTCTTTTGATTAAATATATTTATTTTATATGTAGAAGTCTAAATTTAGTTAAAAACAAACTCACCACAAGAATTGCAACATGGTTTGTCACAGTTAAAATTGAATGAATCTCTAGTGATCCATTTATTTATTTCTCTTTAAAACTATCTCTAATTCATGCAATTTAATTAATTCATTATTTCTCTGTTTTCTTCATTTCATTTTTTCTCTTCCTCCATAGTTTCGATAATGAAAATGTAAATTATCGTATCTTTTCAAATTTTTTTTAGGGCTACTATATCTTTGTAAATAGATTAATAGCAAATCTTGTGATGATAGAAACAATTATATCTTTCCAATCTAAATATATATGTAGAGAAAATCATTATTTGAATCATTTAATCACATCCTTCCCAATTTTGTTTATTTACATATTATTTCTTCTCTAAATTGTTTAATAACTTGTCTTACTTACAAATAAAAATATATATTAAATCGCAATGATACTTCAAGAATTTTTTTATTTTATATTTGATCTTTTTTTTTTCATTTGTTGCTCTTTCATTTAAATATATATATTTTTAATTTTGTGTGAATATCAAACAAAAAAAAGATCTAATTATATTATATTCAATCTTATAATATGTTTATATTGCAACACATAGACACGATACTAGTAACCTATTAACCTCATTAGGCTATTACTTGTTAACCTCATTAGTGCAGATTGCTCTGGAATTATAAGATTTTCATGATCAATCGCATGACCGACACATTATAACATCAATCGGATGACCAACTTTTCATGGTAAATAAAACATGTTTTGTGTGGGTCATGCGATTGATGTATGTGCAATTTGTAGCAATTGGCTTGTCAAATATGTAAAACGAGGAGCGGCACAATGCCTTGTAAAAGTTGTGGGACCCTCCAAGAGAGAGAAGAGATGGAAAATAAAATATTGAGTCTGAATTTTTTTTTTTAAACCCAAAAATTTACACCGAGGTGTTGTGAATACTTTTTTAATTTTTTTTTTGATAAATACTTTTCTTTTAATTTTTAATACAAATGTTTTTATTTTTATTAAATCATTTGTAATACAAATATTTAATTAGCCTCTAACCTTCAAACAAATAATATTCTTGATAGTCCTTTCTTTATGAAAGTAAAATAAAAAATAACATTACCACTGGCTGAAATCTCTTAATTTGTTTCACTATTTCTAGGTAAAGCAAACACCCGTTTTATTATTATATATCAACTTGATGCTCTTCTTTTAATTCGAAGAAAGAAATGGATAATCGGTATAGCCCACAACTGGATCTGGAATATAGAAGGTGTCCCTATTATACTTGTTCAAAGGTGCATCCAATTCAAACCTCTTAGGCAAGCCAGGGTTTGCCAGAAAAATTCTACCATATGCAACCAAATCAGTGTACCCACTAGAGACTGCCTTGTTTCCCTCTTCTCTATCATACCTACCAGCCACAATAAAAGTTCCATTGAATGCTTTCCTCATCAGTAAAAGACTATGTGGTGTCTCAGCTTTTTCAAAGACTTGTATCATCCTTGGTTCTACCATGTGCCAGTACACAATGTCAAATTTGTTGAGGGCATTCACCATTTACAGTCCAAGTGCCTCAGGGTTTGAATCGCCTGATTGCTGGTAATTAGCGAATGGAGAAAGTCTGATACCAACCCGCTCGGGTCCTATTTCTTTTGATACAGCCTCAACAATTTCAAGTGCGAAGCAACAACGGTTCTCAAGGCTACCACCATACTGGTCAGTACAATCATTGATTTCGTTTTTCAAGAACTGTTCAATTAGGTATCCATGAGCTCCATGAATCTCAACACCAGGTAATGATCAATTCTGGAACAAAAATAACAACTGACACTCATAATATACAGCAGAGCCTGTGTCGTGATGGTATATGAGAAGATTAGAGAAATTTATGGTCAAATTTAACACCGGCATCCAACAATACTCATAATTAAATTGATCGTTAACTAATATCAAATAATTAAAAAAACTCGTTAGGGCACACAAATCAAAATACCTGCTTCAATGGCATTTTAAGCAGCAAGCCTAAAATCATTGACAATTTTTGGGATCTCATCGGTCTCTAATCTTCTCGGTGGCGAGTATTCCATCGGGTCCCCATTGGCAAGCTTTTCTGGTGCCAGTGGCTTGTCAGTAGATGAAATTGGGGCTTGGCCATTTGGTTGGAACTCTACCATGGTTAAATTGCTTGTAATTAAAACCTAACAAAAGAACCAAATAAAGAGCACAGGCAAGGTGGTAGATTATCAATGTACAACCAAGTTTCACAGAATTTATGATTTGACATCAACGTTCATATTTTAATTTGTAATCTGAAATATTTACTTATATGTTAATTGGCCAATATACATATGCCCCATGAAATCAGAATCTAACATGCATTGCTTAAGTCATAAACATAATCACTTCATTGTTACCATTTCGTATTAGATTTAATAAAACCTCAGAAAAGAGTAACAAAAAAACTTACGGTAATTTGAAACCCTTCCAACATGCCAAATCTGGCAAAAGAATATGCTGCCTTTTGCATGAACGGTATCAACGATTGGCTTCCATGCTTCCACTTGTTCTTTTGTCCAAATGCCAGGCGTATTTGGATAGCTGCAGATAGAGTAAATTTGCGGTAAATGCCAGGGATGGAAACAGAAAAGTTTCAGTTCAGGGGCCCCTCATAAAATGGTATAGGCACTATAAAATATCCATTGGATTCTCCAACTTGCAACTGCCTAAATCCCGAATCCCAAATCAATTCCCAACAACAGTAAAAGTAAAACTAACCCTGCCCTTGGTAATTAACCCCACAATTGGGTAATTACTATTTAAAAATTGCACAAAGATTCTATTGAGTCCATTTACTCTAAATTGTGAAATGAAATGTAAATTGTGCTAATCAAAGGAGAAAATATTACCCCTGTGCAGTATCAGCAATACCAGTTGCCTCAGCGATCAAAAGACCACCTGGGGTTGTTCTCTGAGAATAATACAATATAGCATGTGGCTGAGGTACATTATCGAAAGATCTTATGCTTGTCATTGGAGCAAGGACAATTCTGGAAAATTGTAAAAAAATATGAGAAATGAAACAAGAAGTCTCATAAATATAAATGAGAAAAAGTCTTTGTCTACTGACCTTTGTCCATCATTTATCCACATAACCTTATCTACTCCCATTTAACTAATTTTAACGGACTCTACCATCATTTTATAAATCAGATTTTTTTTTCTCCCAAATCTCTCTCTCTACTTTTTTTCTCTAGCAGCTTCTCTGTCTCTGTCTATCTCTCTCTCTCTCGATCTCTTCTCTTCTGCTCCGGTAGTGACGGCAATAACTAACTACGTTTCCAAGTTTTAAGGTGATCACATCTGATTTTCTCAATCAGTGAGTCAGCGCTAGACCCATATCTATTGGCTCAATTCTACGTTTCCCATTCTTTTTGTATAATTTATTTAATTTAATTATTATTACCATTATATATTTTATAATTGAAAAACTAAATAGAAAGATCAAATCTGAAGAATCGATGAAGAATCGATGAAGAATCGATGCTAACTCAGTTAACAATGGAGCAAGAGAAATAGAGGGACGAAGGGGCCCTTGACAACGACATTAACTTGCTCAGAGAAGAACGGTCTGGAGCATAATCAGATTATTTTACAGTATTCACTTTGTAGTTTTATAGTATACAAAATTCAATTTTACTGTATTCGAGATTCAACCCAATGAACAAATTTTGTTTGTGATGAAAATATTTTTTGTGTGGTGAACATATTTTTGTTGAACAAATGATGGATGTATGTATAGACTTAGAAATTTTACATCCATCATTTGTTCAACAAAAATTTGTTCAACAAAAATATGTATAGATTCAACCCACTGTATATAGGTTTGTTGAACAATTTTGTCCATAGTATTATTTTATGGTTTATATTTTGAAATTTTACAATATACATGATTATTTGCAAGTTATAGTTTAAGCTGAAATGTAGCAATTTTTATATTTTATTTTACAGTATACGCGGTATTATTTTATGGTTTAGATTTAGAAATTTTACCATATATAAGATTCAATTGAAAATTTACAATATTATTTAAAAATTTTACAGTATACAAGATTCAATTTTACTGTATATAAGATTCAATTTTACAGTATACAATATTCAACCCAATGCATACGCTAATAACTAACTCTAACTGCCAATAATCGCTAATAACTAACTCTAACTGCTAATAACTTTCTATAATTGTAATTTCCGAAAGTACAGTTTGAAAGTACATTTCTTTTCTCGTTGCAATCTTTTTCTAACTATCATGAGACCACTTTAAATAATTGTTGTATGTTTTGTGATTAATTAATATATTTTATGTGATATATTGTATAATTATACAACATGTAGAAGTAATTTTATAGTATTTGCGCAAGTCAAAACTGTGGACAAATGGTGGACAAAAGGTTGTGGACAATTAGACGCTTCCAATATAAATTACTTACACGATATAATTAAGTGAAAGATTTCTGACAAGCACTATATACATTGTTTTAAACAAACCCAACATAAATTACTGATGGGATCTAATTAAGGTCGATAGTTGTTGTCGACAATTCCATGTGTTCATCCTTTTTTTAATGGAATTGCTAATTTTTTTGAAGAAAAATCAAATTAATGAGTAAGGTAAGTTCATAATATGAATAATTTTAATGAAGACACAATCAGTAAGGGTGCAAATACCATATGAAAATTAGATATGGATATCCAAATATCCGAATATCTATGTGAATACGGATACATATATGATTATAAATTTTAATTATCCGTATCTGAATAATAGATATATTTTATATTGTATAATATATATTATAAAAAAATATGTTATTAACTATTATATAAAGCGGATATCCATATCCGTTTAATATCCGATTTGTATCTGTATCCGTCTAATATCCAATCCATATCCATATCCGTATCTGAAAAATAAAAGCGGATACAGATATGATTCTACCACTATCCGATCCGTATCTGATCTGTTTGCACCCCTAACAATTAGGGATTCAAATCCTCCCAGGTATTGCAGAGGATTACTCTCACTTTACGGTTTGAGATTAAATTCTCCTTCGAAATGGTATCCACCAATAAATAAGGCATTTTATTTATTTTATTAAAGAGTTGTTTAAGGCAAAAAAATCAAGAATTAAGCCAAAAAAAAACTAATTAAATTTAGGCCATGTTTGGTTGTGGAGTAAGAGGTGGAATAAACTCTTTACTCCACGCTTAAGGAGTTAAACAAGAAGTAACATAGGTGTTTTAAGATAGAGTAAGATTTGAGCTAAACTGAAATAACTTACACCACCTAGAGGAGTTGTTTAGCTTACTCCACCAAACATAATTAACTTACTTCGGTTTAGCTTGGAGTAAGAAATTTAATCTGGTTTAACTTTACTCTACAACCAAACATGATCTTAGTGATTAATATCGGTGGCACTGCTGACCTGTGAGAGAGTTGGAATGGGCCCATCTTGTAAGGCGTGAGTAGAGGAATTGTTGGTGTCATTGCTCACTACTCGCTCTCTCTCCCTCCTAACTTTTTTTTTTATTCAAATGGCGTAGAAGGATCTCTATTTATAGGAACCAATATCGATGACTTATTACAACATTGAACAGAGAACAAAGAACTGTCTTTGTTTTTGTTTTTTGTACTTTTCAAATTGGCAAACAAGAAAAACAAAAGTCATAATAAAATAAGACAGGAAAAAAAGTCTTTAAAAAGACATTCCTAGCTAGTAAAAAGAAGCCTCCGTTCAATAATAACGGGCCGGAGGTGTTGTAAGGCTAATACATTGTGAGGCTATTCTCTCCAGTCTCTTGTAGCTGGAGATTAACCTAGGTATATGGCAGCAGCATTGCAGCAACAGCCCAATCACTGTTTGAAATGACAATTCTTTTTTTATGATTTTTGTAAAAATCAAAGTAATCAAGTTGGTTTGATAAAAAAAAAAAAATTTATTTGTGGTTTCTAGAAAAAATTCTGAGGCAAGCATAGAGGTTCGAATTTCTTATCACGAAACCAAACTCCAATTAATTTGATTTTGACCACTGAGAACGAAAAGATTTGACTATTAACAACAGTTTGAATTATGAAACAGATGTTTAATCTGAAATTGCAAAACAACATGACCGACACATTATAACAGGATAAGTGTAACTGCATGTCAGTGGTAATAGCCTGTTTTGTGCTAAACATTATAAGATTGCTCTGGTATTATAACCCATTAACCTCATTAGGCTATTACCTATATTAACCTCATTAGGGTAGATTGCTCTGGAATTATAAGATCTTCATGATCAATCGCATTACCAACTTTTCATGATAAATAAGACATGTTTTGTGTACGTAGGTCATGCGATTGATGTATGTGCAATTTGTAGCAATTGGCTTATATATCAAATATGTAAAACGAGGAGCTCCACTACATATCCCTTGTACAAGTTGTGGGCCCCACCAAGAGAGAGAAGCGATGGAAAATTAAATATTGAATTACAATAAATATTCTTGATAGTCATTTTTTCAAAATGATCTGTGAACTCAAACCCAAGAGGCAAAACAACCCGTTTTATTATTTATATAATTATATTAAACAATCACAAAGCAGCAATATATATCAACTGGATGCTCTTCTTTTAATTCGAAGAAAGAAATGGATAATCGGTGTAGCCCACAACTGGATCTGGAATATAGAAGGTGTCCCTATTATACTTGTTCAAAGGTGCATCCAATTCAAACCTCTTAGGCAAGTCTGGGTTTGCCAGAAAAATTCTACCATATGCAACCAAATCAGTGTACCCGTTAGAGACTGCCTTGTTTCCATCTTCTCTATCATACCCACCAACCACAATAAAAGTACCATTGAATGCTTTCCTCATCGGTAAAAGACTATGTGGCGTCTCAGCTTTTTCACCGACTTGTATCATCCTTGGTTCTACCATGTGGCAGTACACAATGCCAAATTTGTTGAGGGCATTCACCATGTACAGTCCAAGTGTTTCAGGGTTTGAATCGCCTGATTGCTGGTAATTAGCGAATGGAGAAAGTCTAATACCAACCCTCTCGGGTCCTATTTCTTTTGATACAGCCTCAACAATTTCAAGTGCGAAGCGGCAACGGTTCTCAAGGCTACCGCCATACTGGTCAGTACGATCATTGATTTCGTCTTTCAAGAACTGTTCAATTAGGTATCCATGAGCTCCATGAATCTCAACACCATCAAAACCTTCATGATATGGAACAAAATATATTATTTTAAAACTGGTTCAACATGGATATCGTGATCATGGAGTAATTTGTATAGAATAACCGAATAAGTAGAACCATGTATAGTTGAAAAAGAAAAAAGATCCCAAGTATGTAGCACTTTTGAAAGTACAACATCAAACAATTCGAAATATGAATCCATTGGTAACGGTGGTATAATGTCACCTAGGTAATGACCAATTCTAGAACAAATATAACAACTGATACTCATAATATACCAGCAGAGCCTGTGTCGGGATGGTATATGAGACGATTAGAGAAATTGATGGTTAAATTTAACACCGGCTTCCAACAATACTCATAATATACAACAATTTAACATCGGCATCCAACAAAACTCACATTAGAGATTTGGAGTTTCATAATTAAATTGATGGTTAACTAATATCAAATAATTAAAAAAATTCATTAGGGCACACAAATCAAAATATCAGACTAGTGTGATGACAGCCAATACTGTAAAATCAGCTTGTACCTGCTTCAATGGCATTTCGAGCAGCAAGCCTAAAATCATTGACAATTTTTGGGATCTCATCGGTCTCTAATCTTCTCGGTGGCGAGTATTCCATCGGGTCCCCATTGGCAAGCTTTTCTGGTGCCAGTGGCTTGTCAGTAGATGAAATTGGGGCTTGGCCATTTGGTTGAAACTCTGCCATGGTTAAATTGCTTGTAATTAAAACCTAACAAAAGAACCAAATAAAGAGCACAGGCAAGGTGGTAGACTATCAATGTACCACCAAGTTTCACAGAATTTATGATTTGATATCAATGTTCATGGTTTAATTTGTAGTCTGAAATACCTACGTGTGAATTGGCCAATATACATATGCCCCATGAAATCAGAATCTAACATGCATTGCTTAAGTCATAACCATAATCACTTCATTGTTACCATTTCATATTATATTTCATAAAACCTCAGAAAAGAGTAACAAAAAAACTTACGGTAATTTGAAACCCTTCCAACATGCCAAATCTGGCAAAAGAATATGCCGCCTTTTGCATGAACGGCATCAACGATTGGCTTCCATGCTTCCACTTGTTCTTTTGTCCAAATGCCAGGCGTATTTGGATAGCTGTAGATAAAGTAAATTTGCGGTAAATGCCAGGGATGGAAACATAAAAGTTTCAGTTCAGGGGCCCCTCATAAAATGGTATAGGCACTATAAAATATCCATTGAATTCTCCAACTTGCAACTGCCTAAATCCCGAATCCCGAATCAATTCCCAACAACAGTAAAAGTAAAACTAACCCTGCCCTTGGTAATTAACCCCACAATTGGGTAATTACTATTTAAAGTTGCACAAAGATTCTATTGAGTCCATTTACTCTAAATTGTGAAATGAAATGTAAATTGTGCTAATCAAAGGAGAAAATATTACCCCTGTGCAGTATCAGAAATACCAGTTGCCTCAGCGATCAAAAGACCACCTGGGGTTGTTCTCTGAGAATAATACAATATAGCATGTGGCTGAGGTAGATTATCGAAAGATCTTATCCTCGTCAGTGGAGCAAGAACAATTCTGGAAAATTGTAAAAAAATATGAGAAATGGAACAAGAAGTCTCATAAATATAAATTACTTATGTGTTATAATTAAGCGAAAGATTTCTGATAAGCACTATATACAGCGTTTTAAACAAACCTAACATAAATTACTGATGGGATATAATTAAGGCCGATAGTTGTTGCCGACAATTCCATGTATTCATCTTTTTACTTAATGGAATTGCTAAAAATTTTGAAGACAGATTAAATTAATGAGTAAGGTAAGATTGAAAATAATCAAGAATATTGTATTTAACTTACTGATAACCCATGCTGGCATTTACAACTGAAACTAATAACTGGTTCATAATATTTTTGCATAATATGAATTTTAATGAAGAGACAATTAGGCCCTGACATGCAATGAGATACTATACTGGCACCGAACCTAAACTCAATTCTCTCAGCAAAACCAGAGATAATTTTAACTATTCTATCTAAGAAATTCACCTTAATTTCTCCTTCTAAGTGGTATCCACCAATAAAAAGGTCTTTTCTTTATTTTATTAAAGAATTGTTTCAGGAAAAAAAATCAAGAATTAAGCCCAAAAAAAAAATGATTAAATTAAGTGATTAATATCGGTGGCACTGACCTGTGAGAGAGTTGGAACGGGCCCATCTTGTAAGGCGTGAGTAGAGGAATTGTTGGTGCCATTGCTCACTAGCTCTCTCTCCCTCCTAACTCTTTTTTTTCAAAAATTGAATCTCTATGTTTTTTTTTCCTCTTCTTTTTTATTCAGATGCTGTAGAAGGATCTCTATTTATAGGAGTCAGTATCGATGACTTATTACAGCAATGAACAGAGAACAAAGAGCCGTCTTTTTTTTTTTGTACTTTTCTAATTGGCAAACAACATAAGCAAAAGTCATAATAAAATAAGAGAGGAAGACAAGAGTTAAAAAAGACATTCCTAGTTAAAAGAAGCCTCCATTTAATAATAACCGTACGCTAATACATATTTTGAGGCTATTCTCTCCAGTCTCTTATAACTGGAGATTAACCCTGGTATATGACAGCAGCGTTGCAGCAACAGCCCAATCACTGTTCGCCATCTGGACTATCGACGTTACTCTTTATTTTTTTTGGAGTAGCCTATCGATGTTACTTTTTCCACAAAGACAAGTACGAACAAAGAAAAGTAGCTCTGGAAATTGGATCCTGCATGGTCGGTGGAGACCAAATCTCCTCCACTCCTGCGTAAGAAATTTCTGCCTCCAAATTGGAAATTTCTGCTTTCAAAGTCATTTTCCGTGAATTTTAGATAGGTCCGAAATTAAATTTTAAAATTTTAAAAGTAATCTCGGTTCTATCCAGCAATGACTCTAAAAGTAGAAATTTTTTGCACCCCAAAAGACAGATGATCCGATTACTGATCCGTGGACTATATAAAAAAGTAACCTATTGATGTTACTTTCCACAGAGATGAGGAAATAAAATATGTGACATGCAGTGATGTAACGTGATAAATACATTGTGACTTGATTACGTGATGTGGTTAAAATAGTGGTGAACAATCATGTCACGTAAATGGTCACTCACGTGTGGTCACGCCTTGATTACACATAATGTGATGTGACGTGACATAAATTAGCCATGGTAATTTTTTTTATATTTTAATTTAAATTGTTGAAAATTCAGAAAAAAAAATATAGAAAAATATGAAATGAAATGACACGAGTGACATGACGTGATGTAATTAACACATGTTACATGATGTTCCTTGACATGATGGATCATGGCATGACAAATTTTCTTCTCTATCTATGACTGTTCGGTTATTAGTTTTGTTGTGCAATCTGATTCGGATTCTGATTTGACTGCCCAGATCTAAACTCAAATTTTGAGTTAGCTCAGAGGATCTGAATCCATTGAATCTATTCTAAACTGGTCATCCACGCTAAACAAAATACAGATACCAAATCATCAATCATGTATCACGTTAATAAACACGGGTAGGTACTTGCTCCTTGCTTACAAAGCAGATCTAGTAGTCGACATAGAGCCACGCTGGCTTTGATTTAAGCCCCAGTTTCAACTCCCCAATCAATTACCAAATTAAAGGTATAAGAGTAGAGTCATACATTCAAGGTATAAGGTTCAAATGTAAATGGGAGTTAAGCATATTTTTTTTATGCTGCAAATGGAGATGAATTTGACAGTTTCATGACATTTTCTACTAAATTATATACAAATTTAACAATAAATATATATTTTTAAATAAATAGGGTCAACTGACCCCATTTACATATAGTGCTCCGCCTATATATGAGTTTAATTGTTTGTAAAATATCTTAAAATTTGAAATGATTTATATTCTTAAGTTAATATCAAATAACATCAAATTTAAATAAAATTTGATATAATTAATTAACCTCCAAAAATGTTTTATATAATTTGCTTCAATATTTTTCAAAATATTGTCAAGATTTCTAAGTTATCTACTTATCTCATTATTTATACACTTTTTAACTTTAATAATTTTTTATGCAAATCCGTAACTATATTCTATTCGTTGTTTCGCATCACTATAAAGTCATGAATAAATCAGTATAAAGTTGTTGGATGTATAAATGTGATTAATGTCACTGTAATTAAAGTCGTTTACAGAGTTTCTCCTTCACTGATGATTACACCTTTGGAGCATCTCCATTTTAGAGAGCTTTAGGATATAACTCATTTACTTCCCATTTATTTTTCTGTTTACTGCTTTGATCTATTTATGTTATTTAAAAGTTATTGTAATCATATATAATTGTGTTCTGATAATTAAGCTAGGCCTTAAATTTAGTAGGCTTTTTGCCCCTTTTTTATTCATAAATTTTAATGAATAAGAGTGTGGAGAGATTAAATATTAAGTTGTACTAAAGAGAGTATGTTTGATAATTAAGCTTGATAAAATGTTGGACAAAAGGTACACTAAAAGGTGATTTCAAACTCTATAAGAAGTTTTCATCAAAAAAAAAAAAATCTATAAGAAGTATTTGTTTTACAAGCTTAGAACTCCTTAGAAGCTTAAGCTCAATAAAGCTTAATTCAAAAGTTGCCAATAAAGTGCAATAGAGACTTCCCTGTTATCCTGCAAAGTGAGATCTTTTTTCTACTAGTCCACAAATAGTCACAAGATTTTGGATTATTCACAAATAATTCATTTTTTTTGTGATGACGAATCGAATGCCGAATTGTTTAGTTGACCAAACTTTGACCGAATTATTCTCGAATAATTCATAGATTTGACAAACTTTTCTCAAATTTTACGAATTATTTGTTTTCTCCCAAAATTTTCCCATAACATCTTTCTTTTCTTTTGTTTTCTTTTTTTTTGCTTTCTATATAACTGAGATCTCTGATCCAAATAATTCTTATCTCGAATTTTACTTGAATTATTTCTGAATCACAAATTTTTTATCTCACCGAACCAAATTCAAATAATTTATTTGTCACTATGCCCACAAATGCAATTTTGTTTTGAGTTACTGCATTCCAATTAAGGCTGAAAATCCCTTGCCTTTTCTTGCAACGCGTGGGCTGTAAGTTTTCTCCAGTCTTTGACATTTCGCCGAAGTCTGTTTTCTCCAGTTTTCTAATGGGAGCCGGATACAACCAACAAGCGAAGTTTGTGTTTTCTATCAATAACACTACTTGTGGTAATAGGAGATTGAATATCCTATAATTCATCTCTTATTTGTATGAACACAAGGGATGGTTTCATATTAAATTTGACAAAATCAACTTATGTTTAATGATTTTTAACTTAATTTAATTTAAAATTTACCAGTTTTTTACATGGTTTTTTGAGTCGTAAATCTGTCATGCATGATTCACTCATATCTTTTCTTTAGTTGGCCCATCTGTCTCTTTCTTGTTTGATCTTTAGAACCAGCATAGTCAAAGATCCTTATGCCCTTGTCATGTAAATGGTATAAAGCTTCTAGAATATCTCTAAGGCTATGACTAATGCCTCAGTTAATCTTGTACATATGGACAGCAATCAGAAAAAGGATGGCAACAGCTAAATGATGGTGTGCAGTATTACTCAACCATAGACTCTCTGTTATTGGATCTAAGCCTCCATGAAAAGTTAAAAAGTCCCCATATTTTGACCAATTCAAGGTGAAAAAGGGGTTGCTCCCTTGTTAAAACATGGATAGATGTTTCACAAAGTTATTGTTTGAAATTTCATACTTAAATATCTTTCTACATAATCTTTGACACGTGCATATCTTTGTCTCATTTCTATCCCAACTACTTATTGACTTTTCTCTCGCTACCTCACGATTGGACGATCTTCCTAGGTTGTGTTTATATTTTTCACCTCCGATTCACATACAAATGTTTTTGTTACAATATAATAACAGTCACCAAATTTCTCATTAATCTTCTAAATTTTAATCAACCAAATAAAAAATAAGATGAAAATAAAAGTTAATTTTTTTTTCCTTATTAATCATCTAAACACAAAAAAGTTAAATATATTAATTTCTCTTTATATTTCATTCCATTCCCTTTTATTCTTCACCTTTCCTTTCTCTACTCTCCATCCAAACAATGTTAGTGAATGGGAAGGTTTCACATTATTTGTTCATACTATAAAACCATGTCTGATGTCAATATTTAGTCATATGCAAAAAGACAACTTATCCAATGCTAATGGATGAAAATTATTTAAAATTTTCCACGTCAAGCCCTGTTCAGCTGTCACTATGTCCATGGGAAACAAAATTCACTCCCCATGCGCACAATGTTTCAGCCATTCAAATGGACCTGAACCCAAGTCCATTTCCGTCCGCCTGGCAGCCGAATAGACCGTCATACTAAGTAGAAATAACATTACCACTGGGTGAAATCTCTGTTTCACTATTTCTATGTACATAAAGCAAACTTTTTACAATGTATTTACTAACTAGAAAGAGATATGACCGTTTTATTATTTATATAATTATATTAAATAATCACAAAGTAGAAATATACATCAACTGGATGCTATTCTTTTTAATTGGACGAAAGAAACGGATAATCGGTATAGCCCACAACTGGATCTGGAATATAGAAGGTGCTCCTATTATACTTGTTCAAAGGAGCATCCAATTCAAACCTCTTAGGCAAGTCTGGGTTTGCCAGAAAAATTCTACTGTATGCAACCAAATCAGTGTACCCACTAGAGACTGCCTTGTTTCCATCTTCTTTATCATATCCACCAGCCACAATAAAAGTACCATTGAATGCTTTCCTCATCGGTAAAAGACTATGTGGCGTCTCAGCTTTTTCACCGACTTGTATCATCCTTGGTTCTACCATGTGGCAGTACACAATGCCAAATTTGTTGAGGGCATTCACCATGTACAGTCCAAGTGTCTCAGGGTTTGAACTGCCTGATTGCTGGTAATTAGCAAATGGAGAAAGTCTGATACCAACCCGCTCGGGTCCTATTTCTTTTGATACAGAGTCAACAATTTCAAGTGCGAAGCGGCAACGGTTCTCAAGGCTGCCGCCATATTGGTCAGTACGATCATTGGTTTCGTCTTTCAAGAACTGTTCAATTAGGTATCCATGAGCTCCATGAATCTCAACACCATCAAAACCTACACGATATGGAAATAAATATATTCTATTAAAACTAGTTCAACATGGGTATCGTGATCATGGAGTAATTTGTGTAGAATAACCGAATAAATATAACCATGTATAGTTGGAAGTATGAATCCATTGGTAATGGTGATACTCATAAT
Source organism: Carex pumila (assembly GCA_033356055.1). Taxonomy (NCBI): domain Eukaryota; kingdom Viridiplantae; phylum Streptophyta; class Magnoliopsida; order Poales; family Cyperaceae; genus Carex; species Carex pumila. The sequence goes on along the minus strand of JARJHM010000043.1, from coordinate 299,485 downwards.
AGATGATGTCATCTAGGTAATGACCAATTCTGGACCTGCTTCCATGGCATTTCATCTAGGTAATGTACAAAATATCAGACTAGTGTGATGGCAGCAGATACTGTAAAATCAGCTTGTACCTGCTTCCATGGCATTTCGAGCAGCAAGCCTAAAATCATTGACAATCTTTGGGATCTCATCGGTCTCTAATCTTCTTGGTGGGGAGTATTCTGTTGGGTCCCCATTGGCACGCTTTTGTGGTGCCAGTGGCTTGTCAGTAGATGAAATTGGGGCTTGGCCATTTGGTTGGAACTCTGCCATAGTTAAATTGCTTCTAATTAACGACAAACAAAAGAACCAAATAAAGAGCACAGGCAAGGGGGTAGACTATCAATCTACAACAAGTTTCGCAGAATTTATGATTTGATATCAATATTCATGGTTTAATTTGTAATCTGAGATATTTACTTGTGTGTAAATTGGCCAATATACATATGCCCCATGAATTAGAATTGAACATGCATTGCTCAAGTCATGAACATAATAACTTCATTGTCACCATTTCATATTAGAGTTAATAAATCATCATAAAAGAGTACAAAAAAGAACTTACGGTACTTTGAAACCCTTCCAACATGCCAAATCTGGCAAAAGAATATGCCGCCTTTTGCATGAACGGCATCAACAATTGGCTTCCATGCTTCCACTTGTTCTTTTGTCCAAATGCCAGGTGTTTCTGGATAGCTGCCAAATTTGCGGCAAGTGCCAGGGATGGAAACAGAAGTTTAGGGGCCCCTCATAAAATGGTATAGGCACTATAAAATCTCCACTGGATTCCCCAACTTGCAACTGCCTAAATCCCGAATCAATTCCCAACAACAGTAAAAGTAAAACTAACCTTGCCTTTGGTAGTTAACCCCATAATTGGGTAGTTACTAATTAAAAATTGCACAAAGCTTCTATTGAGTCCATTTACTCTAAATTGTGAAATGAAATGTAAATCGTGCTAATCAAAGGAGAAAATATTACCCCTGTGCAGTATCAGAAATACCAGTTGCCTCAGCAATCAAAAGACCACCTGGGGTTGTTCTCTGAGAATAATACAATATAGCATGTGGCTGAGGTACATTACCGTAAGATCTTTGCCTTGTCAGTGGAGCAAGGACAATTCTGAAAAATTGTAAAAAACCATGAGAAATGGAACAAGAAGTCTCATAAATATAAATTACTTGCGGGATATAATTAAGCGAAAGATTTCTGACAAGCAATATATACGGCGTTTTGAACCAACCTAACATAAATTACTAATGGGATATATATAATTGAGGCCGACAGTTGTTGCCGACAATTCATTGTGTTCATCTTTTTATTTAATCGAGTTGCTAAATATTTTGATGAAAGATCAAATTTGTGGTTAAGGTAAATTCAAAATAATCAAGAAGATTGTATTTAACTTACTGATAACCCGTGCTGGCATTTACAACTGAAGTTGATAACTGGTTCATAATATTTTTGCATAATATGAATAATTTTAATGAAGACACAATTAGGCCCTGACTTGCAATGACATACTATCTATACTGGCACCGAACCTAAACTCAATTGTCTCTCAGCAAAACCAGAGATCATTTTAACTATTATATCTCAGAAATTCACGTGGACTTCTCCTTCTAAGTGGTGCCCACCAATAAATAAGGTCTTTTATTTATTTTATGAAAGGGGGGAATTTCGTCTATACCCCTCAAAAACATTGAAATTACATATTTCCCCATCTAAAATTCATAATATCATATTTACCCTTCTAAACTTAAAAAACTCACAAATATACCCAATTTACTTAAAACTCAGCTTAATTATGTTAATTTTCTATAAACTATGATAAATTAATCTCTTAATTAATATTACGATCCTTCCCCTTCTTCTGCTTCAAGAAGTTATTGATGCTAAAACTGCACATGCCTTGGATGAATTCACGTGATATACCATGCTGGAAATCCTGGAGAAGCAAGCCTGCTGAAATCATTGCCTTTGAAATTCACCAGGTGATCGATTGAGAGGAATGCACAACACCTGTTCGCTGAAATGTACAACAACGAATCTTCCACCTGATTGATGCACACCACCTGCTCGCTAAAATGTCCAACCATTTCTTCCCTGCTCTCAGAAACCGGGACTATCAACCTTCACCTTACTCTACTTTTCCCATGTGCTATCTTCTGCTCAAAACCTTTCTATACATGACATTGCTACCTACCTTCATTAAAACCTTCCATACACTATTATATAATTGGTCCATATACCAAATTACCAATTACAAATCTCCCTCTCTCTCTCTCTCTCTATCTCTCTTCTCCATCCATCCATCCTTACAACATTATATATTGGGCTTCAATTGTGACATGGAATTTGATTTGAGATTATTTTACCATTTCTTTTCAACATTATATTTTTCTGATGCCTAAACTTTATTTATGTTGCCTGTTTAAGTACTTCTCCCAGTATTTTGTTTTTAAAATATAATTTAATTGGGATACACTATTATTCTGGTAATACTTTTAACAACCATCATTTCAAATGTGAGATTGAGAACGAGGTGGTGTTATGTATGTAAATAACTCAAATTATATTTAGAATTTACTTTATGGTTTTTTTGGATTAAATTAGTATCAACACACCTTGCTTCTTTAGAGGCTGTAGCTGAACTTATTTTATCCCTTTTTAAGAAAATTTCCACCTTCACTCACATCTGCTACATGAACCAAACAGTAGGCTAAAGCCAGTCATACTATATTTTTGCAAGCTCTCGTATTCTATTGATGATATCCAAAGTGAAAACAGAGAAGTGCAATGGGAATAGAACAAAAAGAAAAAGAACAAGAGGAGCAACAAAGAGACGACGAAAGAAAACATGGGTCAAACATAAAATAGAGTTCAAACATGACAGAAGTCAGGTTAGAAACTGAGTTATGTGATTAATTATATCTTTCAGAATATTAAACATGATTAATTCAAATTTTGGGTATATTTGATAGATATTAAAATTGCAATGGGCAAATTTTGATTGTTTCGAACTCTCGCCGGCTTTTCAGGTAAAAATCAAAAATTAAGCCAAAAGAAAAAAATTATTAAATTAAGTGATTGACATCGGTGGCACTGACCTGTGAGAGAGTTGGAATGGGTCCATCTTGTAAGGCGTGAGTAGAGGAATTGTTGGTGCCATTGCTCACTAGCTCTCTCTCCCTCCTAACTCTTTTTTATTCAAAAATTGAATCTCTATGTTTTTTTCCTCTTCTTTTTTATTCAGATGCTGTAGAAGGATCTCTATTTATAGGAGTCAGTATCGATGACTTATTACAGCAATGAACAGAGAACAAAGAGCCGTCTTTTTTTTTGTACTTTTCTAATTGCCAAACAACAAAAACAGAAAGTCATAATAAAATAAGAGAGGAAGAAAAGAGTTGAAAAGGACATTCCTAGTAAAAAGAAGCCTCCATTTAGTAATAACCGGACGAGGAGTTGTAAGGCTAATACATTGGGAGGCTATTCTCTCCAGTTTCTTGTAACTGGAGATTAACCTGGTATATGGCAGCAGCATTGCAGCAACTGCCCAATCACTGTTCGCCATCTGGATTACCGATGTTACTTTGTTTTTTTCTTTTTTGAGTAGCCTACCCATAAAGACGGAGGAAAGAAAAAGTAGATCTGGAAATTGGATCCTCCGTGGCCTTTGGCTGTCCGGTTATCAGTTTTGCTTCAATCTGATCCGGATTCTGATCGGACGGTCTGAATTTAACCTCAAATTTTGAGTTACCTCAGAGGATCTGACTCCATTGATTTCATTCTATGCGGGTAAAGATTTTAACTTAGTTTTGACTTCATGTAGCGCAAGAACCATATGCAAATATTTGCTAATTCTATTGCCTGTGCGCTGCATGAAGCCAAAACTACTTGCTGATCATCCACGCCAAACAAAATACAGTTACCAAATAATGTATCACGTTAATAAACACGGCTAGGTACTTGCTCCTTGTTTACAAAGCAGATTTAGTAGTCCACAGAGAGCCACGCTGGCTTTGATTTAAGCCCAAGTTTCAATTCCCCAATCAATTACCAAATTTTATGGGTGATGACCAGATAATGTATTAATTCAAAAACTGTTCAACTGTAAATTTTTTTAAAAATTCGATAGTTTTAAGTATATATGATCTATTATATATTGTATATGTTATCATGAACATTAAAAAAATGATAAATTTTGGTGTTAGTTTGATCAGGGCAGAGCCAAACATTCAAGATATGAGGGTCAAACGTAAATGGAGATTAAGCATATAATTTTTTATGCTACAAATGGAGATCAATTTAACAGTTTTGTAACATTTTCTACTAAATTACATACAAATTTAACAATAAATATAATTTTTTTGAAAATAAATAGAGTCAATTGACCCATTTATATATAGTGTCTCCGCCTCTGAATTTAATTGTTTGTAAAACATCTTAAAATTTGAAATGATTTATATTTGTAAGTTAATATCAAATAACATCAAATTTACATAAAATTTGATATATAGTTAACCTACGAAAATTAATGGTTTATATAATTTGTTTCTATATTTTTTTAAATATCGTGAAGATTTCTAAGTTCTCTCATTATTTATACACTTTTTAACTTTAATAATTTTTTAAGCAAATCGATAACTATATTCGTTGTTTCGCATCACTATAAAGTCATGAATAAATCATTATAAAGTTGGGTGTATAAATTTCATTAATGTCACCGTAAAGTCGTTTATTTGGAGCATCTCCATTTTAGAGAGCTTAAATTATGATATAACTCATTTACTTCCCATTTATTTTCCTATTTACTACTTTGATCTAGTTATGTTATTTAAAAGTTATTGTAATCTTATATAATTTTTTTTAGAATTTTTCCCATAATATTTTTTTTTTCCCACAACACGGGGCAGCATGGAAGTCTTTTTCTCTAGTCTTTGACATTTAATTCGCCGCAATCCCTTTTTATTTTTCACAAATTATAACATTTTAGTTTTCTAATGGGAGCCGGATACAACCAACAAGCAAAGTTTGTGTTTTCTATCAATAACACTACTTGTGGTAATAGGAGATTGAGTATCCTATAATTCATCTCTTATTTGTATGAACACAAGGGATGGTTTCATATTAATTTTGACAAAATCAACTTATGTTTAATGATTTTTAACTTAATTTAATTTAAAATATATTAATCTTCCTTTATATTTCATTACATTCCCTTTTATTCTTCACCTTGCCTTCCTCTACTCTTCATCCAAACAGAGTTAGTGGATGGGAAGGTTTCACATGATTTGTGCCGACTATAAAACCAAGTCTGATGTCAATGTTTAGTCATCTGCAAAATATAACTTATCTAATGTTAATGGATGAAAATTATGTAAAATTTTCCATCTCAGGCCCTGTCTGACTGTCACTATGTCCGTGAGAAAAAAAATTCACTTCCTACGCACACACAGTGTTTTGGTCATTCAAATTAAACCTAAATCCAAGTCCATTCTCATTCCCGCCTGGCAGCCAAACAGACCCTCGTACTAAGTACAAATAACACTACCAATTGGTGAAATCTCTTTTTCACTATTTCTATGTACACAAAGCAAACTTTTTACAATGTATTTACTAACTAGCAAGAGATATGACCGTTTTATTATTTATATAATTATATTAAATAATCACAAAGTAGCAATATATATCAATTGGATGCTCTTCTTTTAATTTGAAGAAAGAAACGGGTAATCCGTATAGCCCACAACTGGATCTTGAATATAGAAGGTGCTCCTATTGTACTTGTTCAAAGGTGCATCCAATTCAAACCTCTTAGGCAAGTCTGGGTTTGCTAGAAAAATTCGACCGTATGCAACCAAATCAGTGTACCCGCTAGAGACTGCCTTGTTTCCATCTTCTCTATCATAGCCACCAACCACAATAAAAGTACCATTGAATGCTTTCCTCATCGGTAAAAGACTATGTGGCGTCTCACCTTTTTCACCAACTTGTATCATCCTTGGTTCTACCATGTGGCAGTACACAATGCCAAATTTGTTGAGGGCATTCACCATGTACAGTCCAAGTGCCTCAGGGTTTGAATCACCTGATTGCTGGTAATTAGCAAATGGAGAAAGTCTGATACCAACCCATTCAGGTCCTATTTCTTTTGATACAGACTCAACAATTTCAAGTGCGAAGCGGCAACGGTTCTCAAGGCTACCACCATACTGGTCAGTACGATCATTGATTTCGTCTTTCAAGAACTGTTCAATTAGGTATCCATGAGCTCCATGAATCTCAACACCATCAAAACCTACACGATATGGAACAAAATATATTCTTTTAGAACTGGTTCAACATGGGTATCGTGATATGGAGTAATTTGTATAGAATAACCGAATAAGTAGAACCATGTATAGTTGAAAAAGACAAAAAGATCCCAAGTATGTAGCACTTTTGAAAGTACAACATCAAACAATTCGAAATATGAATCCATTGGTAATGGTGATACTCATAATAGATGATGTCACCTAGGTAATGACCAATTTTGGAACACAAATAACAACTGATACCCATAATATATTGGTAATGGTCCATTATTACCACAATATACCAGCACAGCCTGTCGTGATGGTATATTAGAAGATCAGAGAAAACCCCTTGACAACAATTTAACACCGGCATCCAACAATATTCACATTAGAGATTTGGAGTTTCATAGGTAAATCGATGTTTAACGAATATCAAATAATTAAAAAACTCGTTAGGGGTGCAAATCAAAATATCAGACTAGTGTGATGGCAGCAAATACTGTAAAATCAGCTTGTACCTGCTTCCATGGCATTTCGAGCAGCAAGCCTAAAATCATTGACAATCTTTGGGATCTCATCGGTCTCTAATCTTCTCGGTGGGGAGTATTCTGTCGGGTCATATTCTGTTGGGTCATATTTGGCACGCTTTTGTGGTGCCAGTGGCTTGTCAGTAGATGAAATTGGGGCTTGGCCATTTGGTTGGAATTCTGTCATGGTTAAATTGCTTGCAATTAGAAACTAACTAAAGAACCAAATAAAGAGCACATGCAAGGAGGTAGATTATCAATGTACCACCAAGTTTCACATAATTTATGATTTTATATCAATATTCATAGTTTAATTTGTAATCTGAAATATTTACTTACGTGTTAATTGGCCAATATACATATACCCCATGAAATCAGAATCTAATAGGCATTGGTAAGTCATAAACACAATCACTTCATTGTCACTATTTCATATTAGATTTAATAAAACCTCAGACGAATAAAAAAGAGAACTTACGATACTTTGAAACCCTTCCAACATGCCAAATCTGGCAAAAGAATATGCCGCCTTTCGCATGAACGGCATCAACGATTGGCTTCCAGGCTTCCACTTGTTCTTTTGTCCAAATGCCAGGCGTATCTAGATAGCTACCAATAGAGTAAATTTGCGGCAAATGCCAGGGATGGAAACAAAAAAGTTTCAGTTTAGGGGCCCCTCATAAAATGGTACAGGCACTATAAAAGCTCCACTGGATTCCCCAACTTGCAACTGCCTAAATCCCGAATCAATTCCCAAAAACAGTAAAACTAACCCTGCCTTTGGTAATTAACCCCGCAATTGGGTAATCACTAACTAAAAATTGCACAAAGCTTATATTGAGTCCATTTACTCTAAATTGTGAAATGAAACGTAAATTGTGCTAATCAAAAGAGAAAATGTTACCCCTGTCCAGTATCCGAAATAACAGTTGCCTCAGCGATCAAAAGACCACCTGGTGTTGTTCTCTGAGAATAATACAATATAGCATGTGGCTGAGGTACATTACCGTAAGATCTTTGCCTTGTCAGTGGAGCAAGGACAATTCTGGAAAATTGTAAAAAACTATGAGAAATGGAACAAGAAGTCTCATAAATATAAATTACTTATGGGATATAATTAAGCGAAAGATTTCTGACAAGCAATATATACAGCATTTTAAACCAACCTAACAATAAATTACTGATGGGATATAATTAAGGCCAATAGTTGTTGCCGACAATTCCATATGTTAATCTTTTTACTTAATGGAGTTGCTAAATTTTTTGAAGAAAGATCAAATTTATGGGTAAGGTAAGTTCAAAATAATCAAGAATTGTATTTTACTAACTGATATAACCTATGTTACTCTAATAGAGCTACATCAGCAGTTCCTCAAGAATGGTCAACAACAGCCACTCAGTCAAAGGATTTAGTTAGTAATAATGATTAGTTAGTTTAGTCTGTTAGACTGTAACAACATTGTAACTAATTACCTTTTATTCTCTGATTGTATTGCATTCCCTATATAAAGGGCTAAGCTGTACATTGAACAGTTGATCAAGAAATGAAATAGAAATTCTTGCATTCAATACAACTCTTCTTCTTCTCTGTATCTCGTTTCATGGTATCAGAGCACCATGGAATCTGCTCCTGCCTCTTCCAACTCTACAGCCCCTCTATCTTCCCTTACTGCTCCTGATTGACTGGCGGTGCTCAACATTCCTATTTCCACCAAGCTTACTCGTAGCAATTTCTTGACATGGAGGTGTCAAATTGAGCCGGCACTACATGGTCACGGCCTGTTCAAATATCTCACTGATGATCCGCCCTCGAAGCATCTCATGGCAGCCAGGGTTCAATTCGACAATCCTACCTATTACCATTGGTACCAACAAGACCAATTGATCCTGACCTGACTTCGATTGTCGTTGTTTGAGACGATTCTCAATCAAATGGTGTCTTGCACCGCGCTATGGCAACTGCTTCAGCAGTCTTTCTCCGCATCCTCTAGAGCCCGACGCACTGAGCTTCGGCGTTCCTTGCAGACCACTACCAAGGGCGGTTCAAGCTGTTTGGAGTTCTGTCAGCAAATGCGTGCTATCGCTGACGAGCTAGCGTTCATTGGTTCGCCAATTTTCGACGATGATCTGGTTATTCAAATCCTCACGGGTCTCGGTTTGGACTACAATTATGTTGACGCCGCCGCAAATACCAAGGATCGCCTGAGTTTTGCTGAACTTCAGTCGATGCTAATCAGCCACGAGGCTCTTCTTTTTTTCTCAGCTCGGTGGCTCCCTCTCTGCTTCCGCTCCCGCCGCTCACGACTCATTTCACTCATACCAGATCGGTCCCCGCGGGTCTAACCCTAGATCCAATAAGGGATACCAACCCAGAGGCAATTATGAAAATAAACCCTCTTCGCATCAAAATAATTCCTCCAGGCAACAGGTTTCGGCAAGGCCCAACAACACTTCATTTAGCAGGCCCAGTGGGAATCAGGCTAACCAAGGCTCTAATCCTGATAAAGATACCATTTGCCAAATTTGTTCTAAACGAGGCCATAATGCTAGAATTTGCTGGTATCGGTCTGATTTCTCCAATTACCCTGATCAAGCCCAGCCGAGTATTCAGGCCAATTTATCTCAGTTGGATTTTCAAGCTAACAACACTCAAACCAGCTCCATCACATCCGGCCCCGAATGGTATCTAGATTCAGGAGCAACCTATCACGTTACAAACGACCTTAATAATCTTGGTTCCTATTTGCCATATGAAGGAATGGACTCTCTTCACATTGGAGATGGTCATGGTATGCCTATTTCTCACATTGGTTCTTGCACCTTATTTTTTTCCACTTACCACTTGGTCTTGAATGATGTCTTATATGTGCCATCTTTTATCAAGAATCTCTTGAGTTTGTCTAAACTTGTTCTTGATAATTCAATCTTAATTGAATTTAACTCTTCCTTTTGTGTTATCAAGGATAGGCATACCTTGAAGGAATTATTGCAAGTCAAGCTCTTAAATGGTCTCTTTATCTTACCTCCTCAAATGGCATCTCCTCAAGCATTTTATGGTGCAAAAACCTCGGATAATGTGTGACATCTTAGACTTGGACACCCCTCATCCGTTACTACATGAAAAATTGTAGATTTACATGGCTTACCTTGTAGTAATAAAGAATTGACTTTATGTCATACATGTTGTTTAGCTAAAGCGCATCGCTTACCCTTTCCCTCTAGCTCCTCATGTACTTCTTTTCCCTTAGAAATAATTCACTCGGACTTGTGGGGTCCAAACCCAATTTTGTCTCATAACGGGTTTCGTTATTATGTCACATTTATTGATGATTTTTTACGGTTTACATGGATATATTTTTTGCGCTCGAAAGATGAAGTACTTCATGTGTTTACTCTTTTTAAAGCACAAGTTGAGAATACTCCGATACGCCTCTATTGGATCCATATTCGTATCGGGTGCATATCGGATACTGATACAGACCCGATACATGTCCGATACGCCATCTGGCGTATTGGCTTACGTGGCATATCCTTACTCTCATGATACGACAAGCGTGGATACGGTTGGGATACGCTGATTTCGCAGATACGAACAATTCTAATGCAGAAGCCGTGAACTGTGCATGAACAGCCTAAAGCTGTGCACCGTGCATGGACCGTGCCAAAATATATTTCTAGCGCTAGGGAGATTCGAACTTGGTCCGACCCACATAGTGCTCAACCATTGAGCTAGTTTGGTTAATTTGTTGTTCATGTCTAGTTACTAATGTATTTATTGTATACTCCCGAATTTGTTATACCTAATACAAGTTTAAATTAATAATATAATTAATATAATAATATATATAATAGACATATCGTATCCTTGATTTTTTAAAATTGCCGTATCGCCGTATCCATATTGTATCCGTATCGTATCCGATACGACACCCGTATCCGTATTCATGCAACATAGCTGGTAACCTGTGCTGGCATTTACAATTGAAGCTGATAACTGGTTCAAAATACTTTTAGATGATATGAATAATTACTATTCTTACCCTAAAGGGGGGAAAAATAAAAGACTTTTCTTTCCCTCAACTCTCTCCGCAGAACCAGAGATCATTTTAACTATTCTATCTCAGAAATTCACTTGAATTTTTCCTTCCTAAGTGGTATCCACCAATAAATAAGGTCTTTTATTTATTTTATTAAAGAATTGTTTCAGGCAAAAATCAGGAATTAAGCCACACAAAAAAAATGATTAAATTAAGTGATTGACATCGGCGGCACTGACCTGTGAGAGAGTTGGAATGGGCCCATCTTGTAAGGCGTGAGTAGAGGAATTGTTGGTGCCATTGCTCACTAGCTCTCTCTCCCTCCTAACTTTTTTTTATTCAATAATCGGATCTCTATGTTTTTTTCTTCCTCTTTTTTATTCAAATGCTGGAGAAGGATCTCTATTTATAGGAGCCAGTATCGTCATTGATGACTTACAAGTCATCAATGAACAGAGAACAATGAGCAAAAAGTCATAATAAAATAATTAGAGAGGAAGAAAGAGTTATTAACGACATTCCTAGTAAAAGGAAGCCTCCATTTATTAATAACTGGAGGAGGAGTTGTGAGGCTAATACATTGTGAGGCTCTTCTCTCCAGTCTGTTGTAACTGGAGATTAACCCTGGTATATGGCAGCAGCATTGCAGCAACAGCCCAATCACTGTTCGCCATCTGGACTATCGATGTTACTTTCCACAATGACAAGTAGGAGGAAAGAAAAAGTAGCTCTGGATATTGGATATTCCGTGGACTATGGGTGGACTTTGGGCAGAGAACAAAATATATGACATGACTTGATAAATACACTGTGATTTGATTATATGATATGATCTGATGTAATTTTTTATTTTTAAGTGATGTAATTAAAACAGTAACGGACTATTGTGTCATAAGAATGGCCACGTCATGTGTAGTCACGCTATGATCATACATAACATGATGTGACGTGATGTAAATTAGTCATTGCAATTTTGTTTTATATTTTAATTTAAATTGTTTTAAAATTCAGAAAAAAAATATATAGAAAAATATGAAATGAAATGACATGACGTAACGTTTCGTGTCACGATGAATTATGGTATGACAAATCTGGTAGTGACATAGAGTCACGCCGGCTTTGATTTAAGTCCGAGTTTCAACTCCTGAATTAATTTCAAAAATTGTCCAACTTTAATTTTTTTTTTAAATTCCATAGTTTTAAGTATGATCTATTATATATTGTATATGTTATCTTGAACATTAAAAAAATGATAAATTTTGGTTTTAGTTTAATAGAGAAATCACATGGAGATGGATAAGTGCGACTGTGCTACCGATTTTTTTTTTATTTAGCATCTTTAAAAGAAAAAAAATAAACCATCTATTATTTTTAAAAATTCCATATATATCAGGAGTTTGAGATCTTGATAAATATGGAAGTTTTCAAAAAATAGAGTTGAATTGTTTTTTTTTTAAGAAAGGATGGTAAATAAAAAAACAAGGACTGTGCTACTAATAAGGAATTGGAATATTAAATGCATTGTTGGTACCAAATTAATGCAATTAGTGTGATATTAAAATTGCGGTAACAAATTAATGCACTCAGTGTGATATTAAAATTGTGGTAACAAATTATTGTACTCAGTGTGATATTAAAAAATTTCAAAAAATAGATTTAAATAGTTGTTTTAAGATGGTAAATAAAAAAAAATCGGAATTAGTTGGCAGTCAAATTAATATTGAGAATGAATATGCAGTCATAATCTATATGAATATATTCCAGCAAGATCATTATCTCGAATTGAATACGAATAGATCAAGATGCAATAATTGAAGAAATTTAGTTGATGGAAAATATGGAATTAGTAGGTTCTAAGTCCAATTTGTTTTAAGATTTGTACAAATAAATATTAAAGTATACATATATTTGTTGAAGTAGTGCACATAAATTTTAAAGCAGACTGGATGAACATGGAATCTATCGGATCCAAATTGGTCCCTCATTGCCGATGCATTGTCAAACAAAAATAGATACCTGGTGGGAAAGGAAGGGTATCCTCTGCAGAGCTTTTAATTTGATTCATTTGTTTTGAATTGAGCAGGTAGGAAGAGGGCAGGACAAATTTTGAGAAATTTTTCAACTCGGACAAGATTTGATCTGATCCACTCAAGTCAAAACAAACAAATCATATTAAAAGCTCTACACAACTCCGCAGAGGATACTCCACAAAGGAAATCCGGTGGGAAAACAGACCGCGAGACCTGCTGCTCTTACAAAGGGTACGAGACACCGTATGGGTTATTGATTGGAGTGCATATCCTCTGAGATATCTCAATTTTTGTGTGACCGACGTGTACGGTGCCTATTCAGGGATAACATAGGCTTCAATATTATTTTCTCTTTGAGATTCCTGCAGAACCCCGTAGAAGTTAGAACGGTTGAGATTTTCCAAAAAAACACTCAAAGTTTGAGATATCTCAGAGGATGCGAATTCTACTGGTTGGGCATCCTGACATGAGGGGAATAAACAGATTTTCTGGGCCAAGCGAAGGATGTTTAGGCTTGTTCGTTTATCACGGGATGAGATTTGACAGAGATAAGAATTTATTTTTGAAAAAGTGGGAATTCATAGGTATAGATGCACACGGATTGTTTATGAGAATGTGATGAAAAATGTTCGGTTGTACTGTGAGATTAGTTGTAGAAAATTCTATTTTTCTTTATAAAATGCTTGATATTATCCAATTATTTTCATTAATAAATTACTAATAATCCAATTAAATAAAATAGATTAAATAATAATGTAGCATTGCTTATTAATTTTTGTTTTATATAATATAAATATTTATAAACATTTATAAACAAATATTTGATCTTATGTGATCACTGACATTAAACATCATTCAATGCCTCCTGCTACAAAGGATATTACCTATTAACCTCATTAGTGTAGATTGCTCTGGAATTATAAGAGTTGGTTTCTGACTTTCAATGGTAATCAGGTGGTTTAATCCAACTTTTCATGATAAATAAGACAATTTTTGTAGGTCATGCGATTAATGTATGTGCAATTTGTAGCAATTGGCTTATTAATGTATGTGATTAAATCATTATAGATTTCCTGACTAATCAGTGTATTATCTTTTCTTCTTATTAAGGAACTTAATGTCTAGATTCTGCAAGAGTTTTAATTTACTGTTTATTTTCGAATTGAATCTGAGCCATCTAAACAAATGATCTGCCTTCCTTTGATTAAATACATTCTTTATATGTGTAAAAATTCAAAATTAGTTAAAATTGTACCCATTACACGTACCGCTACATGTATTACCACAGATATTTTAATTCTGCACCATCGGATTTCAAAAATCATGCAAATTAAATCCAAGAATGTAATTTTTTTCGCTGGAGTAGCGCCACTTTCCCCAGTAATTTTTTTTTCCGTCTCCCTCCCCGATCCATTCCCCGCTCCCTTCTTCCAAAAACCAAGAAAAAAAAAAAGAGCGAGCGAGAGAGGAGGAGATAGCGAACCCTCCGCCATTTCTTTCGTCCTCTCTCTCGGTACAGCACCTAACCCAAAACCTCCGCTCTCTCTTTCTCTTACCCAAGTACTGAGCACAAACTTTCTCATCGCTCTCTCTCTCTCTCTGATCCGGAGCACCGATCACAAACCCTCCTCCGTTGTCTCTCTCTTTGAGGACCGAAAACCCTAACCCTAGAACACCTAGCGAAAATCAAAGAGATGATGCAAATAACTTCTCTAAAGGCGATAACAAGCACCTCATCTTTTCCCTTGATTTCTTGTTTATTTTTGTTAATTGTTTCAATTTCATATAACTTAGGGTTTTCCTTTGCATTGTGTAACATATGTTAGGATATATGTTATTTTTTTCCATTAAAATTACGTACTCAATATGTTAAAACTAAGGGACTTACATGAAATATTGTTGATCATTATTGGTTTGCCTTGTCAGGATAATTTTGCATGTACCGTTCTGTTTTAAGTTCCTGGAAATTATTATACCTGATTAAGGATGTACTGTGCAGTTTACCATTAAAAATGGTTTAATTAAGATCCAGTAAGTAACAAAAAAAGAAATTGAAATAAATTGAATTCCAGGTCGGTGGAGTTGCATTTTGGTTTCTCTGAAATGTAGTTGTTTTGGAAGGGTATTATAATATGCATTTTTGTCTTGAGTTTTGATTTTGTGCTAATCGATAGGATATGCCAGCTAATTTTTAGATTGAGACAACAATGATATAACAAAATATTGAGATCCTCAATTTGGTATTGATTTGATATTGTAGTGTACTCTGAAGCCTCTCTCTTAGGAGTATTACTGTTGTTTCTTTTTCACTTTTGTGGATGTTAATTGACACTTCTTTAAAACCTTTATATTCTCATAATCTAAATTTAGCAAGGACAGTAAGAAGCCCATTTTTTTGTTACATATATTTAAATTTTGCATAAAACTGTGGGCTTCTCTAATTAGTGATATTAGTTCCCTAATAAAACTATGTTGTATAAAACTACAGGCCAAGACTCTGTGACAGTTGTTTCATGATTGCTTCTTTACTGTCCAAGTCTTTCACAAATTTCAGGCAGATAGGCCATCTGACAATTGGCCGGCTAAACAAAGGATTGATGTTTCTGATGTGAATTAGGTAGGCAACCTAACATCTCAACAGAGAGCTGCTATGTTGATCATGCAATTTATTGTACAGCGAGAGATATACAAGTTTGTTTAGAGGTACCAGCAAGACCCCGGATGACCTGCTACAGGAGATAATTTGGCAACTCAAATTTTTTTGGAGGTACGACAAGCACACTGATGTAACATTACCAACAACAATCTCAAATATGTTGAGTAATTGGAAGTCGAAGATCTGATCAAGGGAGTTTTCTTCACAGCATTAAGAAGTACTTCATTTCACATCTTCAGATTGTACCTCTTTTTGGAGTCACAGAGTAAAAGCAGTGAATCAGTGGGGATGATTGATACCACTGGTACAAAATCCGGTACAGCGGGCTTTGGAGAACCAGTGGGGATGTGCCCGGCTAGACTTTTTGGTGCAAATCAGGTACTGGTACAAACTACATAAGCACTATTACGGGATCTGGTATGAGTATTGGTTCAGATTGAAAGAATGATACTTATTATAAGAGATTACCGGTGTTAGTCTCCCTTCATGTTTTCCTTTTCTGTTATATCCATTTATTTCGATTAGCTTAACTGTATTGAGCTTTGTTTTTATTTTCTCAATTTGGGTACATTTATAGAATTTTTCTACTATTTATTATAATGAAATAATGAATTTCATCTTTTCATTCTCAATATGCTGGAATTGCACTGTAAATAAACTCACTGTTATCTCAGGAACACATGAGAAAACAACTTACCAGACTAATCTATAAAATCTCAAAAATTCCCAAATAAATCATGTTGATAGATTTGAGTTATAACACACTCACTTAAAAAGAAAATTAAGTTTTAGTAAATTGGTCACAGATCAGGTTGGCATGAAAAAAAATGAACTCACAAGAAAATATCACAGATTTGACCCATGATCTAAGAAATAATTTTTCTAAAATTATAAAATAAATCTGGAGAGTACTTTGTGATATTTAGAAGGGATCCATGAATTTATATCAACTGTTGATGTTCAAAAATTAAGAGAAGTAAAAATGACAAAGTAAATTGTTGAAATCCATAGACAGACAACAAATTGTGTTATTGACTAGAACATGACCTTTCCTTTTGATCCAAAATTTGAAACTTGCTACAAATGTCTGAAATACAATACACTACAAGCCTATGAACTCAAAACAATAGGTTGTGTGAAAAAATCTAGAAGTGTTGCAATTAAGAATGCCAGCATAAGAACTGAAAAGAATTGAGAAGCCCTCTTGCAAATTCAATAAAGATCAGACAATAAATCCAAATGACATGATTTCAACTCTCAAAGTCTCTCTGGTCACCCTTCTACCAATATGTGAATTTGAATCAACTAAATCCAACCCCTAAAGTCTCCAAAATCAAGCCTCAAAATTCAATTTTTCATTAGTCTGAAGAATGACAAAAAATTTGCTAAAATATAGAATTTGTTTGGAGTTGAGCCTTGGAATTAGATTTAAATATGATTAGAGTATCCTGTTAAGCAAAACAAATTTCTAAACTTTGAAAACAATATATATAAATGGAAGTAGTGGATCAGATTTAGATTTAAACACACTTTTGCTAATTTTAAATCTCAAATTTAAGGAATAAGATAATGTCATCAAGTCAAACATTTTTGTTTGTTCGGTTTTAGAAATGTTGAACTACATCGAAGAGGATCACATAAGCAATGATACTTCAAAAACATTTTCATGTTATATTGATTTGATTTTTTTCAATTGTTGTTGTTTCTTTTATTATTTAAATCATTTTCTCATTTTTTTTAATTTTTATTTTAATTTTGTCTGAATGTTAAACAAAAGGGTATGTTCATATTCTATTCAATCTTATAATATATGTCTGTTGCAACACACGGGCACGATACTAGTTTCCGATTATAGCTGATTATTTTCAATTTATTATTTGATAGTACCATATCCGTCCAACGACCGCATACCGTTATTTACAACATTGATCGGGCCTAAGTGTGTTGATACATGATACCTTGGGATGCAACAATGACATGAGGATTCGGACTGCGAAGACACTTGGGGAATTTTTCTTCCGTGTACCCTAATATCATTTCTCTTTTCATTATAATCTGTTATAATTAATATACAAGCCGAGGTGTTGTGAATAATTCAATTTTTTTTTAAATAGTTTTTAATACAAATGTTAGAGGCAATGCTTAGCCTCTAACCTTCAAACAAATATTCTTCATACGCAAAGCAAACTTTTTACAGTGTATTTACTTACTAGCAAGAGATATGATTGTTTTCTCCGTTTTATTATTTATATAATTATATTAAATAATCACAAAGTAGCAATATAGATTAACTGGATGCTCTTCTTTTAATTTGAAGAAAGAAACGGATAATCGGTATAGCCCACAACGGGATCTGGAATATAGAAGGTGCTCCTATTATACTTGTTCAAAGGGGCATCCAATTCAAACCTCTTAGGCAAGTCTGGGTTTGCCAGAAAAAATCGACCGTATGTAACCAAATCAGTGTACTCGCTAGAGACTGCCTTGTTTCCATCTTCTCTATCATACCCACCAGCCACAATAAAAGTACCATTGAATGCTTTCCTCATCGGTAAAAGACTATGTGGCGTCTCAGCTTTTTCACCGACTTGTATCATCCTTGGTTCTATCATGTGGCAGTACAAAATGCCAAATTTGTTGAGGGCATTCACCATGTATAGTCCAACTGCCTCAGGGTTTGAATCGCCTGATTGCTGATAATTAGCGAATGGAGAAAGTCTGATACCAACCCGCTCGGGTCCTATTTCTTTTGATACAGACTCAACAATTTCAAGTGCGAAGCGGCAACGGTTCTCAAGGCTACCGCCATACTGGTCAGTACGATCATTGATTTCTTCTTTCAAGAACTGTTCAATCAGGTATCCATGAGCTCCATGAATCTCAACACCATCAAAACCTACATGATATGGAAAGAAATATATTCTATTAAAACTGGTTCAACATGGGTATCGTGATCATGCAGTAATTTGTATAGAATAGCCGAATAAGTAGAACCATGTATAGTTGAAAAAGAAAAAAGATCCCAATTAAGTAGCACTTTTGAAAGTACAACATCAAACAATTTGAAGTATGAATCCATTGGTAATGGTGATAAAATAGGTGATGTCACCTAGGTAATACCAATTCTGGAACAAAAATAACAACTGATACTCATAATATATTGGTAATGGTCCATTTTTACCACAATATACCAGCACAGCCTGTGTCGTGATGGTATATGAGAAGATTAGAGAAAACTCCTTGACAACAATTTAACACCGGCATTCGACAATACCCACATTAGAGATTTGGAGTTTCATTAGTAAATTGATGGTTAACTAAAATCAAATAATTAAAAAATCTCATTAGGGGTGCAAATCAAAATATCAGACTAGTGTGATGACAGCCAATACTGTAAAATCAGCTTGTACCTGCTTCAATGGCATTTCGAGCAGCAAGCCTAAAATCATTGACAATTTTTGGGATCTCATCAGTCTCTAATCTTCTCGGTGGGGAGTATTCTGTCAGGTCCCCATTGGCACGCTTTTGTGGTGCCAGTAGCTTGTCAGTAGATGAAATTGGGGCTTGACCATTTGGTTGGAACTCTGCCATGGTTATATTGCTTGTAATAAAAACTAACAAAAGAACCAAATAAAGAACACAGGAAGGTGGTAGACTATCAATGTACAACCAAGTTTCGCAGAATTTATGATTTGATATCAATATTCATGGTTTAATTTCTAATCTGAGATATTTACTTGCATGTAAATTGGCCAATATACATATGCCCCATGAAATCAGAATCTAACAGGCATTGCGTAAGTCATAAGCATAATAACTTCATTGTCACCATTTCATATTAGATTTAATAAAACCTCAGAAAAGAGTAAAAAAAGAACTTACGGTACTTTGAAACCCTTCCAACATGCCAAATCTGGCAAAAGAATATGCCACCTTTCGCATGAACGGCATCAACGATTGGCTTCCATGCTTCCACTTGTTCTTTTGTCCAAATGCCAGGCGTATCTGGATAGCTACCAGTAGAATAAATTTGCAGCAAATGCCAGGGTTGGAAACGGAAAAGTTTCAGTTAACCTCCACAACTTGCAACTATAAAATGGTATAGGCACTATAAAATCTCCACTGGATTCCCCAACTTGCAACTGCCTAAATCACGAATCAATTCCCAACAATGGTAAAAGTAAAACTAACCCGGCCTTTGGTAATTAACCTCACAATTGTGTAATTACTAACTAAAAGTTGCACAAAGCTTCTATTGAGTCCATTTACTCTAAATTATGAAATGAAACGTAAATCGTGCTAATCAAAGGAGAAAATATTACCCCTGTGCAGTATCAGAAATACCAGTTGCCTCAGCAATCAAAAGACCACCTGCGGTGGTTCTCTGAGAATAATACAGTATAGCATGTGGCTGAGGTACATTACCGAAAGATCTTTGCCTTGTCAGTGGAGCAAGGACTATTCTGGAAAATTGTAAAAAAAGATGAGAAATGGAACAAGAAGTCTCTTAAATATAAATTACCTGCTCAATGTAATTAAGCAAAAGATTTCTGACAAACAAACCTAACATAAATTACTGATGGGATATAATTAAGGCCAATAGTTGTTACCGACAATCCCATGTGTTCATATTTTTACTTCATGGAGTTGCTAAATTTTTTGAGGAAAGATCAAATTAATGAGTAAGGTAAGTTCAAAATAACCCGTGCTGGCATGTACAACTGAAGCTGATAACTGGTTCCTAATATTTTTGCATAATATGAATAATTTTATTGAACACACAATTAGGCCCTCACATGCAATGACATACTGTACTGGCACCAAACCTAAAGAGGAGAAAAAAAAAATCTCTCTCAATTGTCTCTCAGCAGAACCAGATATCATTTTAACTATTCTATCTCAGAAATTCACCTAAATTTTTCCTTCTAAGTAGTATCCATCAATAAATAAGGTCTTTTATTTATTTTATTAAAGAATTGTTTCAGGTAAAAATCAAGAATTAAGCCAAAACAACAAGATAAAATTGATTAAATTAAGTGATTAATATCGGTGGCACTGACCTGTGCGAGAGTTGGAATGGGCCCATCTTGTAAGGCGTGAGTAGAGGAATTGTTGGTGCCATTGCTCACTATCGCTCTCTCTCCCTCCCAACTATAATCGGATCGTTTTATAGGAGCCAGTATCGTCATCGATGACTTATAAGTCATCAATGAACAGAGAACAATGAGCAAAAAGCCATAATAAAATAAGAGAGGATGGAAGAGTTAAAGAAAGACAGTCCCAGTAAAGAAGCCTCCATTTAATATAACTGGCGGAGGAGTTGTAGGCTAACACATTGCGAGGTTATTCTCTCCAGTATCTTGTAACTGGAGATTAACCCTGGTATATGGCAGCAGCATTGCAGCAACAGCCCAATCACTGTTCGTCATCTGGACCATCGATGTTACTTTCCACCCACAAAGACGAGGAAAGAAAAAGTAGCTCTGAAAATTAGATCATCTGCGGCCTACGGTTAGAGAAAGAAAATATGTGACCGTTGTGATGTGATTTGATAATGTAATGTAACGTGATGTGATAAAATTAGTGACAGACAGTTACATCACGTGAATTAATTAATTGATTATCTAAATAAATAATTTTTGTATAAAAAATTAACTTTAGTTTTCTCATGATCTTGATTTATTAAATTATAGCTCTTAATTAATAAGAATTGGCCTTTGTTTTAGTGTTAAAGACATAATTTTTTTGTGAGAGATTGTAGATTCAAAATTTAATAGAAAACTATTTGTTATAATAACAAAGATATTAAATAGTTAGTTGACTTTAACTTTACTAAAAAGAAAAAAAAATAGTTCTTTATTAATAATGTATATTTGTACAACTGATGCAAAATAAGGCAGTTCTTTACAAGAAGAGCACTGCCTAATTAATCCATTAATAAGGAATTGACAGAAGCAAGCAATAACTTCAATTCAGTTGCATCAACTTAAAATATTCTGGGAAGGGATCATTTTAAAATGTTAGTGTGGATCTAGCTTGCACGAATTTTAAAATGTATTAAACGATTCAAACCAGATCCACACTAATATTAAAGGGCCTCTAAATTATAGACTGTGGTCGGATTGGCTCTGTTTAAAATCAGATGGCCAAGATGTGTTAACTCAAAAGATACTCTTTTGAGGATCAAAACTAGAGTGTGATGTGCTCACCAAAAAAGTTTGGTGATCACAACTCCAAAAATATATTGGATCGACTTCAAATGAAGAATCCAAGTGCTCAAAGAAATAATAAAAAATGAATATATAAAACAACTTATATAAATAACTTAAAAAATATTTATTTCTTTAATTGCTTGACCTTGTAGTAAATGAATTCAAAACTTTCAAAATTTTGTATGTGCATGCATCACTTATGAAATACATCGATTTCAACGGTTTAAATTCATCGTTTGAAACCGATTTAATATATTTTTAAAGTTGTGCTCACCAAAATATCTTGATGAGCACATCACACCCTAATTGTGCTCATCTTTTGAGTTAATGCAGACGATGCAAACTCCAAAAAAAAGGGTGTGTCGAGTAATGTGATGTGACAAAATTAGTGACAGACAATTAATTGATTATCTAAATAAATAACTTTTGTATAAAAAAATAACTTTAGTTTTCTCATGATCTTGATTTATTAAATTATAGCTCTTAATTAATAAGAATTGGCCTTTGTTTTAGTGTTAAAGACATAATCTTTTTGTGAAAGATTGTAGATTCAAAATTTAATAGAAAACTATTTGTTATAATAACAAAGGTATTAAATAGTTGGTTGACTTTAACTTTACTAAAAAGAAAAAAAAAATAGTTATTTATTAATAATGTATATTTGTACAACTGATGCAAAATAAGGCAGTTCTTTACAAGAAGAGCACTGCCTAATTAATCCATTAATAAGGAATTGACAGAAGCAAGCAATAACTTCAATTCAGTTGCATCAACTTAAAATATTCTGGGAAGGGATCATTTTAAAATGTTAGTGTGGATCTAGCTTGCACGAATTTTAAAATGTATTAAACGATTCAAACCAGATCCACACTAATATTAAAGGGCCTCTAAATTATAGACTGTGGTCGGATTGGCTCTGTTTAAAATCAGATGGCCAAGATGTGTTAACTCAAAAGATACTCTTTTGAGGATCAAAACTAGAGTGTGATGTGCTCACCAAAAAAGTTTGGTGATCACAACTCCAAAAATATATTGGATCGACTTCAAATGAAAAATCCAAGTGCTCAAAGAAATAATAAAAAATGAATATATAAAACAACTTATATAAATAACTTAAAAAATAATTATTTCTTTGATTGCTTGACCTTGTAGTAAATGAATTCAAAACTTTCAAAATTTTGTATGTGCATGCATCACTTATGAAATACATCGATTTCAACGGTTTAAATTCATTGTTTGAAACCGATCTAATATATTTTTAAAGTTGTGCTCACCAAAATATCTTGATGAGCACATCACACCCTAATTGTGCTCCTCTTTTGAGTTAATGCAGACGATGCAAACTCCAAAAAAAAGGGTGTGTCGAGTGAGTTTCTCTGAGATATCTCATATTTTGCATGATCGACGTGTCCGGTGCCTATTTGGAGGTGGCGCTGGGGCAGTATTATTAGAGCTTTGAGATTCGCGTAGAACGTATTGGAATGGTTGACATTTTCCAAAAAGTCACGCAAAATATGAGATATCTCAGAGGATGCGAATTCCCTGTCATCCTCAACCAACGTATCTTGTTTTATTATATGTTTATAGGTCCTTTCGTCGTTTATTCCACAAGATGGACGATCCCGCCGCCTACTAATTGTCACCACCACTCCTATAGCGTGGTCTGTATAACTAATCGTGTGGCATATATTTTATAAAAAGAAATGCAGGTTAAAATGGGTTTTCTCTATTGTGGGGCTTTTCCAAAGATGTTACGGAAGATGTTGCACAAAGGTTCTCTATGCTATGCGTAACATATTAGTATTTATATATATATATATATGAGTGAGTCTATGGTACTATGCATATTACGATTTGTTACCGTGTTAAGATTCTATATTCGAGTTTTCAAATCCTAACGGTCGATCCGAATCGTTCATTTTGTTCTTCATATTAATATGTGTTTTGAGACCAAATTTTACATTTTCTGAAAAAATTTTACTATTTTTTTAGATTTATTGAAAATCACTGTTTTTGGATGGTCCAGAATTTTCAGATCAAGTGATTTTCTAAATATCTAAATGAATAGTAAAAAAATTTCAAAAAATGTAAAATTTGGTCTCCAAACACATATTAATATGGAGAACAAGATGAACGGTTCGGATCGACCGTTAGAATTTGAAAACTCGAATATAGAGCCGTAGCACGGTAACAACCCGTGATATGCATAGTACCATAGACTCACTCTATATATATATATATATATATATATATATATATATATATATATATATATATAGAGAGAGAGAGAGAGAGAGATGGGCTATGGTGCATTGCAATGCATGGAGGGTTTTGTGCATTGGACCATAAATCTAAAATTCAAAATCCAAATGGCCGATCCAAACCGTTCATCTTGTTCTCCATATTAATATGTGCTTGGAGACCAAATTTTATATTTTTCTGAATTTT
This sequence comes from Carex pumila, assembly GCA_033356055.1. NCBI lineage: Eukaryota > Viridiplantae > Streptophyta > Magnoliopsida > Poales > Cyperaceae > Carex > Carex pumila. Next base: position 275,246 of record JARJHM010000043.1, on the reverse strand, counting down.
TTTACTATTTATTAAGTATTTTACAAAATTGTTAATCCAACGGTGGCTGCTGATTTTACTGTTTTTGTTAAGCCACCGTTGGATCAATAATTTTGTAAAATACTTAATAAATAGTAAAAAAATTCAGAAAAATATAAAATTTGGTCTCCAAGCACATATTAATATGGAGAACAAGATGAACGGTTTGGATCGGCCATTTGAATTTTGAATTTTAAATTTATGGTCCAATGCACAAAACCCTCAATGCATTGCAATGCACCATAACCCATCTCTCTCTCTCTCTCTCTCTCTCTCTCTCTATATATATATATATATATATATATATATATATATATATAGAGAGAGAGAGAGAGAGAGAGAGAGAGAGGAGGGATCAAGTTACAACATTTTTTGAGTTACAACAAGTTACAACAAGCTTTTTTTTAAATTTGAAAGTCCAAATCGTCGATCCAAACCGTTAGATGTGATCTCTACAATAAAATGTGCTTGGAGACCAAATTTTATATTTTTTGGAATTTTTTTTACTATTTATTAAGATGGGTACAAAATTCAATGGTCTAAATTTGACTAGTTTTTGTACCCATCTTAATAAATAGTAAAAAATTTCCAAAAAATGTAAAATTTGGTCTCCAAGCACATTTTATTGTAGAGATCACCTCTAACGGTTTGGATCGACGATTTGGACTTTCAAATTAAAAAAAAAAGCTTGTTGTAACTTGTTGTAACTTGATCCCTCCTCATATATATATATATATTTTGAGTAATGAAAAATATATTTCTCGTACACAAAAAGAGAGCCTAAAACTCACAACTCATTATAAAAGAGCTAGTTTTATCAATATAAGTACAATGAACAAAGTCATCGTTTCATGTTGAAAAATGGTTCAAATTTTTATTTTCATTTTCATACCACAACCACAAGAATGTTTCACAAAATTATCTTTTGAAATTTTATACTTAATTGCCTTCCTACATAATCTCTTCATAAAAGTAAGTACGACACGTGCATAGTTTTGTCTCATTTCTACCTTGACCACTTACTGATCCTCCTCTCACTATGCTAAATTGGATGATCTTCCTCGATTGTTACTATTCATCTTTTTCATCTCTGAAATCGTCTTTTCTCTTTCTCTTTTTCTTCTTCTTTTTCTTTTTCTCTTCTTGTGAATTTGAGTGAGTTGTGACTAGGAGGAGAGAGTCGCCAACACTGCCTAGAGCAGATGGATAAGGCATATGTTATCCCACGGGAGAATATAATTTCGAATCGCGTGAATGTGTTGTGTGAGTACTCAAGGGCTTTAATTAAAACAAAACAAAACAAAAAAAGTTAGAGGAGAGAGAAACAACTCTTTTATAACTAATTTCACACTCAAAATTTTAGGCGTCCCTATTCTTTTCTCGGCCACTGAAAGTTTAAGCAGCCTGAATATTTTTAAAAATCTTCAACTGAATTGGATATTTATTTTATTTTTTATTTAATTTTGGATATTACGAAAAAAAAAAACGGCAATATAATTAACAAATATAAATTTTATTTTTATATCCACCGGCTGTAATTTGAAAATGAAAACGGGCAGCCTTGTTGGGTCAATGTTACAAACATTGGGGACCAGATGTTATTCTTTGATTCTGTTAAGGGTCGTGCATTCTCTCTTAAATGCAGAGTTTTACAAATCGATTCTTATGCGGTATTCAGAAAACCACCGCATATCGCATATACAGATTTTTATTCATATTTATATATGCAGATTTTAAAATAAAAATTCATATTAATTTATATACAAAGAAAGTATTTATAATTAATTGTACATGCTAAACTGGTGATGAAATGTTAATATCGATTCTCATCTCATACTAAATGAAATACTGAAATATTTATATATTGATCTCAATTTGATCAAATATGTAGCCGAATATTCAAATATGCAGCCAAATATGCGGCCGAATATTTAAAACCATATATTGGACCGAATACTAATTTTCTATTCGGATTACAACCGAATACAAATATTCGGCCGAATAGACCGATTTTTAAAACACTGCTTAAAGTAAAACCATGCCTAATGGTAATGTTTTAGTCATCTGCAAAAGGCAACTAATTATCTAATGTTAATGGATGAAAATTGTGTAAAATTTTCCATCTCATACTGTGTAGTAGAAATATTAGTTGCATTCTGCAAAATAGTTATAAAAAGTGGGGCATATATAAGTAGTGATTTTAGTAGCTTACAAGTAGTCTGGATTCTTGTAGTGTAATGTGACAGTAAGATTCATCTTTTTGTAGTGTAATTTTTTTTTTTTTTTGGCCAAACTGGCAGTAGGTTTTTCATTATGTTGTACAGGATTAATTTACAGTATCATTTTTTACAGGATTACATCTGAATCAGTGTTGTAAAAAACGTTTGTTCAACTTGATTAAACGGCCGATTAGTCGTTGGCGATAACTAAATCGTCATGAATTTTTTGACTAATTAGCATATTATTTCCAATTATGGCTGATTATTCTCAATTGATTGCTTGATGGTAACCTGCCCGCCCGACGACCGCATACCGTTATTTACAATACTGATCTGAATAAACAAAAAGATATTCAGGTAAAAAATGCATGTTTCTATTTGAAATTTTTTTATCAATATTAATTTTTTTTATAAATAGTTCTAATAATTTCTGATCAATTTTAATAATCTAAACTTCTAAAGTCTAATAATTAACATATAAATATTAAGGAAAATAAAAAATAAAAGTGTAAAAAGTAAAGGTTGTCTAAAGATAAAAGTGTAAAAAGTATAAAAAAATAATTTACTATTAAATAATTATATTAAAGAAATAAAAAGTGCGCTTGTCTAAAGATGAAAATTAAAAACAAAATTGATAACGTGTAATGATGTAATAAGAGAATGAACAAGATATGGCATATGAAAGAAACAATTAAGTTCAACTTTGAATTTTTTTTTTCATGAATTTGTGCACTAATTTGATTTCCGAGCATTTTTTAGGCTATTTATTTTTCATTTGTAAAAAGCCCATCAAACATACTTTAAGATATAAATTTGGTTACACCTAAATTTTCAAAAGTTTTATTATTCATGGGCCATCTAACAGGCCTTTATCTCATCCCATTTGGGAATAATTCTTCAATCAATTTTTGTAAATCCTTGGCTGTGTTATTGAAAAAATTGTGCCATGCTGTGAGGTTATGTAATCAAGTTAATTTTTTCAGGTATTGTGATTAAAAATATTGAGAAATGATTATGAATGGTTACGTTATATGAGTCACACTGTGATTAAATTAGCAACTAAATATGCTGTAATCAGTCACATTAGTTATGTTTTATTACATTTAACTATTTTTTTTTGTAATTTAATTTTTTTTTTGAAAGTTTCCAAAAAAGAAACGTGAGCAATTCTTTGAAATATTAAAATGAAGAATTAACATTAGTAAAAAAAAAAATGTGTCGTGTTTCATGCTGTATTGTACCATAGACTAAGATAATTTTCGTGTTATGTCATGCCGTGTCTTTTTGCCAACAATTGATCATGGCACACAAATAATCACAACAAAGGACACGTGAATCGCTACACGTAATCAACACGTGTATTGTGCCGTTCCGTAACAGAGCCATCTCAACCATATGTCATTGTTTCCACTCTAGTTGTAGCATATTATTTAAATATATCTTCATTCTATTATTAAGCACGTTGGATGTCCAATCCGCTAACGGCAACGATTCATGAAACTTCCGATTTGATCTCAGTTCTTCAATTACATAATTTGTCTTCTTTTGATTAAATGCATATGTTTTATGTATAAAAGTTTAAATTTAGTTAAAAAAAAATACCCACCACATGTGCTGCCACACGATACGTTACAATTAAAATTGAACAAATTCTGAATTTTAGTGATATATTTATCTGTTTTCATATTTCTTCTCTTCAATTGAGAAGACTTTACCTTCCATTTTTTTATTTATTTGTTTCCTTACTTTTTATTCGTTTCTATACGGATCACAATAGAAATCAATTTTTTTTTTATTTCCTTATTTCTCTTTCTTTGTTTCTATACATATTGGTGTGGGCAATTTAGAATATATTTTCAATGAAATGTGTGTGTGTGTATTCTAAATTGGAAACAGAGAAAAATATAAATTGGAACGTGTGTGTGAATATGTATTTCTCTTGTAATGTGTGTCCTATACATATAAACGATAACACTTTTTATTTGTTTTTTGATATCATATTATATGTTGATATTGAATTGTTGTATGATATTTGATATTAGATTCGAATCAAGCTGTTATTTGATATCATTTGTACTTACAAATAAAGAATCATCACGTCATCAAATTGTTATCAGATATCACAATTAAAGTTAATTAAAAATACATAATCATATAAATTTTCTATTAACATGTATTTTAACTTTTAAATAATAATTATTTTTATTGATATATTTATTTCTTATAATATGTCATGTTGCAACGCACGGATATGATACTAGTATATATATAGAGAGAGAGAGGTTGACTTGGGTGAGCCATGGAGTAAAACATGTTTTTACTTCACTCCATATTTCTATTTTGAAAATCCAAACAACCGATTCAACTCTTCCAACATGTTCTCTATATTGAAATGTGATTGGAGACTAAATTTTATATTTTTTTGAATTTTTTTTACTATTTAGTATTTATTAAGCCACTTTAAAAATCGTTATTTTAGTGTGAACAGTAAAAATTTCTGGACCACCGAATCAGCAATTTTCAATATGGCTTAATAAATAGTAACAAAATTTCAAAAAATGTAAAATTTGGTCTCCAAGCACATTTCAATATGGAAATCATGTTGAGTGGTTCGGATTGGTTTTTTAAATTCTCAAAATGAAAATATAGTGCCATGGAGCAAAAACTTGTTTTACTCCATGACTCATTTTAGTTCATTTCTTTCTCTCTACACACACACACATTTCTTCTTTGTAAACTGGCAATCCGTCTGACCACCCACTATTTAACATAATTATTTAAGGGTGGAGTTTTTGTCCAAAGCGCTTTGGACAAAATTTCATCCAAAGTCAGTTGTAAACTGTCCGATTTATGTTAAAATTTATACAGATGGTTTAGATTTATAGAGTCATTTAAAATCATTAAGTTTTAAATATGTTGGTACGAATCTTAAAACAAATCAAACGGTAATATTCGGCTTTAGATGAGATTATGCCCAAAGCTCTTTGGACAAAATCCAATTCCATTACTTAATTGTTGAATTAAATTAAAAAAATTGTGTGCAGGAAGTAAAATTCAAGTGTACTGTCTTAATTTCTTTCTTCTATAATTTTACTCAAGAGGTCACAGAATTTGTTCCTTTTTGTTTTCCCTTTCCATCAATGAACATTTCTTTTGGACAATGCAAGTTATAAATAGTTGATTTTGTTGTAAATATATACTTCATGTCAATTTAGGAAACCGATGTTCCACAATAAATGAAATTTGCCTTTTTTTTTTTTTGGCCAGGTGTGGTTTGTCTTTTGCTGAATTGTTCTCTAATTTATTTCGTTGGACATCAACAAAAGTCAAAATGTATTTTCTCTAAAAGAAATTGTTTTTTTCTTTGTTAGAAATGTTCCTGCACCCTCCTTCAACAACAAAAGAATTGCATGCAGTTCATGTATGCTGACATCAAAGAGCTTGTTCAATTAAATATATTTTTGTTTTTGTCTTTTCCCAACTTCGGATAAAATATATTAACTATTTAGTTATATTTCTTTCTCCATTGAACTTAAACCGACTTGTGCGTCTCCGGTGGATGATATTACTGGGTTTTGATTTTGAACGATTTGGATCAACTGTTTGAATTTTAAAAATAAGGGTGTAATCTGGTGTTATAAAAAAAAATATAAGTGGATTCAGAGACAGATTCAGAATTTTCGTCAGGGAGACAAAAAAAATACTGAATCAAATTTAAATAACTTATCAAATTTAAATCTTTTAACTAATTAGGTACTCAATAAAAAATAATACTTTGACTTATATTTTTCAATGCTTAGACTTGTAATTTCTGATATTTTAACTTATAATTTTAATTACCAATCATAATTCAAGAAATTTATTTTGATTTTAATACTAAATTTAACCCGAATTACAAATCAAACATGCAGAGGGGGGCAAAACAATTTTCAAGGGGACAAAATCGATCAATACAGATAGATTACCGCTAAAACTCAAAATCCAAGGGGGAGAGAGGAGGGGGGCAACCCCCTGGTATACACTTAGTCTACCCCTGAGTGGATCCCTCCTCATATATGTGTGTGTGACTAGAAATGGACAAATCAAATTCGAGTGATTAATTCATAACAAATAGGGCTACAAATGAATCCAACCGAATCGAACTTACCCCAGTTTGAATTTGGTTTGAATTAATTTTGAATTGAATTTCTTACGAACTCAATTTCGAATCATTTACGAACTTTTTTACAACAAAGAAGAATGATCGTAATCGCCGAAAGCGAGAGTGAAAGTCATCTAGGATCTTAAAACTAAGAACAAGGGTTACCATACGAGTTATGGCTTATAGCTGAACGGCCTTATGTTTTAACTTTTAAGTTATCAATGGAAATCAACAGTTCACATTATTTTGAATTTCAAATTAGAAAAGTTTGTAAACCTATTTCAAATGAACCAGGTCCAGTTTGAATTTAGTTTGAATTAATTTCTAACTATTTCGAATTGAATTTTTATGAACTTTTTCAAATCAAACTCGAATTGAATTACGAACTACGAATTTTTTGTGCAGCCCTAATAACAAATGACAAAGTTTAGTGACCTCGAGCAAAATTCACCCTTAAATTTGTAATTTTAGAGATCTTCAAAAACAGAACACATTGACATATTCGTATAACATTTTCAAAAATTCCTTATAATTTCATAAAATAGATTTTTGCTATGATAAAAACCTAACACAATAATGAACCGACCCCCATTGACTTGATATTAATTCCGACCTCCCTTCACCACTACAACTTGTTGTTGTGATTTTTTTATTTTTTATTTTTTTATATAGAATTATTTTTAATTTTTTTAACGAAATAAGCACTATTTGTAGTAAAATTATAGAAGAAGACTTTACCGGTAATGTTGCTTTTAAATAAATATTTTAAATAAATGTGAATTTTTTTGTTCCACCGATTTTAGAGATAGGGGGAGAAAATTATCTTTTGCTTTCACCTATCTCTATAATTGATTGAGTTCTTTTTTTATAGCTTCCTAACATATAGTGCTTGTTCTGTTAAAATTTAAAAACAAAGTCCTATTTAAAAAAAAAGAAATCTAGATCTACACTCTATTTATTCAAATAAATTATACAAAACGAAAACATAGTTATAGAGAAATCAGGTTACCTGATATAGCGAGATATTAAGAATTTCATTTAGTTTGAAACAATAATTTAGAATCACTACGACGTAATCAGAGTTCGAATCGGACATTTAGTAATTGATATCAAACATCAACAAAATATTTCTTCCATATATCTCTATTTATCAAAAATAGAGAGGGTCGGATCCAAACAGAAAAGAGGAGAGAGTGAATTCATATGCATTTAATCAAATCATTTGAATTTGGTGATGTAAATCTGAATAGATGGGGCAAGGTAGTTATGACAGGGAATAATTAAAAGGGGATAGTTAGATTCAAAATAATTTATACAGCATGGAAGTTAATATATACAATTAGAAGGTCGGTTAGGGAGGGGGCGGGAATTTAGGGAGTCTTAATAATTTCTGTTTATAATTTAGAAATTACCTTGATCACAGTACAACATAGAACAGCACAATGACATGTACGACACATAACGTGTTAGCAAGAGCGGATCCAATCGTAAGGAGGAGGAGGAAGAGAACAAAAAAAATATCGAATCGAATTTAAAACTAATTAGATATTCGATAAAAAAAATACTTTTATAATTCAAAAAATTTATTTTTATTTTTAACACTAAATTTAACTCACATTACAAATTAAACATTTAAAGAGAAAAAAAAATTCTTTTAAAAAAAAAATAAAATCAATCAGTACCGATAAATCACTACTAAAACTTAAAATTCAGAGAGACGACTTCCCCCATTACATGCTAGATCCAACCCTGTGTGTTAGTCACATTATGATTATTTTTTTCACTTTTCTTATGAGGAGTCATTTTGGGTTTTGCTTGGATTTTGGACTGGAGAGGATACCGAGTAATTAGTCAAAATGCACATGCCATCTGTGCCAATAGAATTAGAATAACAGCGGTTTTGTTTGGATTTTTAATTCTACCCTATGCAACCCCGCAGGGATAAATTATAAATTATAAATAACATTTCGGCACAAGCCGCGTGAGATGGTGACAGTTGGAAATCCCGCGTGTCCTGTCATATTCTTTAATTTTTTTTGCATATTAGTCCTCCAAAAGTTCTTATTGCTTAACATGTTTTAAGATGTTACTTTTCTTCTAAACGATTTTATAAAATATCTACGAGGTGACATTAATTACTTTAGCAATCATACCATATCTTATAAAGGAAGATCTTAGGTATATATGATATGATTGTGGCCCCAATATTTCAGCTGTGGTAATATCTTTTTTTTTTTTTTTTTTTCACATGTGTGATGAAAGTTGTATTACATCACTGTTCCTTATTGTTTTATCTTTTTTTGGGTTTTTAATAAATGGGCTCACAAACTTGACCTTCATTTATTGAAGCTATAACCTCTCATAATTATAATCTGTCACCATTTGGTTGAAGTAGGGGTGCAAACGGGTTATATATTATCTGACCATATCCGCATCCGTATCCGAAAATTAGATACGAATATCTAATATTCAAATATCCGTGTGGATACGGATACAAATATGATTTTGAATTTTAATTATTCGTATCCGAATAGTAGATATATCATATAGTTTATCATAAATTATAAAAATATTTATGTATATATCTACAGATATCCGATCCGTATTCGTATCCGTATTCGAAAATTAAAAGCGGATACGGATATGATTTTCCCACTATCCGATCCGTTTGCACCCCTAGGTTGAAGTCATTTGCACGATCATACACTCCAGAAAAAAAAAAAAAAAAAAAAAGTTTCATAATGGGCAAGTAGAATATTCATGCCATTTGTATTGTACAACGTTGAGAGCACAAGTAATTGAAATGTTTTAAAGTAGGGGCACAAGAATTAAATTCTGTCTTTTTCTCGGCTGTAATAACAAAGGCCAATTAAATAGATATTAATTAGATAACACAGTTGACAACAACCCTCCAATAACAGCTTTACACTTTTTTTTTTTTTTTCTTTTAATTAAACAAGAAAGACCTGTATACCAGCAAGAACCAAAGTCAACGCTACCAAACCCCAAAAAGTCTTCTCACAAAAAACCTCTTCTCCAAACAGCATAGACATAACCACAGGAAGAAAAATTCTCAAGACCTGAAAAAGACCTAGTAAAGGCTTTCAATTTATACCTTATCATCACCGGCCTCGAATGGCCGATGCAAAGAGCCAGGAAGAGAAGGTAAGATCAATAAACTCGAACACAAGACCGACAGTTGCACTGCCGGTTCGGCAAGCATTTGAGGAGAGTCCGGGACCTTTGACGCTAGCATCGAGCCTATTTCCCGGGGAAGCTGATGAGGTAGATGCGAATGAGCCCAACTGTTCATCATACACCCAATTGTTAATAGGCACAATTGGTGGTACCGGTGTTCATGCTGGTGCCGGTGCTGCTGCTGGAAATGATCGAGTTGAGAATGATAGAGGTAGAATGGGAGCCGGTATAATGACAAGCCAACAACAGCAGCATTTTTTGCTATCGCCGGGTTTTAGCCCAACGCCATTTTTCGATTCACCTGGCTTCTATCAACATCAATTGGTAAGCTATTTTGGTGCACCTTGGATTTTAATTTCATTTGGCACCTCTTTTTCCTGTAAAAAAATTTGAGAAAAAAAAAATGGGTCCAAAAATACAGGATGTTGCAACAAGTTAATTTCTTTCTACAATATTACATAATGGGAAATAATTATCATGTAATCCTTGCCAGTAGAAATGGTCAGTTTTTTGTTAAGATTAAATGAAGTGCATCTCCTGATCAGAACGGTACAAGAACCTCTCAATGCATCAATCTTTATACATTGATAAGGTTATTGAAATTTGATTAGAATTTCTGCTTGCAATTTTCAAACAAAAAATTCAGCAAAAATCCGGGATGCCAACTGGCCAACAAATGCTACCACAACCTACCTATCCTCAGTTCAAGCTTCTTTCTCAGCCGGAGTACTATCCCTCCTCTTCTCTCCACCACAACTTCTCTCAATTCCAAGAGATGCCAACTCATACCGCCTTTAAACCGCAAACCAACAACAATCGGGTCCAACAGGCATCTATTACAGTCGACAAACCAGCTGATGACGGCTACAACTGGCGCAAATATGGGCAGAAAATGGTCAAAGGAAGTGAATACCCGCGGAGCTATTACAGGTGTACACACACCAATTGTCCAGTTAAGAAGAAGGTCGAGCACTCGGCTGAGGGTCAGATAACTGAGATAATTTACAAAGGAAAGCACAGCCATGAGAAACCGCCCAATAAGAGAAACAAAGAGGGTAGTGGTGTGGGGTCAAATGACATGAGCGAGTACACGGATTCCAAGAATCAAGAGTCTGTTTCTAGTGATTGCGAGGAGGTTGGAGATGATGGTGATGATGGAGATAACAATGCAAATGGAAGGTATTATTTGTCTATAGTTTTTGTTTCTGTAGAGTCCAGCTAGTATGACATTAGTGTCATATCAGTCTATATAACACTAACTCTAAAACCTATTGAATTGACTTTAAATGAAGAATCCAAACTGTTCAAACTGATCTACTTCATTAGTTTTGCGTTTACATGCAAAATTTATAATTTTTCGAGTTTATTTAGTATCAAGTCAAGCGGTCAAATGTGAGAGTTTTTAAGTTAATTTTAATGCATTCATTTTTCAATATTTTTTACCGCTTGATTTGATACTAAAATAACTCGAAAAATATGAAATTTGCATGTAAACGCATCACTCATATAGTAAATAGGTTTGAACGGTTTGGATTTATTGTTTGAAATCTATTCGATAAATTTTGAAGTTGATGTCATATAACACCAATGTTATACTAACCGGACTTGTTTCTGTATAACTACTCCAGCATTTGCAAATAGCCACTAGTCATGTATCAGAATCTTCAAAAAAAACAATTAAGTCCCGAAGTTGAATTATATCGCCTCAAAATTGGCAAAAGGTTAAGCTCCTAGAGATAGAGACAAGTTTCAAATGCTGTCTACAGCTTGAAAGGAAGATAATATTACCATTAAGTTGTATCATAAAAATTTAAGTGGTGCACCAGTACGAAGATTCATTTTTTCATGTCTATGTTGCATAGAGATCTTATTGCTAGTTATTCTGAAGTATCAGTATCTTTCTTTTCTTTAATTTATTGTGCCCATATGAATTCTTTAGTTCTAGACATTTTCGACAGTATATTTCAATTATTGGAAGTATTGATTTTATATTCCCTAACTGACATCACTTCTCTCCCTGTTTCTGATAAATTAGAGAAAGTAACATTCCACATGTATCCATAATTTTCTAATTAAATTATTTGAACTGAGCAGAAATGTGCCATCTTCATCACAAAGAACACTGACAGAGCCTAGGATTATAGTGCAAACTACAAGCGAGATTGATCTCCTAGATGATGGTTACAGGTGGCGCAAGTACGGCCAGAAAGTCGTCAAAGGCAATCCTCATCCAAGGTATGATAGGTTAATTTATTTCTGCTATGTATTTGATGTGTGAACCGCAACCAGCGAAAAGTTTGCCAGAGTAGCACCCGGGTACTGGTAATTGACACAAGTTTTTATTTTTTGTAAAAAAACAGTGATAATTAATTAACTAAGATGGAGATTAGGTAATTACCAAATAATATTCAATAGTATTGGTACAGCTAGCGTGTTATTTCAAGCTATGTGACAGCTACTTTTTTTAATTGAATACCAGTACCAGCTTTGTCTTTACAGTACCATTTTAAAATAGATAATTTACATTTGATAATTCGAACGTTCCATCCAGCTGCTTAATAAACTTTTTGTCAACTCTAAATTTAAAACATATTCTAAGCAATATGTCTTATACATTGCATACCCATAAAATGAAAGTCATGTTGACAAATGCATATAAAAGAATTAAAAGTCAAAACCTCTTTTGTTTTGATTATTAATTAATTCAACTTGAGTAATGATCTCAATTCCAATGTTGACCTAATAGAGGTGTACCACTTGCAGGAGCTATTACAAATGCACTTACACAGGCTGCAATGTCAGAAAACACATCGAAAGAGCATCATCGGACCCAAAAGCTGTCATAACTACGTATGAAGGCAAACACAACCATGAAATACCAGCTGCCAGGGCTACCGGTCAGAGTTCGTCAAGTGCTGTATTTCAACCTAATAATAACAATCAAAACAGATTAGAGAATAGCATGCCCAGTAATCAAGATTCATTTAGGAGAACTCCAGACTTTAGCAACATGCTACAGTTCAAAAAGGAAAATAACATGATCTAATATATCTGTTAGTTATTTCTCTGACTTCTATTCTCAGCAAAGAATTCTGTCCCCCTTTTTTTCTTAAGTGAGGTGATTTGAAAGGGTATGGTTTTATTTTTTTTTTTCAATATATTTGTTTTCTGGTGTTGGTTGGAGTTTATGTAGCATAATTTTTTTGCTTTACTTTTGTACATCCATGATTTTTTTTTCTTTTGGTCATTCTCCACTAAAAGTGTATATTCTTTCAGGCGACATGCCTTTTAATTAATAAACACTGTAAATTGAATCGAAGAAGGACAAATTCCTGGTATATTATTGCACAACACAGTTCTGCTACAGAAGATCAAGAATTCCAAGATGGCAATCCAACGAATTAAATTCTATAATCTGTATTACTCCTTTGATTTAGCATTAGCTGTATTTGCATTTATCATTCCTTTGATTTAGCATTAGCTGTATTTTGGATTTTAGCTCTATATATACAACAGTGCACGCCTCTGTATAATCATCAAAAACAGAAATAATAAAATACATTTCCATCTTCTTCTTGTCTCTTCTTTAATTTAAATTATATATATACAACAATTTCTTATTTTGTATTTTTGTTTTAAAATTTGTGAATTCATGAATTATATTGGTATCAATTCTTGTATTTAATTGCTTTTGCTGTTTGCATTTTTGTCAATTTTATCATTAATAGCCAATTGTTTCTGAAATTCAAAAATAGAGAATGATTATCAGAGCCATAAATTACCCCAGCTTTGTTGTGCCAGAATATAACAGGCATTGTGAAATAGCAATTTTTCAACACTAAAAGATTCCAGGACTGGTAAATTTTAATTGCTGCAGGAATGGTTTGAACTTCCTTGGATTTCTCTGAACCCTCTTTTTTGTGCTGATAATAGCACAATAGGCCAAAAAAAAAAAAATACATTTACTTGACAAAATTTTCTAAGTACTTTTGCAAAGAATTTCGTTGCTTTTCATTTTCAGTGACAAAACTATAAATCCCTCATATATATACATATGCTGTGACAAAAGGTAGAACTAAAGCTGACATGTTTTTGGAACATATTAGATAATGGTCGTTGTTGCCACTCTACAGGAACGATGTACCAGTTGCTATCCCAATACAACAGTAAAGTTCTTGTTGCAACCAACAACCATGTGCTTTACTCAAATAAATCTGCACCTAGATCTGAAATCAATAAAGGAAAATTAAAGTAGGAAAACAGAGAGGGACGATGGACAACAAAATCTTTTTTAGGTACCCTGGCAAAATTGACATTTCTATTTTCTGGGCCTAGGTCAGGGGCCTACTCAACCCTGCTTCCAATTTTTGGAATTTTTTAATTAGACCTTGAAATAAAAGAACTGGGTCATTTTATGTTGGAAAATGATCCCCACATTTTTGTTGGGCATTAGGTGCAAGCATAGTAACAAATGAATTATTCGGATTCAGTTTGGCGAGATCAAAATTTCGTGATTCGAAAATAATTCAGATATAATTCGGAAAAGATTCGGAATTATCCAAATCAGAGATCTTCAATCCTGCAAGAGAGCTAAAAAAATATATTATGGGAAAAATTAGGAAAAAATTCATGAATAATTCATAAAATTCGGAAAATATTCGGATTTAATTCGGTCAAAGTTCAGTCAACCGAATAATTCGGCATTTAGTTCGATATCACCAAAAAAAGGAATTATTCAAATTTAAGTCGCGAATAAATTCGCAAATCTTGTGACTATGCTGTGCAAGCATACAGATCTTAGTCAACTGTTCAAGTAATGAGCTTTTAGCTAAAAATTGTGCAAAAAGTTGAATAAAAAGAGGGAAACGAATAAATAATGCTCTGTTTGCAAATTCAAATGTCTTGTAAGAAAATATTTCTGTATAAAAAAAGGGTCATTCTTATACTATTTATAACTGGCGTTTCTTTACCCATCTGCACATTCAAACACTCAAGATACTCTTTCTTCTATTACACTCTTTTACAAACTTCATAAATTGTAAAAGGTGAAAATTTAAAACCTAACCAAGACTATAACAGAGCATGGTTTCCTCAAGCCTCAAGAGCCCTTTGCTTTCTCTCCAAGATCTCTCCATATGAATCAAAGTCTGAATGATCAGAATTTTGTTTGAAGCTCTTGTACACCATACATGTCACAATTGTATCAACCACTACAACCAAAGAGTACATGTAAGCAATCAACAATCCCTCGCATAATCCCCCGGTGTGTAAATTGCCGCTAATTTTAAATGGCCTCACCACTCTAAATTGGAACAATGCTTCTATAGCCGCAGTAGCAATACTCGCCGGTAGCGACACTGCAACAGCCGTGGCAGTACCACCTCTCAAAATAACAAGAGACTTTATTATAGCCATGTATCCACCACGGTTCTCCACTGCAGCCACTACACATGCTATATTACAAGCCACAGAGGTATTTGCAACGATTATGGAATAGAGAATCACACCCAATGCGGATAAGGCGAAAACAACATGATTTGTAGTCAGGTTTAGTGCACCAAAAGTATTGAAGAACAAAAATAAGAGAGAAAATACAGCTGCATTGGAAAAGAGAACGACGAACAAGTTAAAGAAATGTGTATGTAACAATGATTTATAAAGTGTGCATAGATTTCTATTAGAAGGGAGAAGGATTATTGTTCTGATAACGAAGGCTTTGCAGAGAAGCAGGGATGAAAGAGAGAAAGGGAGGGTGAGGAAGAAGGAGAAAATGGATTGAGAGAGCTTTGAATTGAGGAGTGAAAAGAAAGGCCAGTTCGAAGGGAAGCCGGCTGAGGCAAAAACTAACCGAAGACGGGATGAAACGGCCAAGTGTAATGCCGGTTGCGGTAAGAAGGGGAGGGATTGAGAGAGAAGAAGAGAGAAGGAGAAAGGGAGGATGATGAAAGAGGCAGCAAAGGCAAAGTGGTGGTAGTTGTTGAAGAAGGCATGGAGGGACCTTCTTAAAATCTTGGTACCACTATCCATGGTTTTTGTGCTAAAACTTTAGATGGCTATGGCCTTGTGGGGTTGTTGCTTGATGAGAGAGAGCTCTGGTATTTCAATGAGAGAGAGAGAGAGAGAGAGAGAGAGAGAGGGTGCACTGTCGTTAAGATTTTTATGAATTGTTCCTTACGAAAGTGTTTCAATGGAGTGTTATATAATCCGGTATGATCTTATTTGGTTTTAGCGTTGATGTCAAGGAGAACCTAAATTTATATATTTTATGAGTGATGTCAGTTACATATGGTCATTACTTGTACAAGAGCACAATTTGGTAGAAATATGCTTGCATGACACTTAACCCTTCTTGATCTATACCTTGCAAATAAAAGCTTAATTAATTGAACATAGTGTTTGGTAAATGGGCCGAAACGGGGCGGTCCGGGCAAAACCTGGGCACGGGCACAGGCAAAGGTAGCTACGGTCACGGACATCACGGACACACGCGCATAACAGGCTGGGCATCACAGATTTTTTTTTCAAAAATCTTGCCTTGCCCGTCACGGGTTCGAGTAGGACTGGCAAAAAAGTTCGTGGCTCGTGGCCCGCTTGGTATTCGCTCGTGACTCAATCGGTAACAGCTCGTTCGTTAGTGGATCGAGTTAAAATTAGCTCGCTCGCTACATACTCGAGCCATAATTAATGAGTTTGTGTTTGGCCTGGCTCGGCACGAGCCAGCTCGATCGTTAACGAGCTATTTAATATACATAGTTTAATAATTTAATGGGATCCGTTCACTTCAAATTGGAGATATTATGATTTATGAATGTTTTTGCCAACGTTATGGCAATTGTACTTTGAACTGTGTTTAAGTTTATTGGTAATTTTGTATAGAATATGTGTGAATTAATTATAAGTAATTAAGTTAATTTGTATGGATTTGTTTGATTTGGTATGCATAAATTTATTTTGTGAATATATTTGTATGAATTTAGGATTTTGATATATTTGTATATATGAATTTAGCTGTAAAGTTAATTTATAGTAATTGATTTGCTTAATTACAATTGAATTAAGAGTATTCCTCAATAATTAGTCATATAAATATTATTTTGTTTTAGTCATAATTGATAAGATGTATTATGAAAATTTAAGATATAGCAAGAAATAAAATGTACAAATTTATAAATCTGCCAAGTTAGTAACGAGCTAGCTCGGCTTGCTCGGGCAAGCCACGAGTCGGTCTTGAGCAATAGTTTTAGCTCGGGACCTGAAATCTAAACTCGCTCGCTCAGCTTGATACACCAACAAGCCGAGTTCGAGTGTGACCTAGCTCGCTCTGTAACAGCTCGTTGCCACCCCTAGGTTCGGGGGCAGAACGGTCCGGGTACGGGGGGCCGGGCGGTCCGGTCCGGTCCGAGTCCGGATCTATTTTTTTTCTATTTTTTTATTTTTGTTTTTTATTTCTTTTTTTCTTATTTTTGTTTTTCTTATTTCTGTTTTTTTTTTTTTTTGTTTATCTTATTTCTGTTTTTCTTATTTCTATTTTTTTTATTTTTGTTTATCTTATTTCTGTTTTTCTTATTTCTTATTTAAAAAACAAAATTTATAAAACAGAAATAAGTAAAATAGAAATAAGATAAACAAAAATAAAAAACAGAAATAGAAAAACAGAAATAAGAAAAACAAAAATAAAAAATAGAATTTAAAAAACAAAAATAAAAATAAAAACAAAAATAAAAAACAGAAATAAGAAAAACAGAATTTAAAAAACCAGGTCCAGCCTGTTTAATACCCGTGCTCGTGTGCCTGTGTACCTGTGCATACCCGTGGCACGGGCACGGACACGGGAGGACCGGTCCGAGTTGGGCCCCCGGGGGCATTTACCAAACACTAATTGAACATAAGAGTTTACATAAGTAGCTTTTAGGTGCAAATGTTGAAAAAAGGTCTATCTTTTGAGTTGATATTTTCTGCAAATAAAAGTTTAAGGTATTAGAGTGATTATGAGTTTATATAAATAGAATTAAAAGAGTAGATCTAGTTAAAAAAAATAGATCTAAGAATTTAGAGAGCTATTAAAGATGATTAGAGTAATTTTGAGTAATTTGAAAGATTTTCTGAGAATAAAGAAGTAGATTTAGGAATTAGAGTCGCTTGACTCATTATAAATATGTTTTTTATCAATTGAATTGTTAATAGCATTGTAGGAAATATCGGCTGATTCCGATCCGATCCTGAGCCGATCCTTAGGTAGCAAGTCATAAAGAAAAAAAAAACATCGATCCTGAGCCGATACTCCAATCCTATATCGGTATTGGCCGGAACGGATCTGATACTGATAATTCCTACTATGATATTAAGACATTAAAAACCACTAACCTTGAATAAAAAAAAATAAAAAAATGAGACAATTATTAGCACATATTCGAATTTCTACTTTCTAGGAGCAATGTTTCGATACAATATAAATTAATGCATATATAACATTTTTCATAAAAGCGTACGCATTTTGTCATTGTTTATGAACTTTTAGTTTGGATGTGGCATAGGCCAACCGCCGATCCAACAACTCCACGGAGGGAATGTTTATGAAGGATTCTATATGGCAAAAAGCTTTGATCATATGTACGTGCCACTAAAATGAGAAAATTTCTTGTGAACATTAAATATATAGTTTGGTGGATTAACCTCTTTCTCTCCAATATTTATCAATGAGAATCAATATTTGGTTTAGTGACAAAAGTAATGCTCTTTGTGTGGAAGAGATTGCAGGTTTGAAATCCGGATAGTATTAAATAGTTTGGTAACTTGGCATTCAACATTTATTTAATGAAAACCAGCATTTGGTCTAGTGACAAAGACAATGCTCTCTGCGTGGGAGATAACATGTTCGAAACCCGAATGAAGGAATCCTTGTGGATATTAAATAGTTGGGTGACTTGACATCTAATTTTTATTCAAATAGAATCAATCTTTGATCTAGTGGCAAAGGAAATGTCCTATGTGTAGGAGCTTAGGAGGTCATGGATTCAAAACTCGAATAGGGGAATCCCTTGTGGATATTAAATAGTTGGGTAGCTTGATCTTCAATCATTACTCAAAAAAATTCTTTATGTGGGAGGTCGCATGTTCGAAACAGAATGGGAGAATCACTTGTGAATATTAAATAATTGAGTGACTTAACATCCAACTTTTATTCAGTGAAAACCCGTCTTTAATCTAGTGGCAAAGACAATGGCCCTCCGTGTAAGAGGCCGCAAGTTTGAAACCCAAATGAATAAATTCCTTATGAATAAAAAATAGTTGGATGGTTTGATCCTCAAATTTTTTTTAATAAAAATAAGAAATACAAATTTAAGACACAATTGAACATAAAATATATGAACCCTCTTCCTACAAAAAAATAGTACCATACTATATCAACAATAATTGACCTTACTTCATAATAATTCGAAAAAAAATAATTTATCAGAAATAGTTTATCGATAAATATGACATAACATAATCTAATTTCATTGGAAACTGAAAGATAGTTTGTCAAATCTATTTACCTTTGTAATTAATCCAACAAAATCTTCAATTCTAATTTCATTATTTAGCTCAAAATGAATGTTAATTTATATATATCCTATTTAACTGTTTATGTAGCCAATTATTTGACCAATTAGAATTTAAAAAATTTATCATAATTTTAATCCTAAATTTAAAATTTAAAATTAATTACAAACTAAAAATCAAGAGGGAGACAATTAAAATTCTGAAGGAGAGCAAAGTCGAACCAAACCTATAAAATTGTATAAAACTTCAAAATTCAGGGGGGTGTGGGGAGAACTGTCCCCCTGAACTACACTGAATCCGACCTTGATGAGCCACAAACAATCCGATGTAATATGTCTGCCCCCTCCAAATCCACCACTGAGATAGGGATGAAACCTTCTCCTCAGAAATCTTTGCTTTGTTTTCAAGGCAGTAAAAATAGTAGCCCCACAATGTACCATCTACAATATTCTGATTGCAGATAATATATATATATAGTCTTTTCCTTGGTTGGTGGTGAGGAGACACCGGTCATGCTAATTTCATCATTAAGTTCCTAATGTTGGAATTGAACACTAACAATTTGGATGTATACCACTAATAGTTATCTTTGGTTTGGTACTCATTATCCATTTCATTTAATTTGACATGCCCGCTAAAAAAAATATAACATTGTGACGGCTCATAAAAGAGACCTCTCAATATGTAGGTATAGAGTCAAGAATCAACCTAACTTGCTGGTTGAATAGTGAAGAGGTTTGGTCGGTGTGTTCAATAAAGAGTAAGACTTTGAGTGTTTTGAATAGTATAAAGTCTCTTGTGTTACAGTTTTAAAAATCTATTGTATAGATTTTAAAATTCAATTTAAGTAGCTCAGTAAATTAGTTATATAATAAACTTGTAGAATACTATTTTTTACTATTTTTGAAACGTTTTTAATATTTTTTATGATTTATGAAAAATGACAAAAAATAGCTTAAAAATAAAAGAAAATTGTTAATATTTTAGACTTATTTTTTTCATCTTTAATAAATCGTAAAAAATAAAAAATAAAAGTTTCAAAATTAGTAAAATTGATATTCCACAATAGGGGTGGCAACGAGCTGCTAAAGAGTGAGTTAGGTCTCACTCGTAATCAGCTTGTTTATGGATCAAGCTGGGCAAGTGAGTTTGAATTTTAGGTTCCGAGCTGAAATTGCTACTCAAGACTGACTCATGGCTTGTCCGAGTGAACCGAGCTGGCTCGTTACCAATTTGGCAGATTTATAAATGTGTATATTTTCTTTCATGCTATATCTTAAATTTTCATAAAACATCTTATTAATTATGACCAAAACAAAATAATATTGATATGACTAATTATTGATAAATATTCTTAATTCAACTGCAATTAAGCAAATTAACTACTATAAATTAAGTTTACAGCTAAATTCGTACATACAAAAATATCAAAATCCTAAATTCATACAAATCACTCACAAAATAAATTCATGCATACTAAATCAAACAAATTCATACAAATTAACTTAGTTGCGTATAATTAATTCACACATATTCCATACAAAATTATCAATTAACTTAAGCACAGTCCAAAGTGCAATCACTAGCTATAACATCCATAGACCATAATATCCCTAATCTAAAGTAAACAAATCCGATTAAACTATTAAACTACGTATATTAAATAGCTTGTTAATGACCAAGCTGGCTTGTGCCAAGCTAGATCAAACTCAAATTCATTAATTCTGGCTCAAGTCTGTGGCGAGCAAGCTAATTTTAATTTAGTCCACTAACTAATGAGTTGTTACCGATCAAGTCACGGGTAAATACCAAGCGGGCCACAAGCCACGAGCTTTTTTGCTAGCCTCATTCTACAAGTTCATTATATAACCAATTTACAAAGGCCTTATTTTATCCATAACCGTACCTAAGCTAGAGTATTAATTATACCCGTTAAGGGTATACCCTACCCTACCCGTCCGTGCCCGCTGCCCGGGGTACCCGTGCCCGAGCCCGAGTATGGGTCGGGTACTCAGGTACGCGGGTACGGGCAAAAAACGGACCGGACCGGTTTTTTTGGACAAATACCCGACTATACCCTACCCGACCGTACCCTACCCGACCATACCCGTACCCGACTTTACCCTACCCGGGTACCCGTCTACCCTTACCCGTACCCGTACCCTTATACCCGACCCAATAATTCAAACCCCAAATTCAATTTAATTTTTGTTTTTAAAATTCTGTTTTTATTTCTGTTTTTATTTTTGTTTTTTTATTTCTATTTTTTAATTTCTGTGTTTTAATTTCTGTTTTTTAATTTCTGTTTTTAAAATTCTGTTTTAATTTCTGTTTTTTTATTTCTGTTTTTTTATTTATATTTATATTTATATTTATATTTTATTATTTTAAAGTAAAAAAAAAAAACATAACAAAAACAAAAAAAAATAACAGGAAAAAAAATCAAAAAAAAATCGAAAACAAAAAAACCAGAAAAAAAAAACAGCAAAAAAATAAATAAAAAAAAAATACTTGTATCCGCCCTATCCGTCAAGAGTACACTGGTACGGACATAGGACAGATAGGGTATGATTTTTGAAAAAAGTACCCGACATACCCGTACCCGTATACCCTAGTACCCATCATACTCGTACCCGAAACGTACCCGTACCCGTACCCGTTCCTGCCCGACCATTAATACACTAACCTAAGCCTTACTCTTCAATAAAAAGGTTCCAGAACGATATATGCAGCTCTTTTATTTTGTCATTGGTCAAGGCTGCTTTAGCGTATATAATGGCTTTTTGTTTGTCTATTTTAGAGAGGAACAATCTATGTAGTAGGTATGTTGATAATTAATTCAATTATGTTAAATAATATATATAGATTGACTAATATATTTTTGGTAGCATTTCAATCAATTCAAATTTCAAACTAATTAGTTCAGTAAATTGGTTATATATTAAACTTATAGAATACTAATTTTTACTATTTCTAAAATTTTTGTACTATTTTTTATAATTAATGAAAGATGGTAAAAAAATGATCTAAAAATAAAAAAAAATTATCAATATTTTAGATCATTTTTTGTCATCTCTCATAAATCATACAAAATAGTAAAAAAAAAATTCAAAAATAGTAAAACTTGGCATACTACAAGTTCAATATATAATCAATTTACTAAGCTACTTAGTTTAAAATTTTGAATTTAATTTTTTAAAATTTGAATCATAAGCACTTCAATAAAGAACTACCGAAAATATATTAATCAATCTCAATATGTGTGTGTCTATAGAGAGAGATATTCAATTGGCATCTCGTGCCAATTTTTCAAAAGAGAGAGAGAGATTGCCAATTGGCCCAAAGCCCCAAATTCTGTTCAAATTCTGTTGATAATTAATAGCTCCAAGTTGCCACGTGAGCAATGGATGAGGACACCACACAGTTGTCCATTACCTTCAATTGCTTGTCTGCTTAATTGGTTTCTTCTTCTTTTTAAGAAGAAATGTGAGTCTAGCTCTCAGATTTCATTGATAATGACGTAAAGAGTGTCGCAGTTACAAAAGTGATAAATAAAAATTAAAAAGAAGTGAAAAAAAACATAATAAGAAGTACGCCAGTATAATTGGTTTAAAACCGAACTGAGAAAGTTCGGTTTGAATGGTTCGGTTTTTCTAATTAAATGGATTGGTTTGGTTTATTTTTTTTAAACTGGTTTAATAGTTCGGGTCAATTTAGATATTTTAAAATTGGTTAGATTGAACTAATCAAAATTTTTAAACCAATCCTCCGTCTGAACCAAATATTTTAAAATATTAAAAATTAAGACATTATTTATATTGTTTGTTCGATTTGAAACCAGTTAAACCGAATCAAGCAAAAAAAATTAATTCATCTTTTAAAAATTCAAATAATTAAGAAACAAATGTTTATTTTTATGATTAATATTCTAATTTCGGTTCAATCGAACAAACTGAAATTTATTTTGGTATTTTTGATTCGGTTCTTATTTGATTCTTATTTTATTTTTCCATTAGGTTTGATTTGATTTTTAGAAACTGAATAAATTTTTGGTTTGCTTATTTTAATTGGTTTGGACCGAATCGAACCGATGAACAACTCTAGCTAAGCTGGGTTGGACAAGTTTGAATTTTTTGTGTTCGACATACAAATATATATATTTTGGAATTAGATGTTTCAGATTCGAATCAGTTTAAACTCTTTGTCATTTAAATTTGAATTTAAAAAAATATATAGATTGAGACCGTTTTGGGTCTCAAATTAGGACTGTTTTAGACAGTTTTGAGATCTCAGCTGATTAATTAGATTGATTTTAAATGAATGATTTTTTTTAGTTTAATTCTATTAAGACCCACTTCAAATATATTTAGCAATGCTGTAAAAAATATCAGTTTAGACCGATTAATCGGCCGAGTAGTCATTGACGGTGATCAAATTATCATGGATTTTCCCGACTAATCAGTCAATTTTTCAATTATTCTCAATTAATTATTTGACAGTATTCTGTTGACCCGTCCATTGTCCACATACTGTTATTTACAACACTGATATTTAGTAGCAGAGAAAATGAGCAGCAATGCCTTTTCCCAACAAACTAAACAAAGTCCAAACTGAATCCCTTGTTTTGCAAAATCTTAGTGACGGTTTCTTTTGCCTTCAAGACTTAGCTTCCAACTTTTCTTCATAAGAAAATAACTTTATTGCATATTTTCACATTTAGATTGTTGTATTATTAAATTATGTATCATATACATTTTTTTATTAATCAATAGAAAAAAAAATGAATTTTCTCCTTCGGACACTTTTTTTTTTCTTTTTTCAATACTCGAGCAAAAAATGTATCAATTTTTTTTCTATCAAACACGTACGGTCTCCTTTGCTGAATCTGGATCCTCTTAACTCAAATTTTGAATTTAGATGTGGATATCGGACGATTCGAATCCGGATCAATCTGATCCAATGTGGACTGCACGGAGCTTCTTTAATATCCGTGTTAAAGCAGATCTGATGGTGCGGATCTAAACTCAGAATTTAGGTTACTTTAGGTGATATGAATTTATTTTCTTTCCGTCTTCATCACCAAAATCACTTCCATAAGCAGCGCTGAGCCAGAATTTTAATGAGGGACTTCAAAAGATTGAGTTTGTATTTTGACATGCAGTGCAACTAGGGGTGAAAACGGAGCGGATAATGGTAAAATTATATCTATATCATTAATTTTATTTTCCGGATATGGATACAAATCGGATATCAGATGGATATAGATGTAGATCTAAATCAGATCATATATTTATTAAAACAATATTAAAAAATATTAAAATTCATAATATTTATCTAATTATAATGGTGAATAACATAAATTTTTCATAATATATATTAAAATATATTGTATATATCTACTATTCGGATACGGATAATTGAAACATAAAATCATACCAGTATCCTTATCCACACAAATATTCAAATATCAGATATCGATATCTAAATTTTCGAATGCGGTTGAATATTATCCATATTGTTTTCACCCGTTACTACAACTTCTAACATTTTTTTTGGAACTAAATCTGCTACTCTACTCTTCTTCAAAAAAAGCATAAATATGTTTTTCTTTATCCCAATCATTCAAATTAGAGGTGGATCCACTCTCAATGAATGAGAATCAATTGATTTCTATTCATTTTCAAAAAAAAAATATTTTGACATGGCTTTGTTATATAATTTATAATAAATACTATAAATACTATAAGTTGATCACTCCATATTTTTCGTGAAAATTTTATATGAATGATCTTTATACAAAATTCTCGAGGTTTGACCTCCCATTACTTAAAAATCTGCCTCCGCTCCTGATTCAAATGTTTTTTAACCGTTCAAATTTGGAGATGAAATTTGCTCCTCCTCTTCCCTTCAAATCCAACCATTGAAACTATTTGAACGGTTGGATGAAGGGACCTGCTTTTCTTAGAGAAGAGCAGTAGATTCTCATTTCTCACACCACTTTTTGTCCTTACAATCAATGAATTTAAAAAAAATTGTATTACATGGATGACAAAATAACACTAATTTTACTACTGATAATCGTGTGTGATTGTTTCTTATCAATAAATATTTTTCTCTGTCATCTTTACTTGGCAACATTAATGAGATGTTGTATTATGATCATCTCTTAATTTGTTTCAAAATCCTTCCTGCTCACAATGGTCCCTGTATTTTTAATATAACTTGAACGCTGACTGCTGACTAATTCCTGTACATGTCCAAAAGTTATAATTTATGATTTTTTTTAAAGAAAAATATGAGTCTGGTCCGTATTTCATTCATAATATGGCCCATTACATAAGTGATGTAATAGTGAAATAAAAACAAAAAGAGCTCAAAACAGTTGAGCAAGAGCAACCAAGTAAGAAAATGTAAAGTGAAATAATTGTAAAGGATGAAAGAAAATAACAAGAAGCGAAAAAGATTGAATTGAAGTCCCTAAGAAAACATGAATTGTTCTAGAAGTCCCTTCGCAATTGATGAAGCAGCACATCCTACCAATAGCACCGACTCTTCTGTGCTATCTCATCATACCAGTAACACAATTACGGCTGTGCTATGGATTTTTTCAGCATCAGATACGCTGATATTTTGCTGCACCATCTTTACCCTTTTTTTACCAGTAAGTTTGCCTCAGTTTCAGACTTCATCTACCCGTACCAGTGGCATGTGGCCTGTACCAGTTTTGATCAGAAACTGCCTGTGCCTGGTCCACTTTGTCGTTTCATTAATGATACGACCTTCAATTGCCAAGTTGTTTTTTCCTTCAATTCCATGATTTCAGTCAACATGAGAAACAAGTGAATGACTAAGAGCTGTACCAGGCCATATGCGTACCAGTCCCCTTTCCATCCTCTACCATTACCAGTAATTGTTCTTCCCCCACCAGTCCAACATTTGTGTCTTCTTGGTGCTGAAACAGAACTAATACCATACCAATACCAGCAGCACGCGTACCAGCCCCCATTCCAACATCCCAGCCTCCTTGTTGTGTTCATTTCTCACTGTACCTCATTTGTTTTATCATTGCTATACACTTGCAGCGCAGTGCAGCAATAATTTACGATTTTTGTACAATTAAAAGTTCTTCCTTACAGTGAGTACGAGATTTACAAAATTTAATTTTGTGTCTTTGGTAAATTGGTAACAGGGTATCATAACTGGCCTGTTAAGCTTTATTGAACTGAGTTCTTTGTTATAAATTTTGGAATTGTGGTCTTCAGCACCGTAATAATATCCAAATTTAATAATAATTTGACGAAAATAAAAATAAAATAGAGAGGAGGCCCTTCTATTTGTGTCTGCATTTTATCTGAACTATATGGGAAGGTCTGGTTATAAATCATCACTCTGATCTGGATCTAATAACATAAAAGCTCAAAAATAAAATAAAATAGAGAAAATCTACTTAGCCTGATTTTCCTGCTGCGAATAACAATTTGGACACTTTGTCCAGGACCTAGGAAAAGAAGCATATTAAACAAATCTTCTGACAAAACAACACTACAGTCAAAATAAAACTCGATACCCTTTAACAAGTCCTCTGATTTCTAATATATTAATGCAAAAATCTGGATCATAAGAACTACATATATTATCCATGAATACCTAGATCTACCAAAACTAAACACAACGGAGAATTTTCCTCTCCTGATATTTTTTATTTCAGGAAGTGAGGATTGAGTAGTTTAGAGACTTCAAGAAAATCAACTCGATCTTTCCCATCAAATACTTTCTTGAGCTTCCCATCACATACAATGATTCTTTTCTTCTCTGGATCCTGCTCAAAAAAAGAAGCAAACGAGAATCAAAGAATTAAACTCAATGCAAAAACAAATTCAACCTACCATCTAATACATTTTATTTACTATTAAACAGTGAAACTTGTATATGAATACAAATACAGAAAGTAGAGTAGGTTTACTCTGGGGGCTAAAAAGTAAATCTTAGTTTGGAGGAACTCCTAATCTTTGAATATGAAATACTGTTACAGTATACAAAACAGTAAGTACAGGTTATAGAATTTTTGGACTGCAATAGGATAGGTGGTGAAGTTAAAAGGACTTGACTTTGTAAAATTGAGAATTTCCAAGAAACAAAGGAACCCAGACATGAAGTTGGAGAGAATTGATAGAAAATAGCCCTTTGAACAACCAATGCTATGCTAACAAGGGAGATGTTACTATTGTTTCACAGGTAAATGACAAAAAGAGGTTCCTTCAGAACATGGTCATTTTGTACAGTCAGAGGAAAGTGCAGCAAACCAATCTGTTGGCATTTATGGTATCTGTTCATATCCATTCTCAAATAGAATTTTTATATATCAAAACCATCTATTTTCACTTTATATGAGGTGCCTTTTCACCATAAGCATTTTAAAAGAGGTTTAGTTTCATCTATACCCCTGCAAAATCTCAAATTTCACATACACTCCAGCAAATACAGGAAAAATCAGTCTACTTTCCCTATTCCTCGCTCCCCTATTTCTTAGTGAAATGATAAATTAAGTTGCTTGCCTGATGCTAAAATAAATTAACATGGATTGTATTAATAGAGCTAGAGGGCCAAGTAGTGGACAGGAAAGTGATGACATTTTGCTATCGTTAGTTATATCATTAGTTATATCAAATGATGGCATTTTGAAAATAGCTTATTGTGCAGTGAGGAAGAAGCAATTGATAACCTCTTCTTGCAAGTCACTTTACCTGGTACCTAAACCCATATGGGTGCCCCTTGCTAAAAAATAATAAGGCTTCTTCTAAGGTAAAGCTGTGCTCTATTGAAATCAATTTGGTGCCACTTAATGCAGGTATTGTGAAATCAGTCAGATACACTACAGGAAGGATCTTGACTTTTTTGCTAGTTCGGGGGTGAATTGGGTAGAGGTACAAGATTTGCTTTACAGGACATACTACATACATGTATATCTCAAATAGGTATTGCTTCTCTTACAATTTATATTGCTTTGTGGAAAGGGGGGAGTGCTTTGCTAAGCTAGGGGAGTTGTTGGCCAAAGATCTTGAAGTAATGCTATTACAAACCAGGTGCCCTCAGTAAAAACCTCTCATACCCACTTTAAGTACACATTTCGAAGTGTGTAGCTTCTGGTGGACCTTCTCTATGGCCAATTGCATAAAAACTGGCTTATAATTATTTCAGTAAATCGAAGGTAAAATATCAGACTTGTGATTATCTCAGGTGTTCTTTTGAGTTTGGTGTATTGACTGCAGCCTATTCATCTATCTCAGTGTTGTTATTCTGAAAATGTGATCTCGAATGTGATGGTTAGATGTTTCCGTGTCAGTTTAAGAAGTCCATTCCTTCAGTTACTTAAGTCTTATGGTTTTATATGTTAATCTCAATAGTCATCTCCTTCACTAACAGAAAGTGATGGCATCATGCCACATTTTTTAAACAAAATATCTATAAGATATTGTGAGTTGAGTTGTCAATGAGACATTTCTCCTCTAAAGTGTCGCCAATTAGTGTTTCCTAACCCCACCCTCCCTCCCTTCTTTAGATCCTAATAAAAGGATTGAGTTAGGAGACTTGACTTTAGAAATTAGTTTTCCTCTATATATTTCAATCCTAGAACATTCCCAACCATGTCATCTCTGCTCTATACTTCTATGTTTAACTTCCTTAAAATTCCCTAATTCAATTATTTTTTCCGACCACCACATCCAATTAAATGTACAAGCGTCCTATTGTGCATAATACAGGAAAAAAAACGTGATCATATCACCAGTGTATTAGGAGCGCAAAATATTAGCCAATACTGTTGTAGTTTGGAACCACAGAGAAGATTAAATACCAGCATTTATGTCACAAAAGGAAACTGACAGAAGCAATTCAGAATACATATCCGTGTAAATTGGGCCTTACGAAATTCCACAGAGCATACCAAAACCGTTTAACACAGATGCGTGAGTTGTACCATTTTATATGTTTTGTTCCATTCCCTCATGAAGTGTCCCATGAAATTTCTGAGTGAAAGTTTGGTTAGTGGCTAAAAACCTAGAGGTGCGGGCATGCGGCACAAACCAAGGTCGATCTTTTCCTTACTGTCTGTCTAGTGCCTAATTGGGGTAACAAAACAAAAAAAAAAAAATCAAACAAGTTTGAGAGCTTATACCTGGAGATTGTTCCCTTTGATATAAGCCCAAACAGCCTTGATAACTTCAGTCCTCGCCATCTCAGCAGCTCCCACCAGTTCCTGGAGCTCAGGAGAGAGCCGCCGTGGCTTCATGATTCCCGACTGCCTCGGCTGCTTCTTCTTCTTCATTCCCTCGTCCGCAGTCAGCTCCGCCGCTGCCATCGTACGAAAGCGCGCGGCGACCGCCACCGTGGATGGGCGGAAAGACAATGAAGGTGGTGAGCGGCGAGAGTATGCGCCACCAGTGACAAAGGAAGCAGAGATGGTCATAGATGTCGCCATGGAGGAAAAGGAAGAGAGAATGAGAGATTGTTGGGAAGTGGCAAGGCGGGGGGAGGAGAAGCGTTATCCTAAAGTCTGACCTCAACGGAAATAAACCTGCTGTGATTCCAATGGAATAACAGGGTCCTGTTATTCCGATCACAACCATTCAAATTTTTTTATGTCCGAATCTCAATGAAGGAACTTTTTCATACACGAATCTTGACGAAGTTCAATGGTTGGGATCGGAATAACAGGACCCTGTTATTCCAATGGAATCACAGCAGATTTATTTCAGACCTCAACTGATTATTTTTTTAAGAAATATGAGAAAATTTAAAATTTACTCCTTGCATCTTAAAAAAAATTAACGCCGGAGTGTTGTGAAGGAAATTAGGTAAATACTTTACGTGATACGCCACCTAACTATGATGTGATTAAATTTTATTTTTCCATATAATGTAATTAAAATAATAAAGATATAAAATTTAGAAAATTATGTACTCTCCCCTTTAAAATATAAAAATATATATTAAGTTTGCAAGATCATGTTGGATGTGTTGAGCAATTCCCCTAAAAGTATATGAGCTACCGGGCTGAATTGTAGAAATTATCCTCCATATACCGAAGCTTCTAACATAAGAACAGTTGACTGACTTTGCTAACTCACTGTGGGCCACCTGGGGATGTCGCAACGACATGGTTTACCACAACTGCATCATGCTCACTGTAGGCGGAAGCCAAGACTTCGCTTGCGGCTACCCAGTACGTGACACTCACAATGCACTTTTTACTCTGACAATATTATATCAGTGAATAGGGGTGTTTAAATGGTTCCGTTTGTTCGGTTTTCAACTGAACCGAAAATTTTCAGTTTAAATAGTTTCATTTTTCAGTTTAAATGGATCGGTTCGGTTTAGATTTTTCAAAAGCGACTAAATTGAATTGACCGAATTATATTGTTCAAGTATGGTTTATATTATGTTTGGTTCAATCATTGTTTCCTTTCTTTTAATTTCGTTTAAATATTTTAGAATATCTATATATTTTGTATGAAATTGAACAATTTATGTATGAACATGTGTAATTTTCATTAATAATTACATTAATAGATTTATTTCGGTTTGAACTGAACAAATCTATTAATGTTTGGTGATTTAATAATTGTATAATGTTTTGTTAGACATCGTAATATTTAGTAATTTGATGAACTATATATTATTTCTTTTGTTTTGTTAATTTATTAGACTCTGTTTTGTTATACTTTATCGGTTTGGTAATTTTTAATTATGTACTATTTTGGTATTTTCGTAATTTTTAATTATGTGTTGCCCATTATTTTGCGCATTATTTTGATAAACTATGTCATATTTTTTTTGTTATAATTAAATTAAACTGTCTCACTATGTACTACATTATGAGTCACGAGTTGACCGTTTTGACTCGAGTTATTCACGAGTTAATTCCAAATCAGAGTTTTTGACTTGAAACTAAATTAGCGACTCGGACTAAACTCGGCTCATGAGCAGCCCTATGCCAACATTTACCTAGAAGGCACAATGAATTTGCTGATTAGTTATCAAAGGTTATTAGAATTAGGAAGTTAAATTACAAGGGGTTTACTTTTCGAGTCCGCATCGTATGCATTAACTCAAAAGGAGCATTTTTTTGAGTTAATACATATCGGTCGTCTGATTGTAAATGGAGTTCATTCAGTTTCCGCTTAAAATATAGGAGGGTCTTTAATGTTAGTGCGAATTTAATTCATACGAATCTTAAAGCTGATCAGACGATCCAGATACATTAACTCAAAAGATTTTTTTATGAATTAATGCAGAGGATACGAATTCTCACTTTTCCTCTTTTTATGGTGTAATCGCAACTTTCTATAACAACTGTTTTTAGTATTAATGGAAATTGCCTAAGGGCGTGTTGGAAGCAGAAAAAAAATATTAATCTAATCTGAGCCGTTGATTTTCGTCGTAAATTCACGCATGATGGAATCTGTAAAACGAACGACTGAGATTTATAGCATGATAGAGACAAAGAAGATCGCCTCATTTCCGATTACCAATTCCCCTTTCCCGAGAGCCCTAGAGCTTTGAACTCAGAATTTCTCTCTGGCTGGAGCTACAATCCGTTGATCAAATCAAATTATTACTCCTCGGAAAAAAAATATACAAAAATTGGTTACCCTCAGCCATGGTGACCAATTTCAGCGGCGTTGGTATTGGGTTAGGTATGCTGTTTTTTTTTTTCTTTTCTCTCCTTTCCCATTTCACCCGATTTGCAGGATTAGAATTCCGTATTATCATTTCTAACTCTGCGATTCTTTAGGGTTTGGCGTTGGTTGTGGATTTGGAGTTGGGTGGGGATTTGGAGGTATGATAGATGATATTCTAAATTTTTATTTAATTTCTGTACTTGTTTAGGATTTGGCAGTATTTAATTTCCATCGAATGAAATTGATTTTAGATATGCTTTTTAGAGAACCAGTGATTTCAAATAGGTATTCTAGGATTTAATTTAGAATATACAGCCTGCTGTTGTGTTTTTGTCAGAAAGAAGAAAGTAAGATATGAACCAAGTGTAGTTCATGTGCTGTGCTACTCTCAAATCTGAGAATGTTATAACACAATGAGGAATCAAATTTTGTTCATAGCTATATCATTTTTCACTCTATGCAGGGATGCCGCTAAATGCTTTTGGAATAGGAGCAGGTAAACTTAATTTCCTTACCTCATTTTTGGTTAGCTTTGTATTTCAATTTTGCTGTTGATTTTGATACTTTGAGTTGTTCAAATTATGAACATCCTTGGCAATTGGCATATGTGCATATTTAGAATTTAGAATATCTTATCTTTTTTTTCTGAAAGGCTTGGTAGTGACTACATATTTAGAATATCAAAGTAATAATTAAGGGTGATTTTGATATTTTGATAAAATAAAATAAAAAGTTAAGGATCCTAGTGGTAGGAAAGCAGACCCAAACTGGTACCAGAATTATAATTGCCAGAACGAGAGGTTTTGGTGAGTCCTTGCTTGAAACTGAGTATGAAAGAAAAGAAGAGGATCGGCCTGGTATGGAACCAGTAACTAACTCAAATTTTAACCCTAATGACTGGAACTACAAATTCTGTTAACAGGAAATGCAAAACAAATTAGTAAATAAATAAAGGATATTGATTCAGTACAGTAAATTGGTTCTTATTCTGTCCAATTCTGGCTCATTGTTGGTACAGTACTGCAACCTATAGTCTATAGACGTAATTCTTCTTCAAGCAGTGACATCTTTTTATTCAAAATATCAGGAGGAGGTTGTGGGATCGGGTTTGGGTTAGGTTGGGGTTTCGGCAGTGCTTTTGGATGCCAGTATCGATCTTCCAAGGTTCAGTTTCATGGATTTGAATTCAATAAGAAGGTTGAAGATGATCACACAACAATCATCACTACGAAAAGGCAAAAAGAAGCTCAAAGCATTAGCTAATTGTTTTGTTGAGCTTGTCATTACCTTTCTTTTTGTAGGCAAAAATTGCAACATTGTGTTGTTCGATTCATGAGAAAGTACTGGTAATATATTTCAGTCTCTGTTTTGTTTTACTGTCTTAGGAACTGTGCATTTTTCTGTACAATTCCAATGTGTACGCTCAGTGTTAGGTGATGTTATTTTGATCCTAGTAAGCAATAGTTTTGAAAACGAAATAATGCTTGTAATATTTTACTGCCACTGCAACCTTTAATAGGAATAAAAAATGCAATGAAGCAACTGTTTCACTCTTAATTTCAACCAGTGTGTGAGAGGTCTGAAGAGTTGAAAAAATGCATAAAATCTATGCTTTTAAAATAGAATGCAAATATCGATAATATATTATCAAAAACAATAACTCTCCCGTGTAGTTTTTGCACAGTATGTGCCAAGCCAGAAAAAAGAAAAAAAAAAAAAAAGGAGGATGGTTCGTGATAAGTTTGACAAGCCAGCGGTAAAAACAAAAACACTTATTTATTGAACTGAAACTCTCACAAATTAGGCAGAAGTATTATTGGGATGTGTGACCTCCTAGAAAATCCTTTTGTTTCTGATTTCGGTTAGGTTTTATTTCTAGTCTATCTCAATTTATTTGAAAATAAAGGCTTTGAAGGAAAATATTATCAACGATAATAGAATATGAAATCTTATAATTTCAGCTGCTTTTCTGTTATTTCATATTCTTCTTTTACTCCTCTGAAGCTTCCCTCTTTATACCAAATGGCTATTAATCAATACCTACAGATGTTAAAAAAACTAGGAAGAGCCAAGTAGCTAACGATTTTACCTCGGCTTTTTCAATATATAATTTTCAACTATATTATTCATGAGTCTTGCAATTATGTTCTCTTCATAAATTCGTTAGTGCTCTTCATCGTCACAACTGTTTATTTTTCATATCTGAAATTTAAAATATCGATTTAATAAAGAACAAATAAATTCACAATAGTTAATAATATATTTTTATTAAATAGAAATTAATCCAATATTTACTAAAAAGGAAAAAACACAACAACAGTATCCATAACTGACACACCCGAATCAACTATGTTAGAGCCATTTAGCATGAATCAGCAAGTTTGACATAATTTTACTCTCCATGAACATATTTTGGTTGCTACTTAAGAAGCATTAAGTTTATTGATGGCTTAAGATTTTATTGTTTGATTAAAAATTGTACATCACTTGAGCTTATTTTGCTTGGTTGAAACTTACTATTTATCTCGTGGCTTAAATCCCTAAACCATAAAATTAAAATAACATTATGCAATTTAAAAATAAAATGACAACCTATCTAAATATGAAAAACTCCAACACACTGTTTAGAAATAAAATTATAACCAATCTTAAATTAAAAAATAGCAATACATAATTAAGAAAGCAACATACTGAAATAGAAATAGAGGTGGAAAATCTAAATTATATATTTGCACATACAGAAATATTATACACAACATATGCTAAATTGCTAACTGTATATTTACAATCCCATCACTCTTGACAAGAAACAAGAAATTATCAAGTATTTTGCATAAACCACCTCAGATTGTACAAGCCTTTAAGAACTCACCAACTGATACACCAGTAAATTAGAATGCACAGGTACCAGTACCCGGAATGCATCAACATAACAAAACCAAAGCAGAAGTGCACTGATACTAGCTAGTACCAGTGAGGAATGCATCAAACAGCAAGACAGCCCAATTGAGTTTGCGGCCAGATCTGAGTTTACTGGTATCAAGTGGTACAAATGTCTAGGGATGAGTAAACCAGCACCAGAACAAGAGCAAACCAGCTGTTTGCATTCACAACTCAAGATTAACCAAGAATGCTGCAACGATGCTAGATAGTCGATGCTGGTATAATCAATAAAGTTTGATTCTGCTAACTAATTTGGAGTAATTTAAGTATAATAGAAGAAAACAATATAATATCCAACAACGAAAAGCAAACAGCAATTCGTGAAGTTCAGTACAGAAAAGCATAATCTCTCTCCACAGAGACACTTGCCTTATAAAGGCGATCCAAAACGTAAAAGAAAATAATTAAAATGAATGCATAAAACATAAGATTTATTCTATGCTTGACACATCAGCAACAGAAGTTGATGTTGCCTAACAAACTTAGCTGAGGTGGACGAACGGTTCTAACAAACTCTAGAGATGTCAGCACCCTTGTTTATGTGTCCTTCTCCAATTCTTTCTCCATTTCGATCTTCTCCGGTGCAAGCCCTGGGCCTATGCTGTCAGCCTCAGAGTTCTCAAATGCCCCTTTGTTAACACCATCTGACAGAGGTCCACTCACAGAGTTACATTCATTAATGAGAAGCTGCCCTAGTGACCAGCCCGGACTACCAGGGACCCTTTCTCCTTCATTTAAACTGTTCTTTCCAACAGTAACCCCCAAATTCATTCCTTCGCACTGCAAATGCACAATTTAGAACCAGTATAGCACAATTAAGAGCCGGTACCGAGCAATACTGTTAGCATTTTTGGGGCAAACAAAATTGAGATCAATTTCTCAAAGCAACCCCTTGACAGATCAAGCAAACACAATCCATATACCACAACAACAAGCAAACCTTTAGTCCCAAACAACTTGGGGAAACACAATCCATATAAAAAGCAAGCAGAGAAAGAGGGGCACCATTACTGGCAGTTCGGATCGAGGGGCAGATCACGTGGAATGGAAGAAGGCTTCTGTCACTGACAGCAGGCCCCACAGGCAGAATAAGTTAAACCACCTAAATAGCTGGGTTAATTAACTCCTCCCTTACTCCATCTTACTCAGCTTATTCTTTGTTTGGCAGATCAAGTAAAAAATAAACCTCTTACTTCACTTCTTACTCCACAACCAAACATCACCTATAGTACTACTAAGCGGGTATAGTATCATTCCTAAAAAAACTAACGAAAAGAATGCTAAACTGTGGTTAATCCAATTTGCTTCTCAAGTCCATTAAATTTGGATAATCTTGATGCAACCTTTCTGGAGACAAATAATCGTTCTCATCTTGAGGAGTCCATAAAACATGAGCAGCCTACAGAAGTGAAGCTCAAATTAGTATATTATTCAAGCAGTAAATCACCATATTTACAACATGCCACCTCACTTTACCTAACAAGATTATCAAGTCAGCTCCTTGAGCAGCAGAGTGCATATACTTCTTTATGAAATACTTCCATAATTATATATAATTGAAGGTCACTTTATGTAGCATTTAATATGTATGGTAACATGTAAACCCTCAACTTATTGTTTGATTAAATGTATCAATTTAACCAACTTAAACTACAGTTCTCTTTTAACACCTGTACTGAAAGAGGACACCACCGTGGAGTAAATAAGATAGATGAGTATCAGTAAGTTAAGATAATGTACTAAATAAAACAGAGAGAAGAGGAAGGCCCTGGAAGAACAATGCATACAAAACACATAAATATGCTGTAAAATAAATTAAGCATTAAATAGGCTTGGTACTGTGCTATGTTTAAGTAGTTGCAGACTTTCAAAACAGCTAAATAAATAAATTACAGCCTCAAACAGAATGATTTTTTGACTTGCGTCTACTGAAATTTCTCAAGTTCAATAGTACAATAAGTATGTCACAAGTGTGAAGTACACAAAAACCAATTCGGTTTCGTGTGCAATTAATCTGAAATAAAAATATATAATGTTCTTACCAAAATTTCACTTTTGGGTAACCCACCAAGCTCCTTCAGTACGTCCTTCAAGTCTGACACTGAATGAATTGGAGACAGATTTAGTTGCCTAGTTATTGCAACTAGCAAGTTTACCTAGAAACATAAACAAGAGAGGCATAAATGGTCATGTAGACTTCATTTACAACGAATAGGAGTTAAATACTGCACAAATCACAAGCAGTTGTGTAAACAACAACAAGTAATGAACATGATGTTATCTCCTTAACTATTCAAAATTACATAAAAATTGCTGCTGTTTACTAATTGATATATATATATTGTACTGTGATGAAAACAAAGACTTGACTTACAACAATGAATGGACTTGCTGAAGTAGACACTATTTCCAAAGTGCTCTTTTGTTCTTGATGGTTATCTACATTAACAAGCGTCTCTTCATCGAATTTACTTCGCTCTTGAAAAGAAAGGTCGTAGAAAAGACGCTCAGCCTGATGCTCATCACTTCTTGTATTCTCCTATCAAGTTGTCGGTATTGAAATTAGGTAAAAATTAATTATATTAATAAACTTCTAAAAAGAAAAAGGTTTTAACAAATGAAAAGGGAGTTTCAATTTTTTTTTGGAAGAATGTTTTCAAAAGCTCTTACTGATAAACAGGATAATAGCCAGAACTCTGAATGCCTTAATAAAGCCTTTGCTGACTCTATAGATACAACAAAAAAACAAATCAAATTACTGTGACTCTTTCATATATTCAAAATGAACTTAAACATAAATGTTTACAGGAAAGCACAATTTAATAATATAATTAAGCTATCAGACAGTTGTATTGTTGCAATTTTTGTAGGGATTATATGATACTATTAGTCACATCATCTCGTAAGTTTCAATGATCTTCATAGGTTTCTGGCAAAGCCAAAAGAACCATTTAGTAAATTAATATGACAAACAAACTTCAAATATAACCAGGTAATGGAAAATTGGATAAGTGATCATTTTTATGATATATAATCGTCTCAAATATGTTGGTAAAAAAACTACAAGCAAAATAAATGTTCGTGGTTGTACCTTCTAGGATATACTTGTAACCCTCTTGTGTGGAGGTATCTGCTTTTAGAGCAATATGATTTAGATCCCGTTGAAGCGAGCAAGCTGTACCTTTCAATGCAACCTGAAAATATGAGCAAATAACAAATATAAGTAAAACATAAATCAAAACTTATTTTCAAACTAGTTTTCAAACTTTTTTCAAAATAGTTTGCTTCCATCAACATACATCAAACCAGAAAATTTGATTAAATAAACCTATGACATTAACTACAGGAAAAATAATTAAATTCCAATATTTAAACCATAACAATAATTATTCTCACCCCACTGATGTGGCACGTGGGATATGAATATTTAATTCCAATCTATTTCCATTACGAGAACACACACGAAGGAAGCACATTGACTTTCGTGTTACTCACGATCAAGCCAATTACATGTAATTTTTCGATTAATTGTACCCACTGATAAAGCTAAATAAAGTTAATGCTTGAAGAACAAAACCAGAACAATTTTACAATCCAATAAGATTTAAAAATAAAAAATGAGTATGTTAGCAATTTAAAAATTAGAATGCATCAAACCTGAAGTTTAACGACGCTGGTCTTCGTTCCGATTTTATCAAAATATGTTAGAGCTATGAAAGCAAGGACAAAAATCACACCAAAGGCGATAGAAGCATAGATGAACCCCTCCATGTATTTTTCGTGCATCCCGTTTTGGCGAGGCGGCGTGTAGTTCTGGCGATAGCCACAACAACCGCCTCGGTACTCTCGGTACACGTAAGTCGAATAGTGGTCTCTCGAATAGGAATCTCTTGAGCGATAACCAGAACCAGAGGAGGATCTCGAAACACCGCGCGATGAGAAACCCCCACCCATGGCGCCGCCTGATGCCGCCACAGCGTCGTGTGGGAACGATGTCATGATTGTCAAAAGAAGACCTAGCGCCATGGCTTTCGTCGCGAGCGTATGCGTCCATGAAGGAATTGCCATGGTTTCCAATAATGGAGAGTGATATTTGGGATTCTGAAATTAAATGTGATTTTGGCGGGTTTATAAAGGGTGAATTGAGAAATACGAGGAAAACAGAAATGATCTTCGGCGCAATTTCTCTGCAAAAAGATACGGGGAAACTCGACGCCGGTTTTGGGATTTCTCTGTGTAAGAGGAAGATACGGGGAAGATACGACGCAATTTCTCTGCGTACGAGGAAATAGCAAGGAAGATGCGGGGAAACTCGACGCCGGCTTCCTTTTCCTTTTCGCGAACAAGTATCCTCTTCATTACTCATTACTCTTACAGTAAATTTTCAAAATGCTAATGACTTAATTCAAAATGCAATTATAATATCACGGGTGTGCATATATAATTCCAAATGTAATTTTTCTTGTGACTGCACATGTGTGTATATATATATATGAGTATATCCAAGGAAATCTTCATATATGATTACAAATAAATATTTTTCTTCAAATCTTAAGCTAAACTTCAAGCTTTATATTTATTTCATATATAAAAGTTATTATAATTAGTGTATAATTATATGAAGTTTAACATCATTTTTCTTGATGCCAGGCTGCTAGCATGGAGTTAAAATAAAAAATATAATTTAGTGTCTAATTAATTTATTAATAAAAGTTGTCAGTTTAGTTTAAACTTGACTAATCTGAGTTTCTGATGGGTTTGATATATTTTAAAAAACTATCGAACAAAGATGATTTAATTAGAAGGTTAAATATGATATTATGAATTTTAAAGAAAAACATATAAAAATATTTTAAGAAGGTTTCATAAGTATATATAATATATGTATAATATATGTATGTATATATAATATATGTATATGTATATGTATATGTACATCAAATGCGGCGCAATGCGGCATTTGATCTCTGCTGGTAAATCAGCAAGTTTGAACTGATATAGGGATCAAACTGCAAAAGTGATTACACCAACATGTAGAGTATTAAAAAATACGGGGAATTGACACAAATTTCAATTTATTTGAATTTTTCTACAATTAGTTATAAATTTTCAAAGTTCAACTTTCGGAAAAAACTTTAAACATCCATAACTTTGGCTAGAAAAGTCGGATTTTGGTGTATGACAACTTTTCTGAAAGGAGTGGACGAGACGGATCCGAATATCACCCTTGGGGTACCCTTTGGGTATCCTGAAGCATCAGAATTAAAAAAAAAAACGTTTTTTAGTGCCTTAAAAATTCAGTTTAAGTTTTCATTCAACGGTAGACGTTGGATTAGCGATTTTCAAAGTGGCTTAATAAATAGTAAAAAAAATCAGAAAAATATAAAATTTGGTCTCCAAGCACATTTCAATATAGAGATCACACCTAATGGTTCAGATCGACTTTTTGGATTTTGAAAACGAAAAAATGACTTATAAGCATATACCCTCATATACTTGTGTAAGTAAAGCAGCCAACCTCTATATTATATATACATATACATATACATATACATATACGGTTCAGATCGACTTTTTACTTCTGTTTTTTAAATTTCTGTTTTTTGAATTTCTGTTTTTGAATTTATGTTTTTACTTCTGTTTTTTAAATTTCTGTTTTTGAATTTCTGTTTTTTTAATTATGTTTTTATTTCTGTTTTTTTTATTTCTATTTTTGAATTTCTGTTTTTTAAATTCTGTTTTTTAATTTCTGTTTTTTAAATTCTGTTTTTATTTCTGTTTTTTAAATTCTGTTTTTTAATTTCTATTGTTTAAATTCTGTTTTTATTTCTGTTTTTTTAATTCTGTTTTTTAATTTCTGTTTTTTAATTTCTGTTTTAATTTATGTTTTTTTAATTTATGTTTTTTAAATTCTGATTTATTTTTCACATGTATGTTAGAATTATTTTGAATAGGTTAAATAAATAGGTTGGATATATTTTTTGAATGTATTAAGTAATTTACATTTATTTTTTTGAATAGGTTTAAAAATTGAGGGTAACCTTTATTTTCTAATCTATTGTTTTAATATATTTTTATTTATATTTTATTTAACCTATTAAAAATAAATGAACGTTTAAAAAATATATTATCAATTTAAAATGAACATTTAGAAAATATATTATCAATTTAAAATGTAAACTAAAAATTTTGAGATATAAATAAATTATAAACACATGTAAAGAAATAAATAAATAGATTTGTACCTAGCCGAATAAATATACAAATTTTTCGCACGAATAATTTTTATATATAAGTTACAAATTTTATTTATTTATATACACTATTTGATATTGAACTATTCAGATTTTAAAAGTTGAATTATAAACACGTAATAATATTCGTACAACACCCTAAAAAAATAGAAAAAAAAACAGACCGAACCGCCCTGCCCCCCGTGAGTACAACGGGCACAGGTATAAGACGAGCAGGGTAAGGTTTTTGAAAAAAAAAACCCATGATGCCTAGCCCGTGGTACCCGTATACCCGCCATGCCCGTGGCCGAGTATGCTCTACCCTCCCGTGCCCTGTCCGTTTTCAAAACACTAGGCAAATGCATGAAATAGACGTGGAAATGGAAATCTAAAATTAAGAAAGTGAGAGAGAAATGGAATGAGTATATCATATTTTTTATTAATAGAAAAGATCGATAGAATTTTTATCTATCTTAAAAATCAAAAAGTTTGAATCAGTAGGAATTTTACTGATTCAAACTTTTTTTTTTAATCTGATGCATAGATAGAGAGTATTCTTATATGATATATCTAGTAAAATGTAAAAAGTTTCTCAAAAAATAAATGAAATATTTTTATTATATATAGATTTTAAGATACTCTATTTTTTTTTATAAAAACTTTTTATATTTTACTAGAAAATTTTTAAAGGAAATAAATACAAACTGGTTTAGACCTGTAAAATTCTTACCGATTCAAATATTTTAATTTTTAGAATCAGTAAAAATCCTACCAATCTTTCTACCAATAAAAAAAAATATGATGTACTCTTTTTTTATTAATTTCTACAAATAAAAAATTTCCTATGGAAATGTGTAATAGTGAGGGGGGTATGTTTGCAACAGTTAAAAACTCAAAATAGTAAAAAAATTTCTATTTCAACATGTAAAAATAAACATTTTTCTACAATTTTATTGCCACCCTTTTTGTGAAATAGTGAGAGAAAATTGAAAGAAGAGAAAGTGCAAAAGAATAAAATTTGACTGCTTATTTTTATTTTAATTTCATTTTCTTTCTTAATTTTATCCAAATTTATTAGAAAGAAGCGAAAGTACAAAAAAAAAGTTTAACTGCATATTTTCATTTTTATTCTTAATTTTATTCATGTTCCACCACTATTTTATATATTCACAATTTTATCTATTTCTCATGTGCTGAACAAATATGAATTAGTCCGATAAACTTAATTTTGATTTAAAATGAAAGTATTATATTTTTTTTCCCATGACATCACCGAATATGTGGAGTCGTAGACTGATTTTTATGATATTTTTTAAGAGATTATGTACAAATAACCTTAATATATAGAGATTGAGAGAGAGATAGGCTAATATACAATCGATTGTTCCTAAGGTTCCGTACAACCAAGTCATTTTTCAATTTTTAAAGTCTAAATGATCGATCCAAATCATTCATCTTGTTCTCCATATTAATATGTACTTGGAGACCAAATTTTACATTTTTCTGATTTTCTTTTTACTATTTATTAAGTCACTTTGAAAATCGCTGATCCAACGGTGGCTTCTGATTTTACTGTTTTGTTAAGCCACCGTTGGATCAGGGGTTTTCAAAGTGGTTTAATAAATAATAAATAAATTCAGAAAAATGTAAAATTTGGTCTCCAAGCACATATTAATATGGAGAACAAGATGAACGGTTTGGATCGATCATTTGGACTTTAAAAATGACTTGGTTGTACGGGACCTCAGGAACAATCGATTTGTATATTAGCCTACCTATATATATATATAGAGAGAGAGAGAGAGTTAGGCTGGGGTGCTATGGATAGCATAGTGGCCTCCCGTGCTACGGCTCAATATTCAAGTTTTCAAAATCCAAACGGTCGATCCGAACCGTTCATTGTTTAATCCATATTGAAATGTGCTTGGAGACCAAATTTTACATTTTTTGGAATTTTTTTACTATTTATTAAGCATTTTTGAAACCGCTGTTTTCCAGTAGTGCAGAATTTTAATAAAAACAACGATTTTGAAACCATCTTAATAAATAGCAAAAAAATTCCAAAAAATGTAAAATTTGGTCTACAAGCACATTTCAATATGGATTAAACAATGAACGGTTCGGATCGACCGTTTGAATTTTGAAAACTTGAATATTGAGCCATAGCACGGGAGGCCACTATGCTATCCATAGCACCCCAGCCTAACTCTATATATATATATATAGAGAGAGAGAGAGAGAGTGTGGGTAATATCAAAACGTTTGCACCAACCCTCTCGTGCAACCGATTCAATTTCCAATTTTTAAAGTCCAAATGATAAATCTGAACCGTTAGATGTGTTCTACATATTAAAATATGCTTGGAGACCAAATTTTACATTTTTTGGAATTTTTTTACTATTTATTAAGCCACTTTGAAAATCACTGATCCAATGGTGGCTTCTGATTTTACTGTTCCAAACAGCCACCGTTGGATCAGCAATTTTCAAAGTGGCTTAATAAATAGTAAAAAAAATTTCAAAAAATATAAAATTTGGTCTCCAAGCAGATTTTAATATGTAGAACACATCTAACGGTTCAGATTTATCATTTGGACTTTAAAAATTGGAAATTGAATCAGTTGCACGGGAGGGTTGGTGCAAACGTTTTGATATTAGCCTCTAATATCAAAACGTTTGCACCACGCCTCCCATGCAACCAAGTCATTTTCCAATTTTTAAAGTCCAAATGATCGATCCGAACCGTTAGATGTGTTCTCCATATTAAAATGTGCTTGGAAACCAAATTTTATATTTTTTAAATTTTTTTTACTATTTATGAAGACACTTTGAAAATCGCTGGTCCAACAGTGGCTTAACCAAATAGTAAAATCAGAAGCTACCGTTGGATCAGCGATTTTCAAAGTGGCTTAATAAATAGTAAAAAAATTCCAAAAAATGTAAAATTTGGTCTCCAAGCACATTTTAATATGGAGAACACATCTAACGGTTCGGATCGATCATTTGAACTTTAAAAATTGGAAAATGACTTGGTTGCATGGGAGGCGTGGTGCAAACGTTTTGATATTAGCCACACTCTATATATATTATGTACAGATTTTTTTTTTTTTTGACATGTAGAATGTAAATGGTGTGGGTACGGATGCAGTTATTACTCCTAGAATTAATTTTACGTAATAAAGTTTAACATGTATATATTATGGAGTTAAAAAAATTAATTAAATACAGACTCTAAATTTGACTAAATTTTGTTTTGATTACCCATTAAGCAATTTTCCTGAGGAGACTGTTAACAATCCTTCAAAATAAAAAAAGATTCAGAAAAAGGCCACACTATTATTTTCGGCATTATTAGGCCCGCCCTCTAAATAGTGTATAGTTTTATGGGCCTCACGGTTCGAAAAGTTT
This sequence comes from Carex pumila, assembly GCA_033356055.1. Taxonomy (NCBI): domain Eukaryota; kingdom Viridiplantae; phylum Streptophyta; class Magnoliopsida; order Poales; family Cyperaceae; genus Carex; species Carex pumila. Next base: position 230,864 of record JARJHM010000043.1, on the reverse strand, counting down.
CGTGTTTGTGGCCCATATATTATAAAAAAATAATTGGGCCGAGTGGGTATGAAAATTTGTTGGGTACGTTGGATCCAGTATGCTTGGCATAAATTTATTTCATTTTTCTGTTTTTCTTTTTAGTTTTAAGTCCTTCGACTCACATCTCATTGACGCTATTTTTTTAAAATTCAAGCTTTAGTTCATTTTTATTTTTTCTGTTGAAATTTAACCGCAAGTCTTCACTGTAGAAAATTATGTCACCTTTATAGTCTCGGTAGCAAAAATCTAATCCACTTTCATAAAACAACTCCTTTGGATAATAAATATAGTCAATTTTTCTGACTGTAGACCAATATATCGGCTTATTATAAAAATATGTCACTATTTACGAAGATAAAAAGTGTTTATTTTTTAGAATGCATCGAAAATGTGTTATTTTTTAGCATATCAATATTACCGACAAGAGTATGTCTTAAGATATCATTGACAAAAAACACTTTTATTCTCACAGATAGTGACAGATTTTTGTAGATTATCACATCTCCATACAAATTATAGAATGATCAAATATGAACTTCATCAAAATCTTGTGCAACGATATCATCTCCTCTTTCGTCTCTACCTCCTCAAGCGGAGAGAAAAATGAGAGAGAGATCAACATTACTGACAGGAGTATCCGTAAAGATACCATCAACAAAATACACTTTTATCATCACAAATAGTGACATATTTTTGTAAATATATCACATCTCTGTACAAATTATAGAATGATTCAATATGAACTTCATCAAAATACTGTGCAATGATATCATCCTCTCTCTCATCTGTACCTCCTCGAGCAGAGAGAAAAATGAGAGAGAGTATCAATATTATCAACAGGAGTATCCATGAAGATACCATTAACAAAAGGTATTTTTATACTCACAGATAGTGACAGGTTTTTATCGATATGTCACATCTCCGTACAAATTATAGTATGATTCAATATATACCTTATCTAAATCCTGTGCAACGATATCACCCCCTCTTGTCTCTACCTCCTCGAGGGGAGAGAAAAATGAGAGATGATAAGGGGTCTGGATCCCCTAAAGTAATCAAATATTTTAGTTTTGGATAGGGATCGTTCGATTCGAATCTGTTGTTTGGAAATGTCTCAGTACTCGAATTCGTCGCTCGGAATATGTGCGCTCTACTTCAGAATAGATTGTCGCTGATTCGAATCGGACAATCTCCATCTAAAACTCAAAAATTGAGTTACTTCACTGGATCTTATGGAAGCATGATCGACAGCAAAATTTGCTGCTGCTGAGTATAATTTGTGCTTTGAGAATTGCAGAACCTATTTGAACGGTTTAGATTTTCCAAGAAAAAAAAAACACTCAAAATTTGAGATATGTCATAGGATGTGAATTCAACTTAATCTTCCAATCAGTTTGACCAGTTGAACTTGCTCATCATTTCTGTTTTCTGAAACAGCGATCTTTGCAGGGTAATTATCTCACTAATCATCACCAAATTCCCTGCAAACCGAGAAGAACAAAGCTACTCGAGCAGGCTATGTGCAGACTAGTCCCTGGCTCCCAAATGATCTCAGATGAAATTGGTGCACGGAATGAATAAAAGAATGTCCCCGCCCCACCTTGAAGAAAAGTCCACAAGTAATTCTGGACCAAATGCCCCGGGTACGTTTGGATCGGGTAAGGATTAGTACAAGAATAACAATTTTTAAATTAGTAGTTGAGAATAGTGTTAATCCGAATTATTTGAAAATAACATTAACTTTGAACCATTCGGGTTAGTAAGAATTGTATGTTAGAAATAGTGATGGAGAGAATAAATAAAATAGTGATTAACCTAATTTAAAATTTAAACTAATATTATATTATATTTAATATCTAAACTAATATTTTATTTCATTTAATATTTAGACTAATATTATATTACATTTAAACTAATATTTTTTAATACTAAATCGAATATTTTATTTAATAATAATCTAATTAAATATGATATTATATTTATTTAATAATAATCTAATTAAATCTGATATTATGTTTATTTAATATTTAAATTAATATTATATTATATTTAATCAAATATTTTATTTAATACTAAACTAAAATTTAAAGTAATATTATATGAGCTGGGCTATGGTGAGTTGCGAAGTAAAGCGACTATTTTACTTCATGCTCATATTTTACAATTTTAAAGTTCAAAATGTCGATCCGAACCGTTCATCTTGTTCTCCATATTAAAATGTGCTCGGAGACCAAATTTTACATTTTTTGAAATTTTTTTACTATTTATTAAGCAATTTTGAAAGTCGTTGATCTGATGGTCCAGAAAATTTTATTGTTTTTCACTGTTCACAGCAAAACAACAATTTTAAAAAATGCTTAATAAATAGTAAAAAAATTCCAAAAAATGTAAAATTTGGTCTCCAAGCACATTTCAATATGGATTAAACATCTAACGGTTCGGATCGGTCGTTAGGACTTTCAAAATAAAAATACAGCGTGAAGTAAAAACGCGTTTTACTTCGCAACTCACCGTAGCCCATCTCATATTATATTACATTTATATTTAAATTAATATTATATTATATTAATATTTAAAGTAATATGATATTTTATATTTTATTTATATTAATATTTAAAGTAATATTATATTTAATATTTTATTTAATACTAATGTAATATTTAAAGTAATATTATATTGCATTTAATATTGAAACTAATATTATATTACATTAAATATTTAAATTAATATTATATTACATTAAATATTTAAATTAATATTATATTACATTTAACATTTAAACTAATATTATATTACATTTAATCTAACATTTTAGTTAATATTAATTTAATTTAATATTATATTTATTTAATACTAATCTACGTTTTAAAATAATATTATATTTAATTTAATATTTAAACTAATAGTTTATTTAATACTAATATAATATAATATTATAGTATATTTAATACTAATCAGATGTTTTATTTAATACTAATTTAACATTTAAACTAATTCTAATTGAAAGAAATCAAATATTTTATTAATATCACTAACCCCACAAGTTATATTCTTGCTAATCCACCATTTCTATGGGCTAGTAGAATGCTACTCCGAGCACCAGCTGAACCCTGTAGTCCTATACATCATTAGTTTTTTAATTTATAGAAATTGATATTATATAAATATTACACAAATAGGAATATTTTTCAGAAACTATAACTAAAAATATAGGGGAAATTTCACTTATACCTCTCAAAAACTTTAAAATTGTGTATTTTTCCCTCTAAACTTTAAAATTACATATTTTTCTCTCTAAATCTGAAAAATTCACAAATTTGCTCATTTTATTGTCTTTTATATTAAAACTCATTCTAAATTTATAAAATATTTATTTTACTCTTTAATAAAAGCATAAAATATCCCTCAAACTCAAATTTAAATCTGAAGCGTTCCTTTACCGTCCCACATAAGAGGTTAGATTCTATTCGACGGTCCTGATTGTCTCTAGGTTTCCCACGAGGGGCACTCAACAGATTCCAGCCGTCCGATTTATTCGCTAAGCATATTTCCCTATAATATAATACTCACATAATTCAACGAAATATTTTGAGATTTCCATTTCGCGACGGTGCCTTCGTCTCTGACTCCTCTTAAGGCTTTTAGTTGGCCAGAGACTGGAGAGGTCCAGTTAGAGACAGACCTCTTACCACGGCAACCATTCCTCGGCGCATGTTAGGCAGAGGTATGCGATCTCCTTTCCTGTGCGCTTTAGCATTACCCGTTTGGATTAGTAATTAGTTAACGCTTCAGTTGATTTCGTTTTAGCAATTTTAGCTGTATATTACTTCTTCGTTTTGGTGGAAATTAATGGGAAATCTAGAAACTGCTTAATTTATTGTTCAATCCAGGTTCTGTGAATTGATGACACGATAGTGTTAAGATTATGCCAGAATGTTCTTGTAATCCACTGATCCGATGTAGCACAATGTGATTTTATTAACTTATTGGTCGCATATTAACAATTGTTGTTCTAATTGATTGGCTCCTAGCTGTTAGTTAGTCTGGATAAATTAAAGGGATCGACTAACTAATAAGTTGGCCAACTTTATCATTTTTTTTTTATCACAAATGTTATCTACCTGATTTTGTTGGTACTTTTAGTTTTATTGAAATTGTCAATTACCAGTTCTCGATTATATGCATCTAAAAGAAATTAATGTATATGCATGCCAATTTATGAAGGACATTTTGGTCTTCTGCACTCTTAATTATTTAAATCCAATTCATCATAACACTATTCCAAGAATGGATTTGTGAAGTAACATTTTCAATCCTTCGAGTAGTTGACTGATAGAGTTCTTCCAATTTACTCTTTTAAAAAACACGATTCTATTACCGTTCCTTGATTTGCCAAATGACTGCTTTATTTTTTTTTATCTTTTCCTCTTGATCAGCAAAAGAGGGGAGCAACCTTATTTAAATGGATCATTACAAGGACAATAAGGCACACTGCTTCAAATCATAAATAAATTTATAATTTGATTGTAATTTGAACGGGGTAACTAATAAGCAAAAGATGCCTCAAGTGAGAATAGTAGCGAGAAACTTCATGGACATGGTGGCTGCTTTGCCCGCAGCCAAGCTTGACAAGCTCTATGATAGTTCCTTCATTTGCGAAGCCGTTCTCAGGTTCCTTAATTCAATTTCTGATTTTCTTCAATTGAATTTAATTGCAAAATGCTGGATTAAGCAATTCCGAGTGATTGCTTAGTTGCTTCATCATACCTCTATTTCAGAATTTGCAAAAATAATCTTACTTTGTATTGGAGAAATTGAAAAATAGGACCTTGCTGTTAGTGAACAGGTTATAGTAATGCAAATGACACAAATGTGGAGGCTTTTGCAATATTAGGAAAAATTCGTCTTTTTTGTGCCTCTTTTTTCTTCTGAAAATTGTTTTTTTCTTTTACAAATCTCTCTCTATCTCACATACATGCTCACCCTATAATAAAGATCCTTGCCACCATTGGCGAAGAAGTACGTGTTGCAAATGCTTTTTGTTGATTCCCCTATGACTGCCAAGTCGATGGAGGAGTGGGTCCTACCTGACGGCATTACAAAGCATAAAGTAGCGATTGATCGATTGCTTCAGCTTAGAGTTTTTATTGAAGTTACTGACAGGTATTTAATACGTGAAGCCTAAAAACATTATTGAATAAGACTCGCACACTGAATTCAACTGATAAATCATGTTAAGATGTGGTATTGTTTTGTATGATTTTAAATGATGAACTTTATTTTTTTTCAATGATTTTTGGTAGGAAAAAAGAGCCGAGTTATAAGATGAATCAGAAGTTTCAAAGCAACATGCAGAAATACCTAATTAGCGGGTGAGTTGTGTGTTTATTTCTTTGATTGCTTTATCAAAGGTTTGTGAAAAACTTGAAATCGAAGCATGAACAGCCTATTTCTATGTTGAAGCTCATATGGAATATTTTCTTGCGTACATAGTCGACTTATAATCTCCAGTAAAAACAAGATGAATCCCTTCCTCAGCATTAAAAAAAATAGCAAAGAAGAAAGAGGGACAAAATTAATCTTAATTTAGTGTGCCTTGAATGAATTATGCTTTGGTTTTGCAATCAGATTTACTGGTAAGATTGTTGTGAATTTAATAAATATCTTGTATTTGTAAACAGAGGAACACTACCTAGAGAGGCAATGACTTTGAATTCCGTTGTCAGGTTGCCTTCAGTAGGAGAACTAGATACCTATGCTCTGGAGCAGTGGGAGGTTCACCACTTTTTCTTTTTCTATTACTGTGTTTTAGTTCCCTTGTTAGTTGAATCTTTTTTTTTGGATGCTTATAGGTATTTTTTCTGATGTTTTTTTTTTATTTTGGGTGGAAACAGTGTTTCTTGTTGCAACTCATTAATTCATCTCAAGTGGAGAAACCGACCAGCTTTAGTTCTTCAATGATGCGTGCTTTTCAGCGAGGCCTTTTGAGTTCCAGGTTCTCTTTTGTTATCTTTTATCCTTTTCCTCTTCTGCTGGTTCTCTTCTTGGTTTTGTGGTGTCAGTATTTGATTTTCAATGTTTGCTGATTTTTGTTTTCTGTCACATACATTATTTTTTTATTGGAATTGATTATCTCGAAAGCCCTTAAAATATCAAAATCGTGTATATCAAGCGAAACACAAGATATCATATGCTGATATGTTGCCCCCCCTTTCAAAATCTTTTTTTATTTCCCAGATCATCCATCTCTTTACTTTTGATGATGTAAATGCTGAAGGGTTGTTTGGGCATCTCTTAAGCCACAACATGTTGTGTTCTTTAAAAGGATATATGTGATACTACCTGTTTAGAGCATGCTCGATAAAACTTGATTTGCAGGGCCTTTATAATATTTTTAATTTTTACAACATTGTATATGAATTTCGTTTGAAAATCCCTTCTATATGATTTTTGTTTTCCTTTGCTTTCCATAATTCTGGCCAACACTGGCGCATTTACCCCATACTGGCTATAGGATGTTTTTTAAACTGTAATATTGTAATACATTGCTACTGTTAACAGAAAACTTCTTCCTTGAACTTGAAGGTTTTTTTTTTTTTTTTTTTTTTTTTGCATTTTCCATCATTTTAAAAAGAAATAGTCTTATTGCATATGTGTGATTGTTGATTTGCAATTTGTAGTAGGGACAATGAGGCTCCAAGGTTAACAGAAAGTGGATTCCAATTTCTTGTGAGTACTGCTCTGTGCATTATCAAATTCAATGACAAAACTTTGGTTACTAGTTATATTTTTTGGTTGTGCAGCTGATGGAAACAAATGCACAGCTTTGGTATATAATAAGAGAATACATATCTTCAGCTGAGGTATTTATGACACAAACTTTCTTCGAGTTGCATTACTTTTCAAGCATTGCAATTTCTATGCAGGGCAGGCCCAAATAGTCCCAGGGGTTGGCAGTCTGGATTTTGAAAAAATATTTTAGCCCACAGTTTTCTGAGTTATTGTCTACCCCTGCTGAACAAGTTTGCCTACCCCTGGCCAAAAAGAAACAGCAAGGAGGAGACGTGGCAGCTCAGTCAGTCGGGCAGGTCAGTGGCGTGGCAACTCAGGTAGTCGGGCAGGGGGTGGTGGGATGGGGGTTGGCTCGCCTCATTTTTTTTTTTTTTTGCGTACTGCTGGACAAATTTGTGGTCTGCCCTGTTTCTATGGAGTTCTTCTCACAATGCTTATATAATTTTAGGAGCGTGGAATGGATCCAACAGATTTGATATCGTTTCTCCTAGAGCTTAGTTTTCATACACTGGGACAGGTAGCATTATTTAATTTTTATAGTAAATTTCTATGAAAAGTTGACTTTTCTTTAATCCTGTTTATCTGTCTTTCTTAAGCCATACAGTGCAAATACACTAACGGAGGTGCAAAGACTTGCCATTAAAGATCTCGCTGACCTCGGACTGGTCAAGTATCAACAAGTAAGAATAAAAATCTATGTGATGTTATCTTTCTGTAACATATCAACCTCAAAAAAGAACATATCAACCTTAAATTTGATGCAATGATAACAACCTGTATACATAACAGGGAAGAAAAGAAGGCTGCTTCATACCAACCAAGCTTGCTACTAACCTCTCTGTTACCTTATCTGATGCATCATCCCGCAAAGAGGTGTGAAATAAACGTGTTAGATATTTTTGAATTATAATCTGTGACCTTCCAAATGGTGTTTTCATTTCCCAATTAGCTGCAGTCCAGCCTTAAGATGTAAATAGTTGCAAATGCACATTTAGTATGTAGTGATTCAGGAAATGATATGTACCAGTAATTAAAATACTGTGATGTTTCATTGCAATATGGTTTGCTTGTTATCTAGGGTTTTGTTGTTATTGAAACGAACTTCAGGATGTATGCCTACTCTTCTTCTAGATTGCATTGTGAAATTCTACGCCTTTTTGCCAGGTATAGCATGCTGATATTTTAATATTGCTATTGGTCAACCGTTTGCATTCTGGTTCTCTGTCCTTTCTATTTTGTTCTGTATTTTTGTATTTAGTTTGTGTTTTTGTATTTAGTTTATTTAAAAGATATTCTAGACATGCTTTTCCCTTTTCAAATCAGTACAAGTCTTTGTGTTGTTTGTTATTATGACATGTAAATTTGGTGACAGGATTGAATATCAGCTACCTAACCTTCTAGTAGGAGCAATCACAAAAGAAAGCTTGTATAATGCATTTGAAAACGGCATCACGGCCGATCAGGTAAATACTATTAGCATTTGAACTGATGACACGAGCATTTTACAGTTTTTTATTTGGGAAACTGGATTCTGTAATTGGTAATCTTACATGCAACGCCTGTTGTATCGGAAACTTTCTCTGTTATGTTAGAATTCAGTTTTATACATACTGTGCTTCTTATTTTTAATATTTCTTTTGGAATATATTTCCTACTTCAGATAGTGTCATTTCTTCAACAGAATGCTCATCCACGTGTTGCCGAAAAGACCCCTGTTGTCCCCGAGAATGTCACAGATCAGGTATACTTGAACCTTTTTGTACCAATACCACCTCTTTTTGGTACTGATGCTAACTGGTAAACTTGTACAGTACTAAAATTCAATACCATTAGCCATTGGTTTAAGGTAGGTAAGTTAATACAAATAAGCATACGCTGATACAGATCAGATTGTGGGAAAATGACCGAAATAGAGTGGATATGACACCTTCGCATCTATACGAAGATTTCCCATCTAAGGTTAACATTTCTCTCTTTTCTATGACATAATATACAAATCACTTATGGGGGTGGCAGTTGTTTGGTTCCAGTCGTGCTAAGTTTGATTTCTAAACAAGACATGATTCAGGTTGGCCCGACCCAATTTGCCAAGGTTCAGGTTGACCCGTGCAATTATGTTCTTGAATGAAACTGAGATTTTGCTCTTTTTTAAAAATAATATGATACAGATCTGTATTGTATTAATTGTTTCTTTTATATGGTTCAATGCTGAGTTGGCCTGCAACAGGTTGAGAAATCCTAGCCCTCATCAGACTATTGGGCATAATTTCAAAACCCAAGTTCTATGTATTTTGTTATCACTGATCATACAAAAGATGAATTAGATGCTCTGGTCACAGTTCTGGACAAAGGGTAAGATCGTATTGGATTTTAAACCCACCATCCAATGAGTCCATATCCTCTGAGGTAACAGAATATTTCTGTTTATAGCCGGACTGTTTGATCAGAATCCGGGCCAATCCGGTCCGAAGGTGGAATGCACGAGACCTCTTTAATATTCTTGCAGATTTTGATCGGCGGTCTGGATCTAAACAGAAATATTCTGTTACCTTAGGTGATATGAATTGTCATCCGATGGTATGGTGGTTTTTATTTTAGTTGGTCGGTTGATGTGTCCATTTTGGGTTATAACTATTGTCGGCCCCGATTACACATTGATATTTTTGTTATGTACAGGATCTGTTTGAAGCCTGCTGTGATTTTGCAAGGGATTACGGATGCCTGTTGTGGGAAGATCCAAAGAAAATGAGACTGATCGTGAAGGGGGAGCTACACCAGCAAATGCGTGATTTCCTACGTGGCCAGAGATAAAAGCAGATAATTTTTGTTCCTTCGTTTTGCATTGGTGTCAGCATAATAATCTTATTCCGTTAGCTGGATATTTACTAATATGGGTGCCAGCGTAATGTTTGTTGAGTCAATTTAATGAATAAAAGGTCAAAGATATACATAATTTTTCCTTTTCTTTCTTTATACAAGGCTGGTACTCCGAAAACTTCAACATATTACTGACGCTGTGGGGGGTAGATCGATGGGCATCTGTAGTAAATTTAGTTTGATGCCTGGTCGGAGCCGTTTGATCCACACCAAGATCATGCACACTTGATTCACATGAATCTTTAAGCTGTCTGCATGAATCTTGATGCAGATCAAGTGACTCTGATCGGATATCAAGCCGAATTTGGTCGGATATCCATTGGACCACCCCTGATTCCAATATCCACCAAACACATGCTTTCGTAGCACATTAATGGATATGTAGTAATTTCTAATTTTCATTTATGATAGAGAAAGATAGGAATTTTTTGTTTTTTTAGTACAGACCTGGAAGCACACAGCCACTCACATTTAACTCGTACATATTGCAATTTATAGCTTCAATATAGCTGTTGCTGGAACTTGATTTCTGAATCTCTACCATTAAAAACCTGGTGTTTTATTTGCCTATCACAATTGTACGTTGAGAAGCGATAAATTGAGACGGTTATTTTTTTTCTCAATGGCAAATATCAGTACTGCCCCCATTTAACCACAAATTTAATCCTCGTTTAACTTTACTCCGTAACCAAACATGACCTTTTATTGTACTCCCTCGTGACGAGATCCTCGCTCCAAATAAATGGCAAGATGCTATGTAGCTGCATTTCTTCTGTTGCTGATTTCTAGAATTTTGTTTCTTACAGGTCTAAAACGAGATAAATCAAACCAACCTTTCAGTTATATCTGCATTTGGGTCCCCGAATCCATCAAGTTATCCTATTCAAGATACGCACATTCTGAACTACTACTAACTAACTTCCATAGAAAATCCTGATCCTGCCAATTTATATAAAATAAATTGATAAAAAAACAAAAAAAAAACAAATCAAGCGGTCAGCACTCACCACCTAATCATCCAAAAAATCATATCCGTTCGCTGTTAGTTTATTCTACTCCCGTTTTTTATTATTCCCATTTTTGTTTTCGTCTCGCATGAGTCGCGAGCTGTAAAGCTCCGGGTTTTTATTTTTTTATATTTTTTTATTGATGGCATTAATATAAATAATTGCATTATTCTTTCATGTATTCATAAAAGAAATATTTTCGTATTTACATCTTGAGTGAGTTTATGGTACTATGCGTAGATCAATATTTTTGTTTTCAAAATTCTAACAGTCAATTCAAACCATTTAACATGATTTCTACATAAATATGTATTTGCATACTGAATTTTATATTTTTATATTTTTTTTACTATTTTTTATATAGGTAGAAGTAACTTGATTTGAAAATTTTAGACCGTAAAAAAATATAATTTTCTACTTGTCTTAAAAAATAGTAAAAAAATCTACAAAATATAAAATTTGTTCAGCAAGTACATATTCATATGAAAATCATGTTGAATGGTTAGGATCGATCGTTAGAATTTTAAAAACGAAAATATTAACTCATATTACAGACCATGCTATGCATAATACCATAGACTGACTCTTACTTCTTTACTCTTTAGTATATTCAATATGCTTTTCAGTTTTCTTTTTTCCTTCTTATTTGTCCACATAATTTATTTTTCATATCTTACGTGTTATTTAAACTTATTATTTCAATAATACATTTGTTTTCTTCTTTATCTCCTTTATTTTTTTTGTCGCTCCATCTGTGATATTTTTTTAGGAGAAATATCTGTGATATCTAACACTTCTAATTTTGTAATATGGTATGAAATAATTTAGAAATATTCAAAATGGTCTATAATAATTTAGAAAATTCTAAAATAATATAGAATAATTTTTAGAGGTCCGGACAATTTTTAATTACTTATATGTTGTTATTTTTTAAATTGTCAGACCAATTAAAACTAAAAATGACAACCATTTGTATGAAAATTTTTGTTGGAGGGGAAATCTAATACAATGATGACAGGGTCTTTAACAATACCCGAGCTAAATACTCATTACCACTAACTGTGAACCACATCTTTGATTATCTTCGGAATGAGATTTATAAATTGGTTGGGTATAATGTTAGTCAAGCAAATCTGAAAATCAAAGTCAGGTTTAATATGTCTACCGATGGCCAATGTGACTATCAATTAGTACCGGTAATAAATCAACAATCGTTTAAAATGATTTTAGGAATTGTGGCGTTTTTTTCACAAAGATTACCGGTTCTAGAGTTATATGTAGAATTGGAACCGAACTATACTGGTTTTAATTCCCAATTGAACCTTAATAGTCAGACACCTGTGCTCAGTTAGATTCCTTAACCTCGATCCCGACCTAGTTTCAATCGGAACCCTGTGGATCTTGACCCAATACCAGTTAGATCTTGACCCAGTACCAGTTAGAACTCTGTGGATGTTCCAGTAAGACCCCAACCTAGTACCAGTTAGATCTTGACCCAGTACCAGTTATTCGCATGTACTTGTTGATGCAATTGATTCTAACAGTTTAGAGAGTAGAGATGAGATGCTCTTAGATGAGTAATTGGGTTCCAACGATGATATTGGACCACCCACCCAGTCACAATCACAGTCCTGTCAAACACAATCTCGTCAAGCACAGTACCCGATAACATGTCGGGTAAATATCACACATCCGGTTGATAGTTTCAATGACATATCCAGTTTTCAGCCTACGGATGTCGATTTTTTTGGTAGCTCAAAAAAAAAAAAGATTTGATAATCCATTGGCCAAGGGTGTAGTTTATGAGTCAAAAATGACTCTAAGGATAGCAATCAATGAGTTCCATATTGATAGGAATTGTGAGTTCAAGGTTCTTAAAAGTGAACCTAGATATTATGAGGTGGTGTGCAGAGATAATTTTTGTAAATTTAAGTTATACGCAAAGCAGAACGGTCTTTCAAAATCTTGGATTATTACCAAACAAGTAATTCCTCATAGGTGCACAATATTAGCAACACACACCGATTATTGTCAACTTATAGTAGAGATGGTTGCCCTTGTGATTGATAAGACCATTAGAAGGGATGTGTGCTCTCCTATAAATCATATTTGAGATATCGTCATACATAAATATGATAAGGTAACCCCCAAGTACAACAAATTATGGAGAAGCCGTGAGCTTGCTATTGCAAATCTATTTGGGAGTTGGGAGAACTCGTACAACTTACTTATTCCACTATTGGAAGCCATCAAAAGAAACAATTCATGAACTAAGTATTGTGTGACTTCAACTCCGATTGCCAGAGAAACTGATAGGCAATTCCATAGAGTGGCATGTACATTTGGAGCGTGTTTTGCAGCAATATCGTTCCTCAGATCAATGATTAGTACTGATGCATGTTTCATATCGGGACGGTACCAAGGTAGGCTGCTAATGGCATGTATGTACGATGCCAAAAACTAATTGCTTCCAGTGGCTTTTGCAATTGTGGAGAAAGAAAACGCTGACAACTGGGGATTTTTTATGAGATGGATGTGGTTGGAAGTAATTGGAGATAATCGATTCTTTTGTGTCATATCAGATAGACATTTGAGGATTAAAGCCATGTTCCAGGATCCGAATCTCGGATGGGATGAATCTACCGATCAATGTGTGCATCGATATTGTTCTCAACATGTTGTCGAAAATCTCTTCAAGCACGTGGGGCGTAAGAAAGAGGTTAGCGACATGTTCATAGCTGGAGTGAACAAATGCAAACCTAAGAGGTTGCAGGAGATGTTACAGGACTTTGAAATTGGTTGTCCAAAGGCTATTGACTACCTTAACAAGGTGGGTAAGAGGAACCCTAATGATGAAGACAAGCTTTCATGTCTAGAGAAGTTGTACCAAGCATTGGACGGAGGTCACCGATGTGGGATAATGACAACAAATGAGTCAGAATCACTGAACGCCGTGTTCAAAATTAGTCGGCGATTACTGGTTGCAGCGGTCGTAGAGGACACGTTTTGTAAGTTGAATAAATGACTTTTTGAATGATTTAACAAAGCTCAAATGAGATGTCAGCATGGTCAGGTGTGGTCCAACAGGGTAACTGAGTTATTACAAAAGTGTATCGAAAAATAAAGGAAAATGACTGTGATTTCTTATTGTACTGATCATGGGCTTTTTGAGGTCCTGGTTAAGGGTAAAAAAATTCCAGCAAGGCGTAATTAGCCGAGACTTGAGTATACTCGTAGGGATTTTGGGTATATGATTGTTATTAGGGATAACAACAAAGTTGAATGTGAATGTCAGAAGCCTCAATTGACCGATATACCATGTTCTCATTTCATGGCGATTGTTCACAAAATGAGATATGATGAAAATTTATACATGCACCCTTGTACCGTATGTCAATATTGGCACAAACATAGAGTGGACATTTCAAACTGAAATGCAACCAATGTGATTGGCCTTATACAATGGTCTGAAAATTAAATCTGAGAAGAGACTGATTAAAAAAGAAAGGAGATGACACGACCGCATACTAATAGAAATTGATAGAATGCGTGGCTGATCCTGAGATATGTCTGGATATTCATAAGAAAAATATTATGCTAAACATTTTACTTTTTTTATATTTGAATGTTTTATTATTTAGTTAAGGAATTGAATTTTATATTAGTAATTGTGATTGCATATGAATGACATGATAAGTTTTGATAGTCTATTTGAAAAATTAATAAAATTATTATATTTGTATTATTCGTTATTCGTCCACTAATTTTAACGGGTATAGGTAGAGTAAGGTAAGACAAATTCTTAACGGATATGGATAGGATATGAATATAGTATAAGTAAGGTTAATTCTTAGTAAGTATGGGTGTAAAAATGGTTTCATCCTACCCGTATCGTATCCATTGACACCCCTATTCACATTGTCTCTCCCTCTGCTTTCGAACTCTTTTCACTCTTGCACTATTCTTTCTCTCTCAAAATTCTTCACTGCTTGATTTCCTCTCCTTACCCTTACTGTGATATCGAAACAAAAGTCCTATGTTCTTCTCTCGTTTAATTTAATTTGCTGCAGGAAACAGCTGTATCCATCTCATAGGAGGCGATATAAAAAACCGAGTTACCCACATCTCTAGCTCTAGCTCTGTAGTTGACACCATGAACAAGACGTTATTACAGGAGTTATGCCAGAAACAGTGGTGGGACCTGCTGCAGTACGCAAACTGGCGGGTGGAGACCGGTTGCGGACCCCGCTTTGTTGCCTCTGTGAAAGTTAACGGCTCGGTGTTCGAATCGCCAGACACTGAGTCTGTTTCAGTCAAGGAGGCGCAAAACAAGGCCGCTACAGTCGCCTATGAAGCACTTTCCGCTGCTTCTGCGGTCAACGCTGTCCATGCGAGCAATGCAACTTACAAGAGCCAGCTCGTGGTTTATGCACAAAAGAGAGGTAAACAGCTACCATCATATACTAATGTACGTGTCGGCTCACCTCATGCACCTCAATTCAAGGCTGCTGTTGTAATTGATGGGCTAACTTTTGAGTGCCCACAATTTTTTAAGACGGTGAGAGAGGCTGAGCATGCGGCAGCTGAGGTTGCTCTGGCAAATTTGCTGAAAGAGGAAAGTTCTCAACAGAATTTACAAGATGAGTTGACTGTCCCATATAAGACCCTTCTACAAGAGTATACTCAGAAAGGTAAACAATCCCTTCCAGTGTACACAACAGTCAAGGACCCCGATAGTTCATGGATTCTCTTTTTATCAACGGTGGAAGTATGTCGTAGGACGTTTACAGGAGTTGCTGCCAAGACCAAGAAACAAACCGAGTCGAGTGCTGCTAAAGTCGCTTTGGAAAATAGTGCCATCCCCTTGATTGAGTTTGGGACCCTAGTGATAGTCAGCCGTTCATGTACCAGGAATGGACCCCTAGGGGCTACTGAGGCAGTCCAAGGGAACTGTTTTGAATGTCATGATTGGTGTTGAAGGGAATTGTTTTGAATGTCATGATTGGTGTTGAAGGGAATTGTTTTGAATGTCATGATCGGTGTTCAAGGGAATTGTTTTGAATGTCATGATCGGTGTTCAAGGGAATTGTTTTGAATGTCATGATCGGTGTTCAAGGGAATTGTTTTGAATGTCATGATCGGTGTTCAAGGGAATTGTTTTGAATGTCATGATCGGTGTTCAAGGGAATTGTTTTGAATGTCATGATCGGTGTTCAAGGGAATTGTTTTGAATGTCATGATCGGTGTTCAAGGGAATTGTTTTGAATGTCATGATCGGTGTTCAAGGGAATTGTTTTGAATGTCATGATCGGTGTTCAAGGGAATTGTTTTGAATGTCATGATCGGTGTTCAAGGGAATTGTTTTGAATGTCATGATCGGTGTTCAAGGGAATTGTTTTGAATGTCAGCCCGCAACTACCACAAAGCGGGACCAGCTTAAGAAGAGTGTAGAGCTACTGAGGCAGTCCAAGGGAATTGTTGCCAACATCATGGATCGTATTGTTGTGGATCGAGACAAATGAGGCGTGAATTTTGGCAATATGATCATATTTTGTTTAGTGAGATAATTAATCTATGGCTATTTTATTTTGTGAGGTGTGTTGGGTGTGGCCTTTTGTAATGGGCAAGTAGGTGCTGGGGTTTTGAGGATATGGTGGTGCTTTCCAATTATGTATTAAGTTGTTATCTCTGTTTTATCGTAGTTATCAAATGAACTTACCATGATTTTAATTAGTACCTTTTTTCGTATATATCATTATTAAAAATCCACTTACCATATAATTATTACATTTCATAATCAGTTTCCTGCTTGGCAGATTTTCAGTTCTGAGTACTGTGAATACTCTTTCATTGTATTTAAGTAGGATAGTTTTGTTTCATCTGGATCAGATTTGGCATTATTTACTTTTCTTCTTCGGAGAAAAACAGATTTTAGTTATGTGCTTTTTAGAGAGTCTGTGCTTTCAAATATGTATTAGAGGGTTTATTAAAAAATATTTTAGATTAGTAATTTCTTGTA
This sequence comes from Carex pumila, assembly GCA_033356055.1. Taxonomy (NCBI): domain Eukaryota; kingdom Viridiplantae; phylum Streptophyta; class Magnoliopsida; order Poales; family Cyperaceae; genus Carex; species Carex pumila. The sequence continues at coordinate 214,148 of JARJHM010000043.1, read as the reverse complement.
CCTCCTTTCAAATTTGAGAATATTATGAGTTTATTACTAATCGATATTCTGATACAAGAGATACAAAGAGATACTGAGAATAGAAGAAAGAGAATTGAATTCAGAATGATTTTATATTTTCTGTGATGGTTTTCTTTACACGCTATAGACCTTTATATAGGTGATTTTACATGGTTGGTTATCATCCTAACCAATTCTGTTAAGTATCTAACTAATTGTTTGACCTCTCATCATTCCCAACACATTCTTGACAATGTTTGACTGGTCAACCTTTACAATTTCCTGATTCTGTACATTGTCTTCTTTTGACTTTATGCAGAGATGCCCCTAAAAGCTTTTGGAAAGGGAATAGGTATAATATAATTTCCTTACCTCATTTTGGATTAGCTTTCTACTTCAATTTTGCTATTTATTTGAAACTTTTGAATTGGACGATAGATATGCGCAAAAGTTTATTAGAATATTCAATCTTTTATTATTGAAAATAACACAATATCTAGCATTTTAGGATGATTATCCCATCTATGGCTATATCTGATTTGAAAAAGGGACTGGTCAATGAAAAACTAATTATGTTGGAGATTTTGGCCATATGCAGCAAAAATTAAATTAGGAACCACAAACATTCTGAAATGAAAAATAGAAGGATCAGACTAGCTAGGATGCCAAACTAAATGAGTACAACTTCACTGTTATTGCCCCATCCTTGCTTTTGACAAAGCTGCAAAAGAAAATAAAAATAGGGATCCTAGTGGTATGGAAGCACACAATACTGATACAATAGGATTGATGTATACTTCTTGAAGCCTGAGGGAAAGAAAAAAAACAAAAAAAAACAAAGAGATCTGACTGGCATTGAATCTGTACGAAAATACCATTCTGACCAGTACTACGCATATACTTGAATTAATCTTTGGTGAATGTTTTCTGGGTGCTGCATGCAAAAAACTGGCATACTTGTCATGGTACCAGATGCTCTTTCTATTTCTGTGTCCAACCCTGACTTTATAAAGCAGGAAGCTCCAGCAATAAGTTCCATCAACAGAAAATGCAAAACAAATTAGTAAATAGTAATGAGGGATATTTGTTCTAATATGATACATTGGTTCTTGTTCAGCACCTATTCTGTGTCATTGTTGGTTGGTACAGTACTGTAACCTACATGTGTGCAAATCTTTCTTTAATAAGTGACTTCTTTTTTCCGAAACATCCGAGGAGGTTGTGGCCTGTGGGGTCTGACCAGGACTAGGTTGGGTTCCAATGTTCAGTTTCAGAAAAATTATTTTATATGAGAAGTTGAAAGTGATCAACCAGAAATTGAGAAGTAAGTTCAAGCTTTATCTAATTGTTCGCTTGTCAATAACTTCTTTTATAAATTGCAGATGGTTTTTGTTCGGTTAATGAATCATGAGGAAGTACGTGTCCATATGATTGATCTCTGTTTATTTTGTTTTTACTGTGTGCCTTAAGAAGCTTGTATTTGCCTTACAATGTTGGAAACTAATGGATTTATCAAAAAAGTTTGAGAGAGGAGTTAATAGCAATGTCTTTTTTTATTAAAGGACTACAATACAAAGGAGTTGTAATTTCTTCTTCTTATGTGTTTTTTGAAAAACTTGACAGACTCATCAAGGAGTTGAATTTGGTGGATGAGTGAGTCTATGGTACTATGCATAGCATGGAAGGATCCGTACTACGGATCAATATTTTTGTTTTAAAAATGCTAACAATCAATCTTAACCATTTAACATGATTTTCATATGAATATTTACTTGCAGATCAAATTTTACACTTTTTTAGGATATCCAAAAATAGTGATTTTCTACCTATCTTAAAAAATAGTAAATTAAAAAAAAATATATAAAATTTGGTATGCAAGTATATATTTATATTTAAATCATGTTGAATAATTCGGATCGACTGTTAGGATTTTTAAAATTAAAATATTTCTCCGTAGTTGTAGATTGACTGTTGATTGATAACGTAAAAATGAACGGCCCGAAATCATTGGCTCACTTTTAAGAGGCAAAAAATGATAAAATTATATAAAATTGACATTTATAAGTATTATTTGATCATATAAGATGTTAAAAAAAAGAAAATATTTATTTTAATTTTTTCTATGTTAATTGTTTTATAATTTGTGTCGGTATAAATTTCTGAGCTCTGTCATATTCTTTTGTGGACAGAGGTTATATTCGTATCCTAATTAATTTCTCTAATTTGTGTCGGTATACCTAATTTATATTTTAGTCTCTCATAACAATAACTTGCATTTAGATTTAGAAATATGAATCCATGTTCAATATAACATTAGAATTTAGAACTGTCTTAAAAGAGAGAGAGAGAGAGAGACCCGGATCCAATCTTGGACCAGACCGTGGGAATTTGAATCATGATTCTAGTACGGATTTGAACCAATTCTTTCAAGTTAGACCCACCGGACACAGACCGTGCCAACTCGTAGACCCGTTAGAACTGTGGACTGGACCGGACCGGCCCAGTTTGCAATTCACTATGTACATGTTTGATTAAAAATATTAAAGAGTATTAAAAAAATATTGCAAAATATTTGAATAAACAATATTAATTAATATTGAAAAAGAAAAATCAGTCCGAATAGTTCATTTGCTTAGTCTCAAAGTTAAAAATGAATAAAGAACGAAATATATAGAGAGAGAGAGACAGGCTAATATGCTTTCGGCAGCACTTCGGCCGAAGTGCTACCACCCCATTTTCAATTTTTCAAAATCCAAATGGTCAATCCGAACCGTTCATCTTGTTCTCCATAATAATATCTGCTTGGAGACCAAATTTTACATTTTTTGGAATTTTTTTGCTATTTATTAAGCCACTTTGAAAATCGCTGATCCAACGGTGGCTTGCCAAACAGTAAAATCAGGGGTTCACCGTTGGATCAGCGATTTTCAAAGTGGCTTAATAAATAGCAAAAAAATTCCAAAAAATGTAAAATTTGGTCTCCAAGCAGATATTAATATGGAGAACAAGATGAACGGTTCGGATCGACTGTTTGAATTTTGAAAAATCAAAAATGGGGTGGCAGCACTTCGGCCGAAGTGCTGCCGAAAGCATATTAGCCTGTCTCTACATACATACATACATACATGTATGTATGTATATACATATATATTAATCATTAAAGATCCCCTGGTTAGTGGAGAGAAAAAGTTTGAAGAAAGGGAGAGCAAAAGTTACTCCTACTACGTCTTCAAACAAAAAGTCTTCAAATAAAAAGTCATTGAGATGAAAAGTTATGGAGAGAGAGAGATTGCAAAAAAAAAAAAGAGTATGATATCGGAATTTTGAACTCAAAAATTTGTATTGAAATGAACTTAGATGGTCTCTATCCACAGAAAATTTTGAGAATTAATTTGGTCTGTTGAACACCTACCTGGGAATACAATTCCATTTGACTCAAACCCATAAAAATTCCCACTAAATATTGGCTGCTGAACAGGCCTAAAAAAAGTAAAGCCAATTTTTTATTTTTAGAAACCGGAAAAATCATTCTTATAAGTCATTTTTGCGTTTTTAATATTTAAATGATTGATCTGAAGTGGTTGACATTTTTTCCATATTAATATGTGTTTGGAGACCAAATTTTACATTTCTTGGAATTTTTTTACTAATTTTTCAGAAATTTTCAAAACAATGATAAAAAATATTAAAAATAATAATAAAAAAAAATGAAAACCCTGTTTTGAAAAATTCTGAAAAAAAAACAAAAAAAAAATTCAAAAAAAAATATAAAATTTGGTCTCCAAGCACATCCATTATTCCTGAGGTCCCGTGCAATTAAGTCGTTTTTCAATTTTCAAAGTCCAAAAAGTCTATCCAAATCGTTACATGTGATCTCTATATTAAAATGTGCTTGGAGACCAAATTTTATATATTTTTGAATTTTTTTACTATTATTAAGCCACTTTGAAAATCAATAATCTAACGGTGGCTTCTGGTTTTACTGTTTTATTTAGCCATCGTCGGATCAACGATTTTTAAAGTGACTTAAAAAATAGTAAAAAACTTCAAAAAAAATGTAAAATTTGGTCTCCAAGCACATTTTAATATAGAAATCACATCTAACTGTTTGGATCGATGTTTTGGATTTTGAAAATTGAAAAACAACTTAGATGCACAGGACCTCGAGAACAATCGATTTGATATTAGTCAACCTCTCTCTCTCTCTTATATATATATAGATACAGAGAGAGAGAGAGAGAGAGGTTGGCTACTCTACTTACATAAGCATATGAGGGTATATGTTTATAAGTCATTTTTCTGTTTTTAAAATTCAAAAAGTCGATCTGAACCGTTAAATGTGATTTCTATATTGAAATGTGCTTGGAGATCAAATTTTACATTTTTCTGAATTTTTTTATCATTTATTAAGCCACTTTGAAAATCGCTAATCCAACGGTGGCTTTTGATTTTACTGTTTTGTTAAGCCACTGTTGGATCAACAATTTTCAAAGTGGCTTATTAAATAGTAAAAAAATTCAGAAAAATATAAAATTTGGTCTCAAAGCACATTATAATATAGAGATCACATCTAACGGTTCAGATCGACTTTTTAGATTTTAAAAACGAAAAAAATGACTTATAAGTATATACAATCATATGGTTATGACTTATATATATATAGTGTGACTAATATACATTCGGTAGCACTTCGGCCGAAGTGCTACCAATTCATTTTCCAATTTTAAAGTCCAAATGATCGATCCAAACCGTTATATGTCATCTCCATATTAAAATGTGCTTAGAGACCAAATTTTACATTTTTTGGAATTTTTTTACTATTTATTAAGCCACTTTGAAAATCGCTGATCAAACAGTGGCTTACCAAACAGTAAAAATCAGAAGCTACCATTGGATCGGTGATTTTCAAAGTGGCTTAATAAATAGTAAAAAAATTCCAAAAAAAATGTAAAATTTGGTCTCCAAGCACATTTTAATATGGAGATAACATCTAACGGTTTGGATCGATCATTTGGGCTTTAAAAATTGAAAAATGAATCGGTAGCACTTCGGCCGAAGTGCTACCGAATGCATATTAGTCATACTCATATATATATATAGAGAGAGAGAGAGAAAAATGCTAATATGATATGCGTAATATAGAGAGCCTCCGTGCAACGGCCCAATATTTGAGTTTTGAAAATCCGAATGATTGATCCAAATCGTTCAACATGATCTCTATATGAATATGTACTTGCAAACCAAATTTTACATTTTTTAGAATTTTTTTACTATTTTTTTAGATAGGTAGAAAATCACTTGATCTAAAAATTAACTACCATTCAAATCAAGTGATTTTCTACCTATCTAAAAAATAGTAAAAAAAATCTAAAAAAAATGTAAAATTTGGTTTGCAAGTACATATTTATATGGATATCATGTTGAACGGTTTGGATCGACCGTTAGGATTTTCAAAACTCAAATATTGAACCGTTGAACAGAGGCCCTCTATGATACGCATAGCACCGTAGCCAACTCCATAAAGAGTATTAAAAAATGTTGAATGTTTGAATAAAGAGTATTATTTAATGTTGCAAAAATAAAGAATATTAATTAAACAATGTTGCAAATAAAACGTTGTACATGTTTGATTAAAAATATTAATTAATAAAGAGTATTAAAAAATATTGCAAAATATTTGAATAAACAATATTAATTAATGTTGCAAAAAGAAAAATCAGTCCGGATCGTTCATTTGCTTAGTCTCAAAGTTTAAAATGAATAAGAATGAACAAAAGTTAGTGACATTATTTTGAGTGGAGAGAAAAAGTTATTTGAGTGAAGAAAGGGAGCAAAAAGTTACTCCTGCCACGTCTTCAAACAAAAGTATTGATTTACTTAGAGAGCTTTTTTTTTTATTTCAATTTACTTAAGAGCTGAAGTAACTTGCTTGAAGGCGAAGGACTGCCACGTCTTCAAACAAAAAGTTATTGAGAGCAGGGAGATTAGAAAAAAAAACAAAAATTAAGCATGACATCGGAGTTCTCGAATAGTTCAATAACGCAAGTTGACACCAGTCCCATCAGTTTTTTTATTTCGAAAAATAAAAAGGAATTACAATAAAGCTGCCCCAACATGTCATAATAGCACGTCCCAAAGTTCACACGAGTTCCTTTTAACTCCTTTCCAGAGAATCTCTGGTGCCCTCTGTTTTTCTTAACCCGGTTAAGAAACCTTCCGCCTCCCCCTCATCACCAGCTATAAAATGAAAATCATCAACTATAATTCGCTACTCAACTCAGCAGAGTTTCTTTCAACCACCACAAAAAACAACTAACAACACCAATTATTGAACACCCTGTAACTAAAACCATGGCGGGAAATGCTCTTATTTCATCCTACAATAACAACATCCGTCCCCTGCTTGATGCTGTGGACCAACTGCGTCGACTTAAAGTGACTGATGAGGGTATCCAGCTCCCTACAATAGTTGTAGTCGGTGATCAGTCAAGCGGAAAGTCGAGCGTGCTGGAGTCTCTTGCTGGCATCAGCCTGCCACGTGGCCAGGGCATTTGCACACGGGTACCCCTGGTCATGCGTCTACAAGGTGATCCCGACGCCACTGAGCCGTTGCTCCATCTAGAGTACCAAAACAAAACTGTGCCAACGACCGAGGCTGGGATCACAATGGCTATTAATGAGGCAACCATTGAGATTGCTGGTGCGGCAAAGGGAATCTCCGATGTACCGATTACCCTTGTTGTCAAGAAGAAAGGGGTTCCTGATTTAACCCTGGTGGATCTCCCGGGGATTACCCGTGTTCCGGTTCATGGTCAGCCCGAAGACATCTATGAGCAGATTTCTCACACAATCATGGGGTATATTGCTCCAAAAGAAAGCATAATATTGAATGTGTTATCAGCAACGGTGGACTTCCCCACGTGCGAATCTATTCGAATGTCTCAAAAGGTCGACCCACATGGGGAGCGAACCCTAGCAGTGGTCACCAAGTCTGACAAGGCTCCGGAGGGATTACTCGAGAAGGTCACTGTGGATGATGTCCGCATTGGCCTTGGCTACGTTTGCGTCCGAAATCGGGTGGGTGATGAGACGTATGAGGAGGCTCGGGTTGAAGAGAAGCGTCTATTTAACTCGCATCCTTTGCTGTCGCAAATTGACAAGTCAATGACCGGTATTCCGGTTCTTGCCCACAGGCTCACTCAAATTCAGGCGTCAATAATAGCAAAATGCTTGCCTGATATAGTTAAGAAGATTGATGAGAAGCTTCACAGAAGCATGTCTGAGCTAAATGGCATGCCTCAGAAGTTGTCGGATAAAACCGATGCTCTTAAGGCAATCTTGCACATCTTTAAAATTCTGAGAGAATCTCTAGAGAAGTCACTCATAAAAGGGGAGTATGATGAGTTTCCTGATGAGAAAAGCCTCCATGGAGCGGCTCGTATTTACGAGATGCTTTCGAGCTACTCTAGTCAACTCCCTTCCAACTGCCCGACTACCAATGATCTGTTTCTAATGGAGGAAGTGAGTGTTTTGGAAGAGGCCAAGGGAATATGGCTTCCCAACTTCCTGCCTAGGTCAGCTTTCTGTGTCCTTCTGCAAAGGAAGGTCCGTTCAATCTCCAACAAACCACATGAATTGATCAATGATGTCTGGGCTTACGTGGAGGATCTCACAATCCAGACAATGTTGCAGCATCTACAAAACTACCCGCAAATTCAGCCCACAAGCCAAAGAGTGGTGCAAAATCTCATTACTAAGTTGAGAGCCAAATCGGAAGAGTTTGTGAAGAACATGATTGAGATGGAGTTGTGCTCTGATTATACGTCGAACCCGGACTACATGAAAAGGTGGACTGAGTTTATGGAAAAAAAGGGAGACTTCATGGAGGCGATAGAAGACAACTTCATACCTACTAAGGTTTCCCTAGAAGCCTTTGGAGAGGTTGAGGTCGGACATCTTAGGGCGCATGCTGACGTAGCTGAGCAAGCATTTGACATAAGGATGCGGCTGACTGCTTATTGGAAGTCAATTGTGCTGAGATTGGTTGATTGTGTGGCGTTGCATATATTACACAGCATCAAAAACATGGTGGAGAGGGAATTGGAGGTTGAGCTTATCAATGAGCTGGTGGGACCAGAAATGGCTGGAGTAGAGAGGATGCTGGAGGAGTCACAGGCAACTGCCACAAAGCGGGAGCGGCTCAAGAAGAGTGTAGAGCTACTAAAGCAATCCAAGGATATTGTGGCCAAGGTCATGGATGGTATTGTTGTCGGAGGCGGCAAATAATGTGTGTTTGTTTTTGGTGAATTCAGTGGGTGTTGGTAATATGATCATATTTTGTTTTGTTAGTTAATTAATCTATAGTTATTATGTAATGGGCTAGTATGTGCTGGGGTCTGAGGACTAAGAATATGGTGATGCTTTCCAATTATATATGTATTAAGTTGTTATATCTGTTTTATCTTAGTTATCAAATGAACTTTCCTCGATTCTAATTAGTATACCTCCTGCTTTTGATCTTTTCTGCTACTTGATCAACACTTTCTGCTTAAAGTTATCTCAGCTTAGTTCAGAGTATGGGAATGAATCTTGAAATCTTTCATTAACGAATCAATTACAGAGTACATGTATTTATAGACACTGAATGCTAGTATAGCTAAGGGCCTAGACTCTTAACTATATTCTGTTACAGAGGTAATCATCCTATTTCACTGAATGCTCTTCTTTATGAGAATTGTAGCTTCTGACGAGCCAAGACGCCCAAGTGGAATTCTGATTTTGTTCTCTTCTAAGTAAAGTTGAGATTTGGAGGTATGATAGACTGCATAATTTACACCTGATTTGAGGTTCTTAATAAAAAGATGATTTTCTAATTGGGATTTTCAGTTCTGAGACTACAAAATATCTTTCATCAGAGAAAAAAATACATTTTAGTTATGTGGCTTTTTTTAGAGACTCGGTGCTTTCAAATAGGTATAATTAGAGGATTTAATTTAGACAATCTAGTTATGTAAATGAACCAGAGTGTTTGTCAGAAAGAAAAAAAAGGTATACGCAAGTTACAAGTGGAATAAAATGTTTTAGATTTGTAATTTCTAAAGTGGAATATCCTTTCGAATTTGAGAATATTATAACCAAACTATATCTTCTTTTGAATTTATGCAGGGATGCCCTGGAATGGGAATAGGTCAATTTTTTTTAACTTTGGGTTAGCTTTCTACTTTAATTTTATACTTTGTTGGCGACAGATTTACATAAGTGGATATTATAATATGAGTGAGACTATGGTAATATGCATAGCTGATATTGGTCCGCACTATGGAAATAAATTGTCAATTTGAAAGTCCTAAACATCAATCTGAATCATTCAACATGGTCTCCATATAAATATGTACATGTAAACTAAATTGAGGAGAGTTCAAATGCATCCAAATTTTTGTGCATCCAAATGCACCTTATCTTTTATCTCTGTTTACAAAGTCCGAATAGTCAATCCGAACCGTTAGATGCGATCTATATATTACGATGTGTTTGGAGACCAAATTTTGCATTTTTTAGAATTTTTTTACTATTTATTAAGCCACTTTGAAAATCGCTAATCCAATGGTCCAGAAAATGTAAAATCAGCGATTTTCAAAGTAGCTTAATAAATAGTAAAAATATTAAAAAAAATGTAAAATTTAGTTTCCAAGCACATCTTAATATATAGATTGCATCTAACTATTCGGATTAACTATTCGGACTTTGAAAACGGAGAAAAAAGATTTGCAAGATATGATACATTTGGATGCACAAAAATTTGGATGCATTTGAACCCTCATCAACTAAATTTTACATGTGCATGAATTAATCTTTGGTGAATCTTTTCTTGGTGCTGTGATAAGCCAAAATTATGTATGTTGAAATCTAGGGTTGGATATGAAAAATAACCCGAGTTTTGATTAGATTAGGTTTAATTAGGTTAGAAATGTCCAAAAGTTCAAGTTACTACTCTAGTTATGTTTGTTTTACAGGTAATCAAGTTTTTGGAGCTAAACGAAGCAAAACGGGTGAGTTAGCACGAAGAATGGAGCTTCTGCCACATGCATTGCGGCCCGTAGCAAGACCCCTTGTGGTCTACAACCAAGAGCCAGAACCAAGTAATTCTGAAGTTTTCAGCCCATGCCTTGCGGCCCGTAATGGGATGGTTGCGGCCCACAATGGCCTCCAGGATTCCTTGATTTAAGCTGTTAACTTCCTCCATACATTGCAGCCTGTAATGGAATGGTTGCGGCCCGCAATTAGGTCGGTTCAGAGCCCGAATTTGCTATTTTTGGTTGGTTATTTCTGGGTTTTTCAGTGGGGTATAAATGGGGACCTGTAGAACAGATTGATGACGTGTTTTTTAGAGAGTTAATTCTTGATTTTGAACAAGGAAGAGCAAGGAAAAACTAAAAGAGAGAAGAAGGAAGAAGAGATCATCATTGATCAATCGGTTTTATTATTTTCTTTCCTTTGGAACTCTTTCATTTATTTGATTTAATTTGTATCTTAGCCATGGCTAGCTAAGGGCTTTTCTAGAGTTGACTAGGGTTGTACTTGAAACTTTTGTTATGATTTAATTGGTTTTATTTTATATATTCTTGTTCTTTGTTATGATCTATTCTTTATTTTAATTGATTGTGAAGATTTAATCAAAATCGCATCAAATCTTAGGATTTGGTATTTGCAATTGAGAAATTGAATATTAGGTCCATACCATAAAGAATAGGGTATTTGATAGGCTAGGTACCGAGAAGTTATGCTTGTCTTATACGGGCTTTACCCAATAGTTTAGATAAATTGTGCCAAGTACCGAAAGGTGAAAGACGGTTTTCTGAATTAATTGGGACAGTAAGAACTTAATGACTTTAGATTAGAGTAGCCAAGTATCGAGATGTGACGTTTATTCTAATTTAAAGATGGTATTAATATAGAGATATCACTTTGTACCTACAATACCCAACTGTGCCTTCATAAATATTAGAACAAAATTTATAAACCAATTAGTCGTAACATTAGTTGATAGGAACCCTAAGAAACTCTAATTTCTCATACTTGTTAAAAATCAGATTTTACTTTAGAAACTTTAGTTTGATTCAGTTTAATCACAATCTAACCAACCCTTTAAACAAACAAAAATCTTCTCATTTTATTTTACTAAATTAAATTGCTATGTTAGATTTAATATTCCAACTTGTCACTGTGAAGACGATCCCTAAATACTACTCGATAAGGTTGTACACTTGCAACCGAATTGAGCGCAATTTAGAATTTATTACTTGTATTGTAATAATCACATCATGTTGCATGCAAAAAACTGTCATGATTGTTTTGGTACCAGATGTTCTTTCTATTTGTGTGTCGAAGCCGGACTGTATAAAGAAATTCCAGCTACAAGTTCCATCAACAGAAAATGCGAAACAAATTAATAATAATGAGGGATATTGTTGTAAACTTCTAATATGGAATATGGTAAATTGGTTCTTGTTCAGTACCAGTTCTGTGTCATTGCTGGAACAATTCTTTCTAGAGTTAGGCTAATATGACATTAGTGTTATTTGAAACTAAATAACACCACATCTTAAATTCTTAGATCTACTTTAAGATTCGTACAAAATAAAGTGCTTGAACAGTAAAAACGGATATTACGAATCTTAAAGCAGATCTAAGGGTTTAAGATGTAGTGTTATTTAGTTTCAAATAACACCAATGTCATATTAGTCTAACTCTTCTTTTTATGGGTGTAATTTTTTCTTTAAGAAGTGACTTCTTTTTTTCTCTGAGAAGGCTGTGGGGGTCCGGCCAGGGTTAGGTTGGGGTTTCAGCAGTGCTGTGGAATCCTGGTATTGATCTTGCAAGGTTCAGTTTCAGGGAATTAAATCAGATGAGCAGTTCAAAGTGATTAAACAGCAAACAATTAGCTCGATAAATTGGGAAGAATTAGGTAAATATTTGCTTGTCATCAACTTTTTCCTACAAATTGCCTGATACTAAATTGTTCGGTCAATGAGGAAATAAGTGTATATATATGCGTCTCCAAGCACATTTTAATATAGAGCTCACATCTAACAGTTTAAATTGACTTTTTGGATTTTAAAAATTAAAAAAAAAAACTTAGATGTCCAAGATCTCAGAAACAATCGATTTTATATTAGTCAACCTCTCTCTCTCTCTCTATATTTGAATTTGTTATATGTTTAATACAAAAAAATTGAACAAAAATAATTAGATTAAGATGATGTAAAAATAAAGAGTATTAAAAAATGTTGAATGTTTGAATAAAGAATATTATATAATGTTGCAAAAATAAAGAATATTAATTAAACAATGTTGCAAAGAAAACGTTGTACATGTTTGATTAAAAATATTAATTAATAAAGAGCGTATCAAAAAATATTGCAAAATATTTTAATAACAATATTAATTAATGTTGCAAAAAGAAAAATCAATCCGGAACTCCGGATCGTTCATTTGCTTAGTCCCAACGTTTAAAATGAATAAAGAATGACCATAAGTATTGATTAGTTGAGAGAGAGAGACAGAGTATTTTGAGTGGAGAGAGACAAATTTTAAAAAGTTTCAAAGTTTAAAATGAATAAAGGATGACCAAAAGTATTGATTAGTCGCAAAAAGAAAACTCATTAAAGATCCCCTAGTTAGTGGACAGAGAGAGAAAAAGTTATTCCTGCCACGTCTTCAAACAAAAGTATTGATTTACTTAAGAGCTGAAGTAACTTGCTTGAAGGCGAAGGACTGCCACATCTTTAAACAAAAAGTTATGAGAAATTTATATATATCTCCATCAAAACTTCTCTTTTTAGATATATCCTCATTACAATTCAAAATTTAGTTATATCCCATCAAAACTTAATTGTTTTATTTATATACCTATTTTTTAGTTTAACCATTTAAAATTTAAAATTAAATTACTGAAAAAATTAAAAGACAGTTTTGCCCTGCATCAATTACTGTGCTAATCCCTCATAATTCTTTCCTTCCCTCTGAACCTTCCATTTTCTTTTCCCTGCGTTTCTCCCCTTGATATGACGCTCCCCCTTCCCCTCAGTTATTCTCTTCGATCTAATTAGTTACTATATATTTGAAAGTAAATTGTCCAACAGGAGCTAAAGAGCATCCTCTCAAAAATAGCTGTTATTTCATCGGTTGGCCTTCTACTTGTCTTGACATCCAGCTTTATTGGAGCAGCTCCAACCAACAGTAAGTCAGTAACCGACTTCTCTGATCTCAAAAAAAATGGTGGTCACGTTGAACATTGAAAAGGCTTTTTTTGTGAAGGGTTTGCTTCAAGAGTTCAATTTTGACAAATCAAATATCAAGGGTTACAATTTATTCAAAAAATTATCAATGAATGTAACATTCAGGGTTTGGGCGATTCAGTGCTATTGACTCTTGGCCCTAACAACTCTTTTGCCTTGTTAACATTTCTTTTATAATTAAGATTATATCTGTGTAAACAATCTAAAAACATATAAAAATCATTTGCTATTTTTTTTTCAAGAGATGCAGTTGTTGATGAATAAGATTTGATGCTTACACGCACCTACAAAACCATGCAGTTGAACTACATTGGTACTGGTACCAACAAACAGTACAAACTTGCATCAACAGATTATAATCTTTGTTTAAAATTCAAAAGATTTTGCTTGGAAAATGTTTTGTGCCCAACAAAACTGTTATCTCAAGGCTAGCAGTGTACCCAGATAGCTATGAATTCAAGTAGATTATGACCAAACTATGAAATTCAAATAAAACAGAAAATTCTGATTCCAGTTTTACCCTTGTTCATATACTTTGAAAATTTTGCACTACAAATTAAAGTAAGGTTTTCTTACTCTTTATGGTAATACTGATAAGTAAGAGATTCATAAAGGTATGGACAAGCTCGCTACAAGTTACAAATTACTGTACGCATTTGATATCCTAAAACAGCTGAATATAAAGAAAAAGGAATAAACAAGTTCATACCTGAGATCAGAATATTTGGATTGTGTAGAGAAAACGAAAGAGAAGGGGGAGCATCACAGGTTCGCGGGAAAAAAAAGGGATGGTTTAGAGGGAAAGAACGATGAGGGGTTTAGGTATGGTAATTTTGAGGGAAAAGGAAAGGGAAGGTTTAGCTGGAAAGAACGATGAGGGACTAGCACAGAATTGATGAAGGGTAAAATCGCCTTTTATGTTTTTTTATTAATATTAATCTTAATTTTTAAATGGTTAAATAAAAAATGGGGATATAAATAAAACAATTAAGTTTTGATGGGGATATAACTCAATTTTGAATTGTAATGAGAATATATCTAAAAAGAGAAGTTTTGATGGGATATATATATAAATTTCTCAAAAGTTATTGAGAGCAGGGAGATTAGAAAAAAAAAAAAAAAATGAAGTATGACATCGGAGTTCTCGAATAGTTCAATAACGAAAGTTCACATCACTCCCATCAATTTTTTTAAAAGGAATTAGAATAAAGCTGCCCCAACAGGTCATAATAGCACGTCCCAAAGTTTACATCAATCAGTTCCTTAATTCCTTTCCAGAGAATCTCTGGTCCCCTCTGTTTTTCTTAACCCGGTTAGTTAAGAAACCTTCCGCCCCCCTCATCAGCAGCTAAAAAATGAAAATCATCAACTATAATTGACTACTCAACTCAGCAGAGTTTCTTTCAACCACCACAAACAACTAACAGCACCATTTAGTGAACACCCTGTAACAAAAACAATGGCGGGGAATGCTCTTGTTAGATCATACAATGACAACATTCGCCCCCTGCTTGATGCTGTAGACCGACTGCGTCGACTTAAAGTGACTGATGAGGGTATCCAGCTCCCTACAATATTCCTAGTTGGTGATCAGTCAAGCGGCAAGTCGAGCATGCTGGAGTCTCTTGCTGGCATCAGCCTGCCACGTGGTCAGGGAATTTGCACACGGGTACCCCTGGTCATGCGTCTACAACGTGCGTCAATGACCGGTATACCGGTACTTGTCCAGAGGCTCACTCAAATTCAGGCGTCCATAATAGCAAAATGCTTGCCTGATATAGTTAAGAAGATTGATGAGAAGCTTCACAGAAGCATGTCTGACCTAAATGGCATGCCTCAGAAGTTGCCGGATAGAGCCAATGCTCTTAAGACAATCTTGCACATGTTTAAAGTGCTGAGAGAATCTCTAGAGAAGTCACTCATAAAAGGGGAGTATGATGAGTTTCCTGATGAGAAAAGCCTCCATGGAGCGGCTCGTATTTACGAGATGCTTTCGAGCTACTCTAGTCAACTCCCTTCCAACTGCTTGACTACCGATGATATGTTTCTAATGGAGGAAGTATGTGTTTTGGAAGAGGCCAAGGGAATATGGCTTCCCAACTTCCTGCCTAGGTCAGCTTTCTGTGTCCTTCTGAAAAGGAAGGTCGATTCGATCTCCAACAAACCACAAGAATTGATCAATGATGTCTGGGCTTACGTGGAGGATCTCACAATCCAGATAATGTTGCGGCATCTACAAAACTACCCGCAAATTCAGTCCACAAGCCAAAGATCAGTGCACAATCTCATTACTAAGTTGAGAGCCAAATCGGAAGAGTTTGTGAAGAACATGATTGAGATGGAGTTGTGCTCTGATTATATGTCGAACCCGGACTATATGAAAAGGTGGACTGAGTTTATGGAAAAACAGGAAGACTTCATGGAGGCAATAGAAAACCACTCCAAACCTACTAAGGTTTCCCTGGAAGCCTTTGGAGAGGTTGAGGTTGGACATCTTAGGTCACATGCTGACGTAGCTGAACAAGCATTTGACATAAGGATGAGGCTTACTGCCTATTGGAAATCAATTGTGCAGAGATTGGTTGATGGTGTGGCGCTGCATATCTTGCACAGCATAAAGAACATGGTGGAAACTGAACTGGAGGTTGAGCTTATTAATGAGCTGGTGGGACCAGAAATGGCTGGAGTAGAGAGGATGATGGAGGAGTCGCCGGCAACTGCCACAAAGCGGGATCGGCTCAAGAAGAGTGTAGAGCTCCTGAGGCAGTCCAAGAGAATTGTTGACAACGTCATGGATCGTATTTTTGTGGAAGGCAAATGATGTGTGTTTGTTTTCTGTGAATTCAGTGGGTATTGGTAATATGATCATATTTTGTTTAGTTAGTTAATTAATCTTTGGTTATTTTGTAATGGGCTAGTAGGTGCTGAGGGTTTGACGATATGGTGGTGCTTGACTGCTTTCCAATTATGTATTAAGTTGTTATCTCTGTTTTATCGTAGTTATCAAATGAACTTACCATAATTTTAATTAGTACTTTTCTTTTCTTCTATTATGACGACCACTTTCTTAGTATATATCATTATTAAAAATCCACTTACCATATAATTATTACATTTCAGAATCAGAATCCTGCTTGGCAGATTTCTGTTTTTTTAAAAAAATTTTAAGTCCTTCAGGTATGGCGCTTGTTGTGGATCTGGAGTTAAGTGGAGATTTGGAGGTATGATAGACTGCATAATTTATACTTTATAGCCTGATTTGAGTTTCTTTATGAAAAGATATTATTATTCTAAAAGGGATTTTCAGCTCTGAGTACTGTGAATACTCTTTCATTGTATTTAAGTAGGATAGTTTTGTTTCATCTGGATCAGATTTGGCATTATTTGCTTTTCTTCTTCGGAGAAAAATAGATTTTAGTTATGTGCTTTTTAGAGAGCCTGTGCTTTCAAATATGTATTAGAGGGTTTAATTTAGAATATCTACCCCCCACATTGTGATTATTTGTAATGTAAATGAATCACAGTGTTTATCAGGAAGAAAGGTGTGTGCAAGGTACAGGTGGAATAAAACATTTTAGATTAGTAATTTCTCGTACCTCCTTTCAAATTCGAGAATATTATAAGTTTATTAATTACTAATCGATATTCTGATGCAAGAGATACAAAGAGATACTGAGAATAGAAGAAAGAGAGAATTGAATTCAGAATGATTTTATATTTTCTGTGATGGTTTTCTTTACACGCTATAAAGCTTTATATAGGTGATTTTACATGGTTGGTTAGCATCCTAACCAATTCTGTCAAGTATCTAACTAATTGATTGACCGGTCATCCTTCCCAACACTAATTCTTGACAATGTTTGACTGGTCAACCTTTACAATTTCCTGATTCTGTACATTGTCTTCTTTTGACAATGTTTGACCAGTCATCTTGGGTGAATGTTTTCTTGGTGCTGCATGCAAAAGTCTGGCATACATGTTATGGTACCAGATCGATGTTCTTTCTATTTCTGTGTCCAAGCCTGACATTATAAAGCAGGAAGCTCCAGCAATAAGTTCCATCAACAGAAAATGTTAAACAAATTAGTAAATAGTAATGAGGGATATTTGTTCTAATATGCATGGTACATTGGTTCTTGTTCAGCACCTATTCTGTGTCATTGTTGGTTAGTACAGTACTGTAACCTACATGTGTGCAAATCTTTCTTTAATAAGTGATAATTTTTTTCCGAAACATCGGATCGAGGAGGTTGTGGGTCCAATGTTCAGTTTCAGAAAAATGATTTTATATGAGAAATTGAAAGTGATCAACCAGAAATTGAGAAGAAGTTCAAGCTTTATTTAATTGTTCGGTTGTCACTGACTTTTTTTTACAAATTGCCAGATGGTTTTGTTCGGTTCATGAATCATGAGGAAGTACGTGTCCATCTGTTTGAATTTGATCTCTATTCAATTTGTTTTTACTGTGTGCCTTAAGAAGCTTGTATTTGCCTTACAATGTTGGAAAATAATGGATTTATCAAAAATTTTGAGAGAGGAGTTAATAGCAATGTCTTTTTTATTTTATTTTTTTATTAAAGAACTACAATACAAAGGAGTTGTATTTCTTCTTCTTGTGTGTTTTTTTGAAAAACTTGACAGAGACTGCCAACTCATCAAGGAGTTGAATTTAGTTGGTGGATGAGTCTATGGTAATATGCATAGCATGGAAGGGTCCGTACTACGGATCAATGTCTTCATACGAATATTTACTTGCAGATTGAATTTTACATTTTTTTAGAATTCTTTTTACTATTTTGTAAGATAGGTAGAAAATCATTTGATCCTCTGCAAATTCTGAACCATCCCAAAACAATGATTTTCAATCTATCTTAAAAAATAATAAAATAAATCTCAAAAATGTAAAATTTGGTCTTTAAGTACATATTCATATTTAAATCATGTTCAATGTTTCGGATCGACCGTTAAAATTTTTAAAACAAAAAAATTTATCCATAGTATGAATGCATCTGTGCTATGCATAGTAACATAGACTCACTCATGGTAGATTGTGGTTATTTTATACACTCACTATATGATGAACATGAACCCCCCATGGACCTATATATAATTTATAGTAGGCTAGACCTATTTACATTAGACTAATCTACGATTGGACTTGGGCTTCATCTTTTTATTCACGATTTATAATTGGATCAATTCGTTCCTGGGCTACTGGGCTCTGACTCTGAGGAGATAAAATCCGACATGAAAGTTTGATGTATATACCCATTAAATTTTTTGTAATTAGATATTTTCTCATCAAAACATGAATTTTGATATTTAAACCATCCAAACATCAGATTATTTTATTTCTTTAATTATTAAAATAATGTGGATTGTAGTTGCTTAGTTAAATAAACTAACTGATGACTGTTATTTTCTTAAAATTCTAAAATGATGATTTTACCTTTTTCCTCTGTATGGTCTAGTATTTCAATCATTGTTTGGATTAGTTTTTTTTTTTAAATAACTTCTTCCTTGTGTCCAAGATATTATCTGTCCACATGTTTACTGATTAGAAAGTACATTGAATTGATATTTTTCTAACTCTTCGGAGAAGGAAGGACATATTGGTAATTTTAACCATTGCCATAATTGTGATGATTGATTAAACATATTTAACTACATTAATTATCATTAGGCAAACCATTTTCATGGATAAATATAAAAGAATATGATATTTGAATGGGTAAATAGTAAATAGTAGAGATTGTATTTTTTTCAGGCAAAATGGATAGATGATGTCTTTGGGATGAGGGTGAGACTTGAGCTGGTACGTACTTGGCTCTTCTACCTTCGCTGGTACCATGCTTTAAAAACGATCGGAGTTGAGTTCTGGGATCAAAAATTTCTTGCAGGGATTACGAACTTGGGATAATTTTTTGTTGAATTTTTTAGATTGTTAAGCTTAGGACTTGTAATGTTAGATTTTTATTGTAATAAATTGGGTTCATAGGTCTTCTCATCAATTTTTTTTAATTAACTAATCAAGTATACATGTCTTGAGGAGGTCAACCTAGAAATGGAGATATTGCTGAACTATACAAGATTTGTACACGTACAACTGATATATACCCGCTATATTTACCAAGGAGAAAGCAACTTGGGCTTCTCAGCATTTATGACCTCAAAGACGAATTCGTATCCTCTGCATTAACTCAAAATAAAATCTTTTGAGTTAATGTATTACGACTATTTGATCTGTTTTAAAATTTGTGCAGACTAGATTTACACTAATATTAAAGGGCTCCATATGTTACAAGTAGGAGTTGGATTAGCTCCGTTTAAAATCGGACGGTTGAGATTCATTAACTCAAAAGATTCCCTTTTGAGTTAATACAGAGGATACACATTCCTCAATAACTGTGTCACGGTTAAACAAGGCCCATTGAGCACTCACATAAGCTGAACTATTCGCCCTCCCTTTCTGAATTGGGATTGAATGCACAAATTCAATTTTCTTAATCAAAGTTATAGCCATTTAAAGTAAAAAAAAACGATGCTTCCATGCAAAAACACTGATAACGTACCAATGCTTTATGCCCGACTTAACAACAGCATAAGTGTATCAATGTTTCATTGCCAAAACATCAATGACGCAACCATGCTCTCTTTCTCTTCTAACAAACCTGCTCAGAAAATCTGCCATTTAAAAAAAAAATATTCAAAATTACTCCTGTAATTCTTCTAGGGCACATTTTCAGTGCATTAATTGTATGTAATTTTTTGTGTTTTTAAATGAATTATGGTTATATTTATAGATCACCATAAATGTACTATAATATCCAAGCTATGTCTCTCTACATGTTCATAAATTTTTTTTCACAAGCTTAATAGATTATTCAAGAATTACTCATATTATATAATTATTTTAAAATACATTTACTATTTATTGTATGAGTTTGTTTATTTTTTTAATGGATTACAGTTTCATTTATTATTCAAAGATCATTAAAATTATCTAAGATTGTTCAATATGTCATTTACACGGTAATTATTATTATTTTTTCAAAATTCAAAGAGATATATCAAGAATTAGGTATACAAATCTTCTAAAATGTAGTTATAAGGTATTTTATGTTTTTGTTGATGTTGATGTTTTCAACGAATTATGGTTACATTTATAATTCAAAAATCATTGAAAGCATAAATTTATGATTCATAAATTCAAAAATCTCTCAAACCACAGAATTTCATAATTTTTGTTCTAAAAAAAAAATCCCAAACTGTGGACTAGGTTCACGGTTTGGAATAAAAATTTCAAACCGTGAATCTAGTTCATGGTTTGGGTATTTTTAATAAAAGCCAAGAAACCTGGTTAGATTTGATAATTTCTAATTAAAGTTGGATATTAATAAAAATGTTGGCTTTAGAAGTAGGGGTGGCAAAAAAGCTCGTAGCTCATGGCTCGATTGGGACTCGCACTTGACTTGCTCGCTATCAGCTCGCTCGTTACTCGACTATGTTGTTAACGAGTCAGCTCGTCACTAGCTCGGTCCAAAATTAACAAGTTTAAGCTGGGGGCCTAGCTTGCTCGAGAGCTACCTCAACTAGACATCAATTTCAGAATTTGTATGACTTTGTGTGCATTTTATACTGTCTAGCTCGGTACTGTAGCTTGATCCAGAATTAACAAGCTGAGTTCGGACCGAGTCAGCTTGTTGCCACCCCTATCGGTAAGCAAACAGGAGAAAAAAAAAAGTGGCTAAAAGGGGAGGGGTCCACTTGTCACAAAATTAAAAGAGGGAGACAGTGCGGATCTCAATCCAAAATTGGATGGGATTTTAGGAATTCATTTCCTTCTCCTTCAAGGAATAAAAAGGAGGGAGGATGGATTTTAGTGAGGCCGTGCACCAGTAAAATAAATTAGGAGAAATAAGAGTTTGAGGTGGTTTCACGTATTGATTTGTTTTATTTTTTTTTCTTAAATTATTGTTGAAACTTTCTAATCCCTCTCGATTTGATTTCCCCGATTGGGAAAATATAGTTCTTGTTTCATTTGTCTATTTACATTAAATTTTGATTTGACGTGATTTAATTGAACGGTCAGATTATTCTCAAATTTCCTAACTTTAATTAACGATTAAACGAAGTTAGACATTCCAATTTATTAAACAAAAATCACAGAAATTACGTTAAATATTTGTACGAATATTTGTTGTTTTAAATTTATAATTTATTTATGAGCTTAGTCTAAATTTTTATTAATGTTATTATTTTATGATTTAATTTCACATAAGTGCTTACAATTCCATCGTAGCGTTTATTTATTTTGAATCTAATGTCTCGAATTAATTTTTCAGATTTAATTACAACCGAACACTCATTCAATACTTTTCTATAATTATTCCCGTACATATTTATGAGTATGGGTTTCCGCAAATAAAAATATGGGTTTTTGAACCTGTCAAATCTCATCCCGCACAATTCTATGACAAACGAATAGACTCTAATCTCAAATCATAAAGTGAAGCCCATCCTCTATGATATTGGAGAGAAGTTGAATCCCTAGGGGCTACTAGATAAAATTGTTAAAGTTTTCAATTTAACCATTAGAATATCTAAATTTTTCACTAGAACTAATGATAATATCGTTTTTTACTCTTACTTTATTTACTCAATTATAAGTGTTGTATTAGAAATAAAAATAACTTATTTACCAGTTTTTTAAATATATCATAATTTATTTAAGCAAGTATATTTATAATTTGATACGTTGATTATGTCATGTAAATTGTAAATAAGAAGGAATCCGATTACACCATTTTAAAGTGATACATCTTGATATAATATTAAAATGTGTGACAAGATTTTATATTTTTTGCAAATTTTTTACTATTTATTTAGAATTTTTAAAAGTCGTTGTTTTTCAATAGTTCAAAATTGTCTAAAAGCAGCACTTTTGTACACATCATAATAAATACTAAAAAATTCAAAAAATTATAAAATTCAGTCTTTAAGCACATTTTAATATGAATATTCAGATCAAATATTTGGACATTGAATTGCGAAAATAACTTATAAACATATATATGGTGTCAAGATGTGTCACTATAAAATAATGTAATTTGATTCCTTCTTAAGCATTAATTAAAGCAAAAAAAAATTATATATGCTAAGTATTTGTAACACTATATATATTTTTTGTTAAAATTAGTTTATTATTAAAAACACATAAAAATGGATAATTTATATTCGTTATTATAATGATAAAATAACTACTTAACTATTAGAAGACAATTAATTTTCTATCTCATTGCACAACATTATTTAAAAAAAAACTACTGAAGACATAAATACCACGATGTGGACATTTGAAATCTCAACTCGACCAATTATCTTTTTTAATTAGTTAGCTTGACTAATTAAACTTTCACGTCATTTTCAGGATAAATAGTCACTGCTTATTCAAAATTTAACCACTATGTTCGTTTGTCACAGGATTATAGGAATGAGATTTGATGGCGATGAGAACCCACTTATAAAAAAGTGAGAACCCATAAAAATAGGTACATACTGGGTTGATTATGGGAATGAAATGAGTATTCTGTTGTACCATAAAATTAGTTGTGGGAAAATCTTGATTTATTTACTAAATATTTGAATTTGTTATCTGTTTAATTAAAAAAATGAACAAAAATAATTAGATTAATATGATGTAAAAATAAAGAGTATTAAAAAATGTTGAATGTTTGAGTAAAGAGTATTATTTAATGTTGCAAAAATAAAGAATATTAATTAAACAATGTTGCAAAAAAAAAAAAAACGTTGTACATGTTTGATTAAAAATATTAATTAATAAAGAGTATTAAAAATATTGCAAAATTTTTGAATATACAATATTAATTAATGTTACAAAAAGAAAAATCAGTCCGGATCGTTCATTTGCTTAGTCTCAAAGTTTAAAATGAATAAAGAATGAACAATATGTATATATAAATCATTGAAGATCCCCTGGTTAGTGGAGAGAAAAAGTTTGAAGAAAGGGAGCAAAAATTTCTCCTGCCACGTCTTCAAACAAAAGTATTGATTTACTTAAGAGCTGAAGTACCTTGCTTGAAGGCGGACTGCCACGTCTTCAAACAAAAAGTTATTTAGATCAGAGAGATTAGAAGAACAAAAAAAAAAAAAAAAAATGAAGTATTACATCTAGGGGTGAAAACGGAGCCGGATTATCCGGCGGATATCCGCTCCGTATTCGGGAATTATCCGAATCCAGATAATTCGGATTCGGATAATTCCCAGATACGAATTCGGATAATTATCGGAAATTAATAGAAGATTCGGATCCGGATTTGGATACGGAGTCATAAACGGAGAGGATATCCGGATTATCCGGATTCGGATAATTTGGTCAAACCCATATAAAAGAAGAATTAAAATTTGCTATAGGTGGAATCTGAACTCATGTTCTCCTATTCCAAGGTTTTTGAATTAAGTTTCAAACCACTAGACCACAATATTTTTTGTTACCCTTCATTTATTTTATATATATATATTATATGAATAAATTATCTCTCATCTCTTATAAGTTCATTAATTAATATTTAATGTTTTAATTAATATTTGTATCTTAGAAATTCATATATCTTAATTATCCGACCATTATTCGTTTTATATCCGTATTCGAATCCGTATCGTGGACTATCCATTTCATTTCCGTATCCGTTTAAGGTAAATTTAGTTTTGAATTTTGATATCCATTTACTATCCGTATCCGTATTCGTATCCGCTCATTATCTGATGAATACGGATATGGTATCAGCATTATCCGCTCCGTATCCGCTCCGTTTTCACCCCTGATTACATCGGAGTTCTCGAATAGTTCAATAATGCAAGTTCACGTCAATCCCATCAATTTTTTTCATTCAAAAAATAAAAGGTATTATAATAAAGCTGCTCCAACAGGTCATAATAGCACGTCCCGAATTTCACACGATTCTTTTCCAGAGAATCTCTGGTCCCCTCTGTTAAGTTTTTCTTAACCCGGTTAAGAAACCTTCCGCCTCCCCCTCATCATCAGCTATAAAATTAAAATCATCAACTATAATTTGCTACTCAACTCAGCAGAGTTTCTTCCAACCACCACAAACAACTAACAGCACCAATTAGTGAACACCCTGCAGCAAAAAGAATGGCGTGGACTGCTCTTATTAGATCATACAATGACAACATCCGCCCCATGCTTGATGCTGTAGACAGACTGCGTCGACTTAAAGTGACTGATGAGGGTATCCAGCTCCCTACAATAGTTGTAGTCGGTGATCAGTCAAGTGGCAAGTCGAGCGTGCTGGAGTCTCTTGCTGGCATCAGCCTGCCTCGCGGCCAGGGCATTTGCACACGGGTACCCCTGGTCATGCGTCTACAAGGTGATCCAAAAGCCACAGAACCCTTGCTCCATCTCGAGTATCGCAACAAAACCATGGAAACAACTGAGGCTGGCATCACTCTGGCAATTAACGACGCAACTGTTGAGATTGCCGGTGCAGGAAAGGGAATCTCTGATGCACCGATTACCCTTGTTGTCAAGAAGAAAGGTGTTCCTGATTTAACCCTGGTGGATCTCCCAGGGATTACTCGTGTTCCGGTTCATGGTCAGCCCGAAGACATCTACGAGCAGATTTCCCACACAATCATGAGGTATATTGCTCCAAAAGAAACCATAATATTGAATGTGTTATCAGCAACGGTGGACTTCCCCACGTGCGAATCTATTCGAATGTCTCAAAAGGTCGACCCACATGGGGAGAGAACCCTAGCAGTGGTCACCAAGTCTGACAAGGCTCCCGAGGGATTGCTCGAGAATGTCACTGTGGATGATGTCCGCATTGGCCTTGGCTACGTTTGCGTCCGAAATCGGGTGGGAGATGAGACATATTTGGAGGCTCGGGCTGAAGAGAAGCGTCTATTTAACTTGCATCCTTTGCTGTCGCAAATTGACAAGTCAATGACCGGTATTCCGGTTCTTGCCCAGAGGCTCACTCAAATTCAGGCGTCAATAATAGCAAAATGCTTACCTGATATAGTTAAGAAGATTGATGAGAAGCTTCACAGAAGCATGTCTGACCTAAATGGCATGCCTCAGAAGTTGTCAGACAGAACCGATGCTCTTAAGGCAATCTTGCACGTCTTTAAAATTCTGAGAGAATCTCTAGAGAAGTCACTCATAAAAGGGGAGTATGATGAGTTTCCTGATGAGAAAAGACTCCATGGAGTGGCTCGTATTTACGAGATGCTTGCGAGCTACTCTAGTGAACTCCCTTCCAACTGCCCGACTACCGATGATATGTTTCTAATGGAGGAAGTACGTGTTTTGGAAGAGGCCAAGGGAATATGGCTTCCCAACTTCCTGCCTAGGTCAGCTTTCTGTGTCCTTCTGCAAAGGAAGGTCCGTTCAATCTCCAACAAACCACATGAATTGATCAATGATGTCTGGGCTTACGTGGAGTATCTCACAACCCAGATAATGTTGCGGCATCTACAAAACTACCCACAAATTCAGCCCGCAAGCCAAAGAGTGGTGCAAAATCTCATTACTAAGTTGAGTGCCAAATCGGAAGAGTTTGTGAAGAACATGATTGAGATGGAGTTGTGCTCTGATTATACGTCAAACCCAGACTACATGAAAAGGTGGACTGAGTTTATGGAAAAAAAGGGAGACTTCATGGAGGCGATAGAAGTCCAGTTCAAGCCTACTGAGGTTTCCCTAGAAGCCTTTGGAAAGGTTGAGGTCGGACATCTTAGGGCGCATGCTGACGTAGCTGAGCAAGCATTTGACATAAGGATGCGGCTGACTGCTTATTGGAAGTTAATTGTGCTGAGATTGGTTGATTCTGTGGCGCTGCATATCTTGCACAACATCAAAAACATGGTGGAGAAGGAACTGGAGGTTGAGCTTATCAATGAGCTGGTGGGACCAGAAATGGCTGGAGGAGTCGCCGGCAACTGCCACAAAGCGGGACCGGCTCAAGAAGAGTGTAGAACTATTGAAGGAGTCCAAGGATATTGTGGCCAAGGTCATGGATCGTATTGTTGCTGTGGAAGGCAAATGATGTGTGTTTGTTTTCTGTGAATTCAGTGGGTGTTGATAATATGATCATATTTTGTTTTGTTAGTTAATTAATCTACAGTTATTATGTAATGGGCTAGTAGATGCTGGGGTCTGACTGAGAATATAGTGCTGCTTTCCAAATATGTATTAAGTTGTTATCTCTGTTTTATCTTAGTTATCAAATGAACTTTCCTTCATTCTAATTAGGACCTCCTTTTTTTTTTTTCTTTTCGGATACTTTGATGAACGCTTTCTGCTTAAAGTTAGATAGTTTAGTTCATAGTATGGGAATGTATGTTGAAATCTTTCATTAACGAATCAATTACAGAGTATATGTATTTATAGACACTGAATTTAAGTATAGCTAAGGTTGTATTTCAAAAAAAAAAGTATAGCTAAGGCCTAATGGCCTAGACTCTAACTAATGGCCTAAAACTCTTGGGATGAATTTCTAAAATTGGCTATCACCATAAGAAACAGCAGCCCTAAACCCTCTCCGCCATTTCTCTATTGAGTTGTAATTTTTTTTTTTGCTTTTAGGAGTTGGAGGATTATATTTGACAAGTGGCATAATAATTCCAATGGTGTTAGAGGTAAGAATCTCCACTTTTAATCTAACTTCAACTAATGACCAACGTGTCAACTTTTTCAAGCTCTACGGTAGCTTAGGCTTTCTTAGAGCTCTTTAGTGTTCTAGAGAGTCTTAAGCTTACCAAACACTTGTTTCTTTGCAAAGCTTAAAACCACTTTCTTAAACCTCATTTTGTCCATTTTCTTAAGCTTGCTCTAATTTTTAAGCTACCATTCTACATGGCTTAAGACATTAAGCCTCCTTAAGAAAGCTAAAGACTCACTTTCTTAAATTTGTCTTGCCAAACACATATTCCTTAGTGAAGCTTAAAATTTAAGCCAAACTAACTTGCCGAACACCCTCTACTTTACTTAATCACATTTCAATTTTGTAATATGCTATTTTTTCGGATATGAAAATGAAGATTCAATAATATATAGAAGAACTGGAGGCAACTGTGGAGAACCAAAAGGCAAGTGAGGCCTTTTTTTTTATTTTTTATTTATTTTTCCTGACCTAGTAGATAAAAGCAGGTCAAAGGTTTTTATGTAAATGTGATATGAATTAATGTGGAATTAATATGTGGAAGTAATTAGTATTGTGAAAATGTGATATTTAGATAATGTGGTATTATTATTGTGCTATTTAATAAAATTTGAATTATGTAAATGTGATATGAATTAATGTAGAATTAATATGTAAAATTTCTATTATCTAAATGCGATATTTGAATTAGTGATACACTCTGTTATGTGTTAATTGTGAATACCTATATTTTGCAACAACAAAAAACCCTAACAGCGACCGATTTTGCGGTCGCTGATGCCTTTACACGACGTCAGCAAAAAACAACAGCAACAAAAAAAAATCGGTCACTGAAAAGTCACTAGCGACTAGGATGATGCCATTCAGCGACCGGTGACGTCATCGGGGAAGTATCAGCGATGATGCCTTCAGCGATCAGGATATCAGTGATCGATTTTTGCCATTAGCAGCCGGTTTTGGCATCAGCGATTCGCGACACGAGCATTAGCGACCGGTTTGCCTTGACTGTTGCAATGTGGACAAGTTGAGTTCAATTAATTTATTCAAACTCAACTTAAGGGAGTGTTGAGAAATAAGGAAATAACCTCAGAAAATGATCATAGGTTAATTAGGAAGGAAATACAACTAGCATAAAAAATATAGCTGTTAGGCCAAATTAGATACCTAGCTTAATTCCCTCAATTAGGAAAAATACATAATCTAATATTTTAGGCAAGCCACCAAAAGCTACAAGAGAATTAAGCTATAAAGAGTTACAAAGAGTCATACCTTTGTACAGACATAACTTCAATAAAAAAATTGTTATTCAGTTCATCTTCTCTGTTCTTTCTATCACATCATAAAATTCATCAAACACCTACCTGGGAATACAATTTCATTTGATTCAAACCCATAAAAATTCCCACTAAAATTGACTGCCAAACAGCCTAAAAAAGTAAAGCCAATTTTTTTTTATTTTTACAAACCGAAAAAAATCCAATTATTAGAAAATAAATTGATTATTTTTTTTATTAAATAGACGGAATCGAATAGGTTTTTTTTTTTTGCAACTTGCAAGCCCTTATGCAGGAATCGAATAGTTCAACAACTCAAATTTCACATCAGTCCCATCAATTTTTTGTCTTTCGAAAAATAAAAGGAATTAGAATAAAGCTGCCCCAACAGGCCATATTAGCACGTCTCAGAGTTCGCATCAGTTCCTTAATTCCTTTCCAGAGAATCTCTGGTCCCCTCTGTTTTTCTTAACCCGGTTAAGAAACCTTCCGCCTCCCCCTCCCCCTCATCATCAGCTATAAAGATGAAAATCATCAACTATAATTCGCCACTCAGCTCAGCAGAGTTTCTTTCAACCACCAACAACGACAGTAACAACACTAATTAGTGAACAAACTGTAACAAAATAAATGGCGGGGATTGCTCTTGTTAGATCATACAATGACAACATCTGCCCCCTGCTTGATGCTGTAGACCGACTGCGTCGACTTAAAGTGACTGATGAGGGTATCCAGCTCCCTACAATAGTTGTAGTCGGTGATCAGTCAAGCAGAAAATCAAGCGTGCTGGAGTCTCTTGCTGGCATCAGTCTGCCATGTGGCCAGGGCATTTGCACACGGGCACCCCTGGTCATGCGTCTACAAGGTGATCCAGATGCCACCGAGCTGTTTTTCCATCTCGAGTACCACAACAAAACCGTGGAAACAACAGAGGTTGGTATCACTGAGGCTATTCACAAGGCAACGGTTGAGATTGCCGGTGCCGGAAAGGGAATCTCTGATGCACCGATTACCCTTGTTGTCAAGAAGAAAGGTGTTCCTGATTTGACCTTGGTGGATCTCCCGGGGATTACCCGTGTTCCGGTTCATGGTCAGCCCAAAGACATCTACGAGCAGATTTCTCACACAATCATGGGGTATATTGCTCTGAAAGAAAGCATAATATCAAATGTGTTATCAGCAACGGTGGACTTCCCCACATGCGAATCTATTCGAATGTCTCAAAAGGTCGACCCACATGGGGAGCGAACCCTAGCAGTGGTCACCAAGTCTGACAAGGCTCCGGAGGGATTACTCCAGAAGGTCACTGTGGATGATGTCCGCATTGGCCTGGGCTACATTTGCATCTGAAATCGGGTGGGTGATGAGACGTATGAGGAGGCTCGGGCTGAAGAGAAGCGTCTATTTAACTTGCATCCTTTGCTGTCGCAAATTGACAAGTCAATGACCGGTATTCCGGTTCTTGCCCACAGGCTCACTCAAATTCAGGCGTCAATAATAGCAAAATGCTTGCCTGATATAGTTAAGAAGATTGATGAGAAGCAAAATGCTTGCCCATAGGCTCACTCAAATTCCGGTTCTATTTGTGTGTCAAAGCCTGACTGTATAAAGAAGCTCCAGCTACAAGTTCCATCAATAGAAAATGCAAAACAAATTAGTAAATAATAATGAGGGATATTGCTCTAATATGGTAAATTGGTTCTTGTTCAGCACCAGTTCTGTGTAATTGCTGGTACAATTCTTGCTATGGGTGTAATTCTTTCTTTAAGAAGTGACTTCTATTTTTCTCCAAGAAGGTTGTGGGGTCCGGCCAGGGTTAGGTTGGGGTTTCAGCAGTGCTGTGGAATCCCGGTATCGATCTTCCAGTGTTCAGTTTCAGGGAATTAAATCAGATGAGTAGTTTAAAGTGATTAAACAGCAAACAATTAGCTCGATAAATTGAGAAGAATTAGCTTAATATTTGCTTGTCATCAACTTTTTCCTACAAATTGCTAGATAGTATTGTTTGGTCCATGAGGAAATGTATATATATGTGTCATCTCTATTCATTTGTTTTTATTATGTGCCTTAAAGCTTGTATTTGCCTTACAATGTTGAAAATAATGGATTTATAAAATATTTTGAGAGAGCTGTTAATATCAATTTTTCTCTCTTATTAAAATACTACAACAACAGAGGAGATTCAACTTTCTTTTTTTTTTTCATAAACTTGACAGAGGTTGTCAAGGTATCAAGGAGTTGCAATTTATTTGGTGGATTGTAATTCTTTTATACACATATTTATAGTAGGCTAGACCTATGTACATTAGACTAATCTGACTTGGGCCATCCAAAAACAATGATTTTCAACCTATCTTAAAAGATCATAAAATAATTCTAAAAAATGTAAAATTTGATCTACAAGTATATATTCATATTTAAATCATGTTGAATGGTTCGGGTCGACCGTTAAAATTTTCAAAACAAAAAAATTTATCCGTAGTATGAATGCATCTTTGCTATGCATAGTAACATAGACTCACTCATGGTAGATTGTGGTTGTTTTATACACTCACTACATGATGAACATGAACCCCCCACGCACCTATATATAATTTTATAGTAGGCTAGACCTATTTACATTAGACTAATCTGACTTGGGCTTGGGCTTGATCTTTTTATTCACGATTTATAATTGGATCAATTCGTTCCTGGGCTACTGGGCTCTGACTCTGAGGAGATAAAATCCGACATGAAAGTTTGATGTATATACCCATTAAATTTTTTGTAATTAGAAAGAATTGTACCAGCAATGACACAACTGGTGCTGAACAAGAACCAATTGTATACAGTCAGGATTCAGACACACAAATAGAAAGAACATCTGGTACCATAACAAGCATACCAGTTTTTTGCATGCAGCACCAAGAAAAGATTCACCAAAGATTAATTCATGCACATGTAAAATTTAGTTTACATGTACATATTTATATGGAGACCATGTTGAATGGTTCAGATTGATGTTTAGGACTTTCAAATCGACAATTTGAGTCCATAGCACGGACCAATATACACTATGCATTGCCTCACTCATATTATAATATCCACTTGTGTAAATCTGTCGCCAACAAAGTATCAAATTAAATAATAAAATTAAAGTAGAAAGCTAACCCAAAGTGAAAAAAATATATATATATTTCATCTGTTCCCATTCCAAAATCATTTAGGGCATCCCTGCATAAATTCAAAAGAAGATATAGTTTGGTTATAATATTCTCAAATTTGAAAGGACATTCCACTTTAGAAATTACAAATCTAAAACATTTTATTCCACTTGTAACTTGCGTATACCTTTCTTTTTCTTTCTTTCTGACAAACACTCTGGTTTAAATCCTCTAATTACATAACTTGCGTATTACATAACTAGATTTTCTAAATTAAATCCTCTAATTATACCTATTTGAAAGCACCGAGTATCTAAAAGCCACATAACTAAAATGTATTTTTTCTCGGATGAATAAGTATAGTACTAAATCTGTTCCAGATGAAACCTATTTTGTAGTACTCAGAACGGAAAATCCCAATTAGAATATTATCTTTTTATTAAGAACCTCAAATCAGGCTGTAAATTATGCAGTCTATTATACCACCAAATGTCAACTTTACTTGTAAAGTTAGAAGAGAACAAAATCAGAATTCCACTTGGGATCTTGGCTCGTCAGAAGCTACAATTTTCATAAAGAAGAGCAATCTACAAAGCAGGAAACAGATTCCTGAAATGTAATAACTATTTGGTAAATGGATTTTTAAAAGTGATATTATAAGTTGTTAGACAACAGCCAGTGATTAGTCGTTGACTTAGTCAATAGGATGATTACATCTGTAACAGAATATAGTTAAGCCTAGGCCCATAGCTATACTTACATTCAGTGTCTATAAATACATGCACTCTGTAATTGATTCGTTAATGAAAGATTTCAAGATTTATTCCCATACTATGAACTAAACTGAGATAACTTTAAGCAGAAAGCGTTGAACAAAGTATCAGAAAAGAAAAACAGGAGATACTAATTAGAATCAAGGAAAGTACATTTGATAACTAAGATAAAACAGAGATAACAACTTAATACATAATTGGACAGCATCACCATATTATCAGTCCTCGGACCCCAGCATCTATTAACCCATTACAAAATATAACCCAACCACCTCACAAAATAACTATATATTAATTAACTAACCAAACAAAATATGATCATATATATTACCAACACCCACTGAATTCACAGAAAACAAACACACATCATTTACCTTCCACAACAAAAATACGATCCATGACCTTGGCCACAATATCCTTGGAGTCCTTCAGTAGCTCTACACTCTTCTTGAGCCGGTCCCGCTTTGTGGCAATTACCGGCGACTCCTCCAGCATCCTCTCTA
Organism: Carex pumila; assembly: GCA_033356055.1. NCBI lineage: Eukaryota > Viridiplantae > Streptophyta > Magnoliopsida > Poales > Cyperaceae > Carex > Carex pumila. The sequence continues at coordinate 181,448 of JARJHM010000043.1, read as the reverse complement.
CTCCAGCCATTTCTGGTCCCACCAGCTCATTGATAAGCTCAATCTCCAGTTCACTCTCCACCATGTTTTTGATGCTGTGCAAGATATGCAGCGCCACACAATCAACCAATCTCAGCACAATTGACTTCCAATAAGCAGTCAGCCGCATCCTTATGTCAAATGCTTGCTCAGCTACGTCAGCATGCGCCCTAAGATGTCCGACCTCAACCTCTCCAAAGGCTTCTAGGGAAACCTTAGTAGGTTTGGAGTGGTCTTCTATCGCCTCCCTGACGCCTTCCTTTTTTTCCATAAACTCAGTCCACCTTTTCATGTAGTCCGGGTTTGACGTATAATCGGAGCACAGCTCCATCTCAATCATGTTCTTCACAAACTCTTCCGATTTGGCGCTCAACTTAGTAATGAGATTGTACACCACTCTTTGGCTTGTGGACTGAATTTGCGGGTAGTTTTGTAGATGTCGCAACATTATCTGGATTGTGAGATCCTCCACGTAAGCCCAGACAACATTGATCAATTCATGTGGTTTGTTGGAGATCGAACAGACCTTCCTTTTCAGAAGGACACAGAAAGCTGACCTAGGCAGGAAGTTGGGAAGCCATATTCCCTTGGCCTCTTCCAAAACACTCACTTCCTCCATTAGAAACAGATCATCGGTAGTGGGGCAGTTGGAAGGGAGCTGACTAGAGTAGCTCGAAAGCATCTCGTAAATACGAGCCGCTCCATGGAGGCTTTTCTCATCAGGAAACTCATCATACTCCCCTTTTATGAGTGACTTCTCTAGAGATTCTCTCAGAATTTTAAAGATGTGCAAGATTGCCTTAAGAGCATCGGTTTTATCCGACAACTTCTGAGGCATGCCATTTAGCTCAGACATGCTTCTGTGAAGCTTCTCATCAATCTTCTTAACTATATCAGGCAAGCATTTTGCTATTATTGACGCCTGAATTTGAGTGAGCCTGTGGGCAAGAACCGGAATACCGGTCATTGACTTGTCAATTTGCGACAGCAAAGGATGCGAGTTAAATAGACGCTTCTCCTCAACCCGAGCTTCCTCATACGTCTCATCACCCACCCGATTTCGGACGCAAACGTAGCCCAGGCCAATGCGGACATCATCCACAGTGACCTTCTCGAGTAATCCCTCCGGAGCCTTGTCAGACTTGGTGACCACTGCTAGGGTTCGCTCCCCATGTGGGTCGACCTTTTGAGACATTCGAATAGATTCGCACGTGGGGAAGTCCACCGTTGCTGATAACACATTCAATATTATGCTTTCTTTTGGAGCAATATACCCCATGATTGTGTGAGAAATCTGCTCGTAGATGTCTTCGGGCTGACCATGAACCGGAACACGGGTAATCCCCGGGAGATCCACCAGGGTTAAATCAGGAACCCCTTTCTTCTTGACAACAAGGGTAATCGGTACATCGGAGATTCCCTTTGCCGCACCAGCAATCTCAATGGTTGCCTCATTAATAGCCATTGTGATCCCAGCCTCGGTTGTTGGCACAGTTTTGTTTTGGTACTCTAGATGGAGCAACGGCTCAGTGGCGTCGGGATCACCTTGTAGACGCATGACCAGGGGTACCCGTGTGCAAATGCCCTGGCCACGTGGAAGACTGATGCCAGCAAGAGACTCCAGCACGCTCGACTTTCCGCTTGACTGATCACCGACTACAACTATTGTAGGGAGCTGGATACCCTCATCAGTCACTTTAAGTCGACGCAGTTGGTCCACAGCATCAAGCAGGGGACGGATGTTGTTATTGTAGGATGAAATAAGAGCATTTCCCGCCATGGTTTTAGTTACAGGGTGTTCAATAATTGGTGTTGTTAGTTGTTTTTTGTGGTGGTTGAAAGAAACTCTGCTGAGTTGAGTGGCGAATTATAGTTGATGATTTTCATTTTATAGCTGATGATGAGGGGGAGGCGGAAGGTTTCTTAACCGGGTTAAGGAAAACAGGGGACCAGAGATTCTCTGTAAAGGAACTCATGTGAAATTTGGGACGTGCTATTATGACCTGTTGGAGCAGCTTTATTATAATTCCTTTTATTTTTTGAAAGAAAAAAATTGATGGGAGTGATGTGAACTTGCGTTATTGAACTATTCGAGAACTCCGATGTTATACTTCATTTTTCTATTTTATTTTTCTAATCTCCCTGCTCTCAATAACTTTTTGTTTGAAGACGTGGTAGTCTTTCGCCTTCAAGCAAGTTACTTCAGCTCTTAAGTAAATCAATACTTTTGTTTGAAGACGTGGCAAGCGTAGCTTTTGCTTCCTTTCTCCACTCAAAATTCCGATGTTATACTTCATTTTTTTTTTCCAATCTCTCTCTCCTCTCAATAACTTTTTCATCTCAATAACTTTTTATTGGAATATTTTTGTTTGAAGACGTAGCAGGAGTAACTTTTGCTCCCTTTCTTCAAACTTTTTCTCTCCAGTAACTAGGGGGATCTTTAATGAGTTATATATACATATTGTTCATTCTTTATTCTAGTTTGAAAACCGCTATTTTCAGTAAATTTCTGTATCATTAAAATCAGCGGTTTTCAAACCAGCTTAATAAATAGTAAAAAAATTTCAAAAAATGTAAAATTCATTCTCCAAGTAGATTATAATATAGATTAAATATCTAACGGTTTGAATTTGTTGTTTGGATATCACAAAATAAAAAAAGATGGCAGCACCGCCAACAAAATTGCTGCCGACAACAAATTAGCCACAGCCTATATAGAGAGAGAGAGAGAGGAAGAATCAAGTTACAACAATTTTTGAGTTACAACAAGCATTTTCTACATTTTCAAAGCTCAAATCGTCGATCCAAACCATTAGATGTGATCTCTACAATAAAATGTGCTTGGAGACCAAATTTTACATATTTTGGAATTTTTTTTACTATTTATTAAGATGGGTACAAAATTCAATGGTATGAATTTGACTAGTTTTTATACCCATCTTAATAAATAGTAAAATAATTCTAAAAAATGTAAAATTTGGTCTCCAAGCACATTTTATTGTAGAGATCACATCTAACGGTTTGGATCGATGATTTGAACTTTAAAAATGTAAATAACGCTTGTTGTAACTTATTGTAACTCAAAAAATGTTGTAACTTGATCCCTCCTCATATATATATATATATATATATATATATATATATATATATATATATATATATATATATATATATATATGAGGAGGGATCAGATGACACCGTCCATTTTTAAAGTCCAAACAGTTGATCCAAACCATTCAACTTGATGGATATGGTATAATGTGCTTGCAGATCAAATTTTACATTTTTTTTATTTTTTTTGGGTTTATTCAGACGGGTACAAAAATTCAACGGTCCGAATATAGCGATTTTGTTAAATACTTAATAAATAGTAAAAAAATTCAAAAAAATGTAAAATTTGATTTGCAAGTAGATTTTAATATATCCATCATATTGAACGGTTTGGATCGACTATTTGGACTTTGAAATTTAAAAAATGGACATTGTCATCCGATATCACCAAAAAACGGTGTCATCCGATCCCTCCTCATATATATATATAGGAATATGCTAGCATGCTATGCATAGCATAGAGGGCCTCCATGTAATGGCTCAATATTTGACTTTTCAAAATTATAACGGTCGATCTGAACCGTTCATCTTGTTCTCCATATTAATATGTGTTTAGAGACCAAATTTTATATTTTTTGGAATTTTTTACTATTTTTTTAAATTTATTGAAAATCGTTGTTTTCAGCAAATCTAGACCATAACAAAAACAGCTATTTTCAATAAATCTAAAAAAATAGTAAAAAAATTTCAAAAAATGTAAAATTTGGTCTCCAAACACATATTAATATAGAGAACAAGATGAACGGTTCAGATCAACCATTAGAATTTTAAAAAGTCAAATATTGAGCCATTGCATGGAGGCCCTCTATGCTATGCATAGCATGCTAGCATATTCCTATATATATATAGAGAGAGAGAGAGAGAGATAGGCTAATATACAATCGATTGCACCACGCCTCCTGTGCAACCAAGTGGTTTTCTGATTTTTAAAGTCCAAATGATCGATCCGAACCGTTAGATATGTTCTCCATATTAAAATCTGCTTGGAGACCAAATTTTACATTTTTTGGAATGTTTTTACTATTTATTAAGCCACTTTGAAAATCGATGATTCAACGATGGCTTGCCAAACAGTAAAAATCAGAAGCTACCGCTGGATCAGCAATTTTCAAAGTGGCTTAATAAATAGTAAAAAAATTCAAAAAAATGTAAAATTTGGTCTCCAAGTAGATTTTAATATGGAGAACATATCTAACGATTCGGATCGATCATTTGGACTTTAAAAATCAGAAAACCACTTGGTTGCACGAGAAGCGTGGTGCAATCGATTGTATATTAGCCTATCTCTCTCTCTCTTTCTATATATATCTATATATAGAGATATATATATATAGAGAGAGAGAGATGGGCTATGATACATTGCAATGCATGAATCCCTTTGTGCATTGCACTATAAATCACGAATTCAAAGTCCAAACGACCGATCCGAACCGTTAGATGTTTAATCCATATTGAAATGTGCTTGGAGACCAAATTTTACATTTTTTTGAAATTTTTTACTATTTATTAAGCATTTTTTAGAATTGTTGTTTTGCTGTGAACAGTAAAAAACAGTAAAATTTTCTGGACAATCAGATCAGCGACTTTCAAAATTGCTTAATAAATAGTAAAAAAATTCTAAAAAATGTAAAATTTGGTCCCCAAGCAAATATTAATATGGAAAATAAGATGAACGGTTCGAATCGGTCGTTTGGACTTTGAATCCGTAATTTGTAGTGCAATGTACAAAGGGGTCCATGCATTGCAATGCACCGTAGCCCATCTATATATATATATATATATATATATTGCTTTAATTAATACTTAAGTTGGAATCAAATTACACCATTTTATAGTGACACATCTTGACACCATATATATGTTTATAAGTTATTTTTACAATTCAATGTCCAAACATTTGATCCAAATATCCATACTAAAATGTGCTTGGAGACTAAATTTTATAATTTTTTGAATTTTTTTAGTATTTATTATGATGTGTACAAAAGTGTTGCTTTTAAACAATTTTGAACTATTGAAAAATAACAACTTTCAAAAATTATAAATAAATAGTAAAAATTTCTAAAAAAATGTAAAATTTGGTCTCCAAACACATTTTAATATGGAAATCATGTTGAACGGTTCGTATTAACTGTTGAGATTTTAAAATTACAAAAATAATTTACAAAAATATTATATCAAAATGTATCACCATAAAATGGTGTAATTGAATTCCTTCTTATTTACAATTTACATGACATGATGGACGCATCAAATTATAAATATATAAGCTTAAATAAATTAGGAAATGTTTAAAAAACTGGTAAATAAGTTATTTTTATTTCTAATACAACACTTATAATTGAGTAAGTAAAGTAAGAGTAAAAAACGATATTATCATTAGTTGTAGTGAAAAATTTAGATATTCTAATGATTAAATTGAAAACTTTGACAATTTTATCTAGTAGTTCCTAGGGATTCAACTTCTCTTCAATACTATAGAGGATGGACCTCACTTTATGATTTGAGATTAGAGTCTATTTGTTTGTCACAGAATTGTGTGGGATGAGATTTGACAGGTTCAGAAACCTATTTTTTTACTTGTGGGAACTCATACTCATAAATATGTATGGGAATAATTATAAAAAAAAGTATTGAATAAGTGTTCAGTTGTAATTAAACAAGAAAAATTAATTCAAGACATTAGATTCAAAATAAATAAACACAACGTTAGAATTGTAAGCACTTGCGTGAAATTAAATCATAAAATAATAACTTTAATCAAAATTTAGACTAAGCTCATAAATAAATTATAAATTTAAAACAACAAATATTCGTACAAATATTTAATGTAAATTTCTGTGATTTTTGTTAAATAAATTGGAATGTCTAGCTTTGTTTAATCGTTAATTAAAGTTAGGAAATTCGAGAATAATCTGACCGTTCAATTAAATCACGTGAAATCAAAATTTAATGTAAATAGACAAATGAAACAAGAGCTAGATTTTCCCAATCGGGGAAATCAAATCGAGAGGGATTAGAAAGTTTCAACAATAATTTAAGAAAAAAAATAAAACGATTCAATACGTGAAAGATCACACGGATCCCACCTCAAACTCTTATTTCTCCTAATTTATTTTACTGGTGCACGGCCTCACTAAAATCCATCCTCCCTCCTTTTTATTCCTTGAAGGAGAAGGAAATGAATTCCTAAAATCCCATCCAATTTTGGATTGAGATCCGCACTGTCTCCCTCTTTTAATTTTGTGACAAGTGGACCCCTCCCCTTTTAGCCACTTTTTTTTTTCTCCTGTTTGCTTACCGATAGGGGTGGCAACAAGCTGACTCGGTCCGAACTCAGCTTGTTAATTCTGGATCAAGCTACAGTACCGAGCTAGACAGTATAAAATGCACACAAAGTCATACAAATTCTGAAATTGATGTCTAGTTGAGGTAGCTCTCGAGCAAGCTAGGCCCCCAGCTTAAACTTGTTAATTTTGGACCGAGCTAGTGACGAGCTGACTCGTTAACAACATAGTCGAGTAACGAGCGAGCTGATAGCGAGCAAGTCAAGTGCGAGTCCCAATCGAGCCATGAGCTACGAGCTTTTTTGCCACCCCTACTTATAGAGCCAACATTTTTATTAATATCCAACTTTAATTAGAAATTATCAAATCTAACCAGGTTTCTTGGCTTTTATTAAAAATACCCAAACCATGAACTAGATTCACGGTTTGGAATTTTTATTCCAAACCGTGAACCTAGTCCACAGTTTGGGATTTTTTTTTTAGAACAAAAATTATGAAATTCTGTGGTTTGAGAGATTTTTGAATTTATGAATCATAAATTTATGCTTTCAATGATTTTTGAATTATAAATGTAACCATAATTCGTTGAAAACATCAACATCAACAAAAACATAAAATACCTTATAACTACATTTTAGAAGATTTGTATACGTAATTCTTGATATATCTTTTTGAATTTTGAAAAAATAATAATAATTACCGTGTAAATGACATATTGAACAATCTTAGATAATTTTAATGATCTTTGAATAATAAATGAAACTGTAATCCATTAAAAAAATAAACAAACTCATACAATAAATAGTAAATGTATTTTAAAATAATTATATAATATGAGTAATTCTTGAATAATCTATTAAGCTTGTGAAAAAAAATTTATGAACATGTAGAGAGACATAGCTTGGATATTATAGTACATTTATGGTGATCTATAAATATAACCATAATTCATTTAAAAACACAAAAAATTACATACAATTAATGCACTGAAAATGCGCCCTAGAAGAATTACAGGAGTAATTTTGAATATATTTTTTTTAAATGGCAGATTTTCTGAGCGGGTTTGTTAGAAGAGAAAGAGAGCATGGTTGCGTCATTGATGTTTTGGCAATGAAACATTGATACACTTATGCTGTTGTTAAGTCGGGCATAAAGCATCGGTACGTTATCAGTGTTTTTGCACGGAAGCATCGTTTTTTTTAACTTTAAATGGCTATAACTTTGATTAAGAAAATTGAATTTGTGCATACAATCCCAATTTAGAAAGGGAGGGCGAATAGCTCAGCTTATGTGAGTGCTCAATGGGCCTTGTTTAACCGTGACACAGTTATTGAGGAATGTGTATCCTCTGTATTAACTCAAAAGGGAATCTTTTGAGTTAATGAATTTCAACCGTCCGATTTTAAACGGAGCTAATCCAACTCCTACTTGTAACATATGGAGCCCTTTAATATTAGTGTAAATCTAGTCTACACAAATTTTAAAACAGATCAAATAGTCGTAATACATTAACTCAAAAGATTTTATTTTGAGTTAATGCAGAGGATACGAATTCGTCTTTGAGGTCATAAATGCTGAGAAGCCCAAGTTGCTTTCTCCTTGGTAAATATAGCGGGTATATATCAGTTGTACGTGTACAAATCTTGTATAGTTCAGCAATATCTCCATTTCTAGGTTAACCTCCTCAATACATGTGTACTTGATTAAAAAAAATTGATGAGAAGACCTATGAACCCAATTTATTACTATAAAAATCTAACATTACAAGTCCTAAGCTTAACAATCTAAAAAATTCAACAAAAAATTATCCCAAGTTCGTAATCCCTGCAAGAAATTTTTGATCCCAGAACTCAACTCCGATCGTTTTTAAAGCATGGTACCAGCTCAACCTGTACCAGCGAAGGTAGAAGAGCCAAGTACCAGCTCAAGTCTCACCCTCATCCCAAAGACATCATCTATCCATTTTGCCTGCAAAATACAATCTCTACTATTTACTATTTACCCATTCAAATATCATATTCTTTTATATTTATCCATGAAAATGGTTTGCCTAATGATAATTAATGTAGTTAAATATGTTTAATCAGCCATCACAATTATGGCAATGGTTAAAATTACCAATATGTCCTTCCTTCTCCCAAGAGTTAGACAAATATCATTTCAATGTACTTTCTAATCAGTAAACATGTGGACAGATAATATCTTGGACACAAGGAAGAAGTTATTTTATTTAAAAAAAAAAAAAAACTAATGCAAAGAATGATTGAAATACTAGACCATACAGAGGAAAAAGGTAAGATCATCATTTTAGAATTTTAAGAAAATAACAGTCATCAGTTAGTTTATTTAACTACTAAGCAACTACAATCCACATTATTTTAATTATTAAAGAAATAAAATAATCTGATGTTTGGATGGTTTAAATATCAAAATTCATGTTTTGATGAGAAAATATCTAATTACAAAAAATTTAATGGGTATATACATCAAACTTTCATGTCGGATTTTATCTCCTCAGAGTCAGAGCCCAGTAGCCCATGAACGAATTGATCCAATTATAAATCGTCAACAAAAAGATCAAGCCCAAGTCCGATCGTAGATTAGTCTAATGTAAATAGGTCTAGCTTACTATAAATTATATATAGGTCCATGGGGGGTTCATGTTCATCATGTTACTATGCATAGCACAGATGCATTCATACTACGGATAAATTTCTTCGTTTTGAAAATTCTAACGGTCGATCCGAATCATTCAACATGATTTAAATATGAATATATACTTGTAGACCAAATTTTACATTTTTTAAAATTATTTTACTATTCTTTTAAGATAAGTTGAAAATCATTGTTTTTTGATGGTCCAGAATTTTCAAATAACCAAGTGATTTTCTACCTATCTTACAAAATAGTAAAAAGAATTCTAAAAAAATGTAAAATTCAATCTGCAAGTAAATATTCGTACGAAAATATTGATCCGTAGTACGGACCCTTCCATGCTATGCATAGTATCATAGACTCATCCACCAACTAAATTCAACTCCTTGATGAGTTGGCAGTCTCTGTCAAGTTTTTAAAAAAAACACATAAGAAGAAGAAATTACAACTCCTTTCTGAAACTGAACATTGGAACCCACAACCTCCGATGTTTCGGAAAAAAAATATCACTTATTAAAGAAAGATTTGCACACATGTAGGTTACAGTACTGTACCAACCAACAATGACACAGAATAGGTGCTGAACAAGAACCAATGTACCGTGCATATTAGAACAAATATCCCTCATTACTATTCGTACCGATGGAGCTTCCTGCTTTATAAACAGAAATAGAAAGAACATCTGGTACCATAACATGTATGCCAGCTTTTTGTATGCAGCACCAAGAAAACATTCACCCAAGATGACTGGTCAAACATTGTCAAAAGAAGACAATGTACAGAATCAGGAAATTGTAAAGGTTGACCAGTCAAACATTGTCAAGAATGTGTTGGGAATGATGAGAGGTCAAACAATTAGTTAGATACTTAACAGAATTAGTTAGGAAGCTAACCAACCATGTAAAATCACCTATATAAAGCATTCTGAATTTAATTCTCTCTTTCTTCTATTCTCAGCATCTCTTTGTATCTCTTGTATCAGAATATCGATTAGTAATAAACTCATAATATTCTCAAATTTGAAAGGAGGTACAAGAAATTACTAATCTAAAATATTTTTTAATAAACCCTCTAATACATATTTGAAAGCACAGACTCTCTAAAAAGCACATAACTAAAATCTGTTTTTCTCCGAAGAAGAAAAGTAAATAATGCCAAATCTGATCCAGATGAAACAAAACTATCCTACTTAAATACAATGAAAGAGTATTCACAGTACTCAGAACTGAAAATCTGCCAAGCATGAAACTGATTATGAAATGTAATAATTATATGGTAAGTGGATTTTTAATAATGATATATACGAAAAAAGGTACTAATTAAAATCATGGTAAGTTCATTTGATAACTACGATAAAACAGAGATAACAACTTAATACATAATTGGAAAGCACCACCATATCCTCAAAACCCCAGCACCTACTTGCCCATTACAAAAGGCCACACCCAACACACCTCACAAAATAAAATAGCCATAGATTAATTATCTCACTAAACAAAATATGATCATATTGCCAAAATTCACGCCTCATTTGTCTCGATCCACAACAATACGATCCATGATGTTGGCAACAATTCCCTTGGACTGCCTCAGTAGCTCTACACTCTTCTTAAGCTGGTCCCGCTTTGTGGTAGTTGCGGGCTGACATTCAAAACAATTCCCTTGAACACCGATCATGACATTCAAAACAATTCCCTTCAACACCGATCATGACATTCAAAACAATTCTCTTGAACACCGATCATGACATTCAAAACAATTCCCTTCAACACCGATCATGACATTCAAAACAATTCCCTTCAACACCGATCATGACATTCAAAACAATTCCCTTCAACACCGATCATGACATTCAAAACAATTCCCTTCAACACCAATCATGACATTCAAAACAATTCCCTTCAACACCGATCATGACATTCAAAACAATTCCCTTGGACTGCCTCAGTAGCCCCTAGGGGTCCATTCCTGGTACATGAACGGCTGACTATCACTAGGGTCCCAAACTCAATCAAGGGGATGGCACTATTTTCCAAAGCGACTTTAGCAGCACTCGACTCGGTTTGTTTCTTGGTCTTGGCAGCAACTCCTGTAAACGTCCTACGACATACTTCCACCGTTGATAAAAAGAGAATCCCTGAACTATCGGGGTCCTTGACTGTTGTGTACACTGGAAGGGATTGTTTACCTTTCTGAGTATACTCTTGTAGAAGGGTGTTATATGGGACAGTCAACTCATCTTGTAAATTCTGTTGAGAACTTTACTCTTTCAGCAAATTTGCCAGAGCAACCTCAGCTACCGCATGCTCAGCCTCTCTCATTACTATTTACTAATTTGTTTAACATTTTCTGTTGATGGAACTTATTGCTGGAGCTTCCTGCTTTATAATGTCAGGCTTGGACACAGAAATAGAAAGAACATCGATCTGGTACCATAACATGTATGCCAGACTTTTGCATGCAGCACCAAGAAAACATTCACCCAAGATGACTGGTCAAACATTGTCAAAAGAAGACAATGTACAGAATCAGGAAATTGTAAAGGTTGACCAGTCAAACATTGTCAAGAATTAGTGTTGGGAATTATGACTGGTCAAACAATTAGTTAGATGATACTTATCAGAATTGGTTAGGATGTAAAATCACCTATATAAAGGTCTATAGCATGTAAAAGAAAACCATAATAGAAAATATGAAATCATTCTGAATTCAATTCTCTTTCTTCTATTCTCAGTATCTCTTTGTATCTCTTGTATCAGAATATCGATTAGTAATAAACTCCTACTATTCTCAAATTTGAAAGGAGGTACAAGAAATTACTAATCTAAAATGTTTTATTCCATTTGTACCTTGCATATGCCTTTCTTTAAAAACAGAAATCTGCCGAGCAGGATTCTGAAATGCTGAAATGTAATAATTATATGGTAAGTGGATTTTTAATAATGATATATACGAAGAAAATGTTTGCCATAATACAAGAAAAGAAAAGCAGGTACTAATTAAAATCATGGTAAGTTCATTTGATAACAACGATAAAACATAGATAACAACTTAATACATAATTGAAAAGCAGTCAAGCACCACCATATCGTCAAACCCTCAGAACCTACTAGCCCATTACGAAAGACCACACCCAACACACCTCACAAAATAACCATAGATTAATAAACTAACTAAACAAAATATGATCATATTACCAAAACCCACTGAATTCACAGAAAACAAACACCCATCATTTGCCTTCCACAACAATACGATCCATGACGTTGGCCACAATTCCCTTGGACTCCCTCAGGAGCTCTACACTCTTCTTGAGCCGGTCCCGCTTTGTAGCAGTTGCCGGCGACTCCTCCAGCATCCTCTCTACTCCAGCCATTTCTGGTCCCACCAGCTCATTAATAAGCTCAACCTCCAGTTCAGTTTCCACCATGTTCTTTATGCTGTGCAAGATATGCAGCGCCACACCATCAACCAATCTCAGTACAATGGACTTCCAATAGGCAGTAAGCCTCATCCTTATGTCAAATGCTTGCTCGGCTAGTTCGGCATGCGCCCTAAGATGTCCGACCTCAACCTTTCCAAAGGCTTCTAGGGAAACCTTAGTAGGTTTGGAGTGGTCGTCTATCGCCTCTATGAAGTCTCCCTGTTTCTCCATAAACTCAGTCCACCTTTTCATGTAGTCCGGGTTTGACGTGTAATCGGAACACAACTCCATCTCAATCATGTTCTTCACAAACTCGTACGATTTGGCGCTCAACTTAGTAATGAGATTGTGCACCACTCTTTGGCTTGAGGACTGAATTTGCGGGAAGTTTTGAAGATGCCGCAACATTATTTGGATTGTGAGATTCTCAACGTAAGCCCAAACAGCATTGATCACTTCATGTGGTTTATGGGAGATGGTACCGACCTTCCTTTTCAGAAGGACACAGAAAGCTGACCTAGGCAGGAAGTTGGGAAGCCATATTCCCTTGGCCTCTTCCAAAACACGTACTTCCTCCATTAGAAACAGATCATCGGTAGTCGGGCAGTTGGAAGGGAGTTCACTAGAGTAGCTCGAAAGCATCTCATAAATACGAGCCGCTCCATGGAGGCTTTTCTCATCAGGAAACTCATCATACTCCCCTTTCATGAGTGACTTCTCTAGAGATTCTCTCAGAATTTTAAAGATGTGCAAGATTGCCTTAAGAGCATCAGCTCTATTGGACAACTTCTGAGGCATGCCATTTAGGTCAGACATGCTTCTGTGAAGCTTCTCTTCAATCTTCTTAACTATATCAGGCAAGCATTTTGCTATTATTGATGCCTGAATTTGAGTGAGCCTGTGGGCAAGTACCGGAATACCGGCCATTGACTTGTCAATTTGCGACAGCAAAGGATGCAATTTAAATAGACGCTTCTCTTCAGCCCGAGCCTGCTCATACGTCTCATCACCCACCCGATTTCGGACGCAAACGTAGCCAAGGCCAATGCGGACATCATCAACAGTGACCTTCTCGAGCAATCCCTCGGGAGCCTTGTCAGCCTTGGTAACCACTGCTAGGGTTCGCTCCCCATGTGGGTCGACCTTTTGAGACATTCGAATAGATTCGCACGTGGGGAAATCCACCGTCGCTGATAACACATTCAATATTATGCTTTCTTTTGGAGCAATATACCCCATGATTGTGTGAGAAATCTGCTCGTAGATGTCTTCGGGCTGACCATGAACCGGAACACGGGTAATCCCCGGGAGATCCACCAGGGTTAACTCAGGAACCCCTTTCTTCTTGACAACAAGGGTAATAGGTGCATCCGAGATTCTCTTTCCCGCACCGGCAATCTCAACCGTTGCCTCGTGAATAGCCTCAGTGATACCAACCTCTGTTGTTTCAACGGTTTTGTTGTGATACTCGAGATGGAACAACGGCTCGGTGGCATCTGGATCACCTCGTAGACGCATGACCAGGGGTACCCGTGTGCAAATGCCCTGGCCACGTGGCAGACTGATGCCCGCAAGAGACTCCAGCACGCTCGACTTTCCGCTTGACTGATCACCCACTACGACTATTGTAGGGAGCTGAATACCCTCATCAGTCACTTTAAGTCGGCGCAGTCGGTCTACAGCATCAAGCAGGGGGCGAATGTTGTCATTGTATGATCTAACAAGAGCATTCCCCGCCATTCTTTTTGTTACAGGGTGTTCACTAATTGGTGTTGTTACTGTCGTGGCTGAAAGAAACTCTGCTGAGTTGTAGTTGATTATTTTCATCTTATAGCTGATGATGAGGGGGAGGTAAAACTAAAAGGATGCATGGGTTAAAGAGGAAACAAAGAGGAGCAGAGATTTTCAAGGAGAGGGACTGATGTGAACTTGTGACGTGCTATTATGAATTTATGCCCTGTTGCGGGCTTGGGGCAGCTTTATTCTAATTTCCTTTTATTTTTCGAAATAAAAATTTTGAGGTTGCTGATGTGATCATGTGAACTCGCGAGATTGAACTATTCGGTTCCGTCTATTTAACAAAAAAAATAATCAATTTATTTTCTAATAATTGGATTTTCTTTTCACTTTCTAAATATAAAAAATTTGGCTTTCCTCTTCTTTTTTCCCTTTTTTTGCTTTCCTGACAGCCCGTAGGCCTCTTTACTCTTCCTTGTTGTGGTTTAATTGGTCAAGCTAACTAATTAAAAAGATAATTGGTCGAGTTGAGCTTTCAAATGTCCACATCGTCGTATTTATTTGTTCAGAATTTTTTTTTTGTTGTCCATGCAGATAGAAAATTAATTGTCTTCTAACAGTTAAGTAGTTATTTTATCATTATAATAACGAATAAAAATTATCCATTTTTATGTGTTTTTAATAATAAATTCATTTAAAAAATATATATATAATTTTACAAATACTTAGCAACATAATTTTTCTTTGTTTTAACTAATACTTGAGAAGAGATCAAAGTTCAAACAATCGATCTGAACCGTTCAAAATAATCTTTATTTTAAAATGTGATTGGAAACCAAATTTTATATTTTTTTTGAAATTTTTTAGTATTTATTATGATGTGTACAAAAATACTGCTTGATGCAATTGTGGATCATTGAAAAAGAATGATTTTTTAAAAAATTAAATATATAGCAAATAATTTTCAAAAAAATATAATATTTGGTATCAAAATACATTTTAATATGAAGATAATGTTGAACAGTTTAAATCAACTGTTTGAATTTTTGATCCCTTCTCAAATATTAGTTAAAACAAAGAAAAATTATATATGCTAAGTATTTGTTAAATTATATTTTTTTATTAAAATTAATTAAAACAATTATGAAGTGCTTCACCTGCTTTCGATCAACACATCAATAGATTTGAAAAGCTTAGAGCCTTAGACTCAACTCTAATTGAGGGTACGTGGTGGGAGAGGAATGGAGAAAGTTGTAATGTATCTTCAGTCTGGGTGCAGTTGGTGCTCTACAGTTCCGTTTGGAACTTTGGATCAATCAACAATAGAGCTGGTGCTCAGAATAGCTCGATCCCAGTAGGTTGTCTACGCATGGCGTGATGTTTGAACTGCTGCTCTCCCATGACGTAAAGCTGGCGTCCTAGCCGACCTAGCGGAAGCTATATATCAAGGTACGACGTACGACTGTACGATATTGCTTATTTCCGGGGCAGCCGGACAGTACATGGAGTTCAAGCGGCAGGTACGTGCATTTGGTGCAGGATTACTTGTGGACATGTCTTGAACGTGGGGCTATTTGTAATGGAGACATTCATTTATTCATTTCGTGCACCGATCTCATTTGAGATCATTTGGGAGTCAGGGACTTGACTACACATGGGTCATGGCCTCCTTGAGCAGCTTTGTTCTTCTCGGTTTGCGGGGAATTTGGTGATGACTGATGACTCGTGAGATAATTATCCTGCAAAGATTGCTGTTTCAGAAAACAGAAATGATGATCGAGCGAGTTCAACTGGTCAAACTGACTGGACATTAAGTTGAATTTGTATCCTCTGACATATCTCAAATTTGAGTGTTTTTTGTTTGAAAAATCTAAACCGAACAAATAGGTTCTGCACCAATCTCAAAGCATAAATCCTATCTCCTAAGACTGTGCTTCAGAACCGGCGCCCGTAGACATGTGGATCCAGAATTTTCATAAATACCTAATCGGATTTAAATCTATTAACTAATAAAATACTTAATAAAAAAAAATACTTTGACTTATATTTTTTAATATTGTAACTTGTAATTTCTTATGTTTTATAATTCTAATTATCAATTATAATTTAAAAAATTTATTTTGATTTTAATACTAAATTTAACTCAAATTACAAATTAAATATTCAGATATAATGCAAAAAAAAATTCAGAAAAAACAAAATCAATCAGTACCAATAGATCATCACTAAAACTTAAAATTCAAAAAGAAAATCGAGAATTCAGTAATTTCTATATCCCAAATCAAGAGTGACAGATTTCACAGAAAATCAACATTAAGTCCCTCTTTTCTTTCCTTCAAACAGTAACTTCTCATCTCCACTCTTTCTTTATTTTCTCTCTTTTAAAGCGGATAAACAACATAAACAGCTCAACAATCAAAGAATTTTCTCTTCCTCGTTAAAGAGTTCTCCCAGACCCTAACAGGCACCGTACACGTCGGTCAGGGAAAAGTTGGAATATCTTAGAGGCAACGCACTCGATTAAGTTTACTTCAAATAATAAATATGATAGTTCAAGTGAAAAGTTTGCTTCAAATGTAATAAATTGTGTACAATTGAAATGTAGTTCAAGTGAAAAATGTACATTTGTAGTAAAAACTTCTCAGAGGCTACGCACTCGATTTACTTCAAATAACCAATTAAACTTTTCAATTTATTTGGTCGATTTTCTAACACATTTTTCTAGATATAATTGAAAAGTTCTTGTGAATTAATTCATCAAATTCGGTAAACCTCTTTAGGTAATACCAAGGTTCTAAATAGTGCAAGATATTGGCGCTATAGCAATTTCAGACCATAAAAGTTATGGCGCTATTTCACGTTATAGTGGCACTATATAGTCATAGCGTCATTTTTTTAACCATATTATTATGATGCGATAAATGCTATTTAAATCTTTTGGATAATACGATAAACCTATACAATGGATGCATAGCGACTTTTTAAAAACCGTTAGATATCGGTGTGGTCCCTCATGAAAGTGCCATAAAACTGTCCATGTAACGGAATCAACTGCTACCACTTGAACCACTGAGACCACTTTGATCAGAATCACCAAGACTACCTTCTATGGAAATTATGAAAAAAATATCTTTAAGCATGTTTCCAGTTGTGATTATTGAAATTATATTATTCATAGATCATATATTCGTAATTTGGGGCCTTTTGTATATTTAAATACTGTGGGATTTACTGGGTAAGCTGTTCATGTGTTATGGACTATGCAAAAGGAGATGGATTGTCTGTCGCAACAAATTAAAGGCTGTTGCAAGACAAGATAGATGTTGGATTAACTATATATTCAGAAACGGAGTCAGACTTTTAAATTATGAGAATTAAGTATATAAAATTTTTCTAGTATAAATGAGAATCAATTTCACACTATCTACAATATTAACCTTTAAATTATATTGAAAATAAGGTATATATATAAAAAAAATGAAATTGAATGGGGTCAATTGTCCCCCATTCAATCAAGGTAGATTCGTCTCTGTATATATTAATGAAAATTAGTTGTTGTTTTTCTATTAGCACGGTGCTTTTATTTTATAATTTTCTGAGTTATGGTATATTTAAAAATTTCGGTATAAAAGAACTAGAAGCCACCCAAGAAATTGCAACTCCTTTGTACTGGTACTATTTTAATAAAAGAGAACATTAACACCTCTCAAAAATATTTGATAAATCCATTATTTCCAACATTTTAAGGCAATTAAATACAAGCTTCTTAAGGCACACAGTAAAACAAACAAAATGAATCGAGATGAAACATATACGTATCCTCATGAGCCGAACACTAATTAACTATCTAGCAAATTGTAGAAAAAATATATTAATGACAAGCAAACAACTAGCTAAAGCTTTGAGCTTCTTCTCAATTTATCTAGCTAATGTGTGCTGTTTAATCACTTTCAACTGCTCATAAAATCAATTCCCTGAAACTGAACCTTGGAAGATCGATACTGGGAGTCGGGGATGCGACAGAACTGCCGGAACCCACAACCTCCTCTGATGTTTTGGAAAAAAGAAGTCACTGCTTAATGAAAGAAATACACCCATAGGTTACAATATTGTACCAACAATGACACAGAATTATATTGGTGCTGAAAAAGAACTACTTTACCATATTAGAATAGTTCATGGAACTTGTAGCTTGAGCTCCTTTATATAATCAGGCTTGGACACAGAAATAGAAAGAACATCTGGTACCAGTTTTTTGCACGCAGCACCAAGAAAAGATTCACCAAAGATAAATTCGTGCAGTACTGGTCATTATGGTTTCTATACCAGTTTGGTACTGCTTCAATACCAGTATGATGCCTCTTTCTTTTTTTCCTTTCACTCAGGCTTCAAGAAGGATGCGCAAATCATATTGTTCTGGTAATTGTAGTTCTGGTACCAAAATTGTGTGCTTCCATACCACTAGTATCCTTATTTTTATTTTCTTTTGCAGCTTTGTCAAAACTCAAAAGCAAGGATGATATATATATTGCTTGCAAATTATTTTTTTGGTCATATGATGTGAAAAGAATTATACAATTAATGTTCATTTTGCACTGACTTTTATCTTGACACAAAATATTAATGTAGACCGTACACATATTTTGAAGGTTATAATTATAAATTGGTAAAAGAAATACTGCGTTTGCTATCCAAATTTTTTTCCAGTGCACATTTTATCTTCATGATTTTTAGCGGGACATACGTCTGTTCTGTTTATACGATTGGACAAACTTATCCATACATAGCTTATTTAATACTAATTAAACAATTTAGAGAAAAGAAAGGACGGTTAAAGTGTTTTTATTTTATTTTATTATGTAATACTGCATTTGTTTCTCATTTGTTCTAAGAAAATTATATTTCTATACAAATAATATATATAGTTGTAACTATTTGAATTGATACTGACCGATTGATTTAAAAATTATCATTAGATAATGTTGTTTTTTCAATTAAGTATCTTTAGATAATGTTGTTTGATATAATTAGTTTATTTCTGTAAGTTAGTTTCATTCTATAGATTTCATGATCTATCCTCATTTATTGATAATTTATTAGATATCATGTTATTAATTTGATATCAATATTTATGTATAATATTATAAAATATCTTAATTTTCTATTATTTAAAAGTATTATTCTAAATAATTAAATAATATGTCAAAGCATCGAGAAACTTTCATCAAATAATAATTTGTATTGTTTATTTGATTTGCAACGAATATGAGTAAATTTGTATTGTTTATTTAATTTTAATCAGATGAGCTTTTTATGCTTTTAATAAAAGAATAACATGGATATTTTATAAATTTAGAATGTGTTTTAATATAAAAGACAATAAAATAGATAAATTTCCAAGTTTCTGAAGTTCTAGAGAGGAAATACATAATTTTAAAGTTCAGACAGAAAAATACGAATTCTGAAGGTTTCGAGGGTATACGTGAAATTCTCCCTTTTAAAAAATCCCTAGGCTCCCCTTCCCATTCGAAAACAGTTCCTAAGCCCATAAGCCCGTTGGCCATTGCGAACCCTAACGGCGCGAGAGGACTAGCGGGTCCAGCGGAGTTCAGTTAGAGGTTTCGACTTTCGAGCGCAGGACACGTCCCGCCACTTAACACGTGGCAGTTCAAAATTCTTTGCTCGAACAAAAAGAAACAAGGCCCCAGGGTTCCGTTCTTTCTTCAGTAATAAGAGTTTCTGCTGAGATGCTATTCAATCTCAATCCTTTAATGTAAACCAACGGTTAAGATATCTTCTCTATTGAACTTTCCGTTGTCAAGCTCGTCAAAGAAATATGTCAACGGTTCAATATAGAAATAAACGGTCCAGATGTCTAGAAGCATCAAACGTGTTCTTTCTGGAGTGGAGATGAAACCAAAACCAAACTGGTGCAAGTAGCAAGATTTTCGTGGACCGGGAACTTCTAGGAAACCTGATTCTCTGTTTCATCTTTCCTGTACAAGGATGTTGCTAGTAACCTCTGACATGGAATCCTTCCATTTGAAAGCTCGTAGGACCCACTTGTCAAAAACTTGACATGTGAACTTTACAGTAGAAGATGTAACACAGGAAGTTTGGACAACTTTCTAGGCAGACTTCCCGGGGTCCGTCTCTTTTGTGTGCCAAGAATAGACCGCAGCCTCTCCTCTCTCTCTTTCTGCCCCGCCATTCTCTCGCTTCCCTGGACCCCGCCAGCCAGAGAAAGTAATCAGTGTCAGCCATGGCCATGAGCAAGGTCTCGAGGAGCCTCTTCTCTCTCCTCCACCATCACTGCCACTCGACTACACCGCCTCGGCCTTACATCAGGTCCCACCTCATTTCCTTCCGCTTCAAGGGCACCAAACCCTCCTCTTCTTCATCAGTTTCAGCAACCGGTTCTTCTGTGGCAAGTGCCGCTGCAGCCACTGCTGCGGCAGCCGCTAGTGTGAGTGCAAGGAGTGGGTTTGTGAGTTGGTATCTTGGATTGATTGAGGCGAGACCGATTCTGACTAAGAGCATTACTGCTGGTATCATTTTTACTGCTGCCGATTTGTCCTCCCAGGTTATGTTTTAATCCGAAGTTGATTTCCTATGTCTAACTTCAAGTCTGGTAAAATTAATAATTCATATCTGAATTGCTAAAATAACTGGTAATAGAATCAGCCTACTGTAGAAGGTTTTGATTGTAATTTGTGTAAACTCGAATTTCAGTCATGCATTTCTTTCAGCCTTGAAATCATATAACAATATAATATGTAAAGCTAAATGCTCTCGACCAATTTCATTTTTGAAAGTAAATGAATAATATTATGTATAGTTTATCAGGCTCAACTTCCAGCAAACATGAGGTGTTTCCAGTATATACCATCATTTGTGCTCAGTACCAGTATGATATAATGATATTTAAGTACTGGTCTGTTGGTGCCATAACCAATATCTGTTACTTCACTTTGTGTTGCCCTTGTCTTAGTTCAACACTCTGTTTATTTAATTGCTTTCTATTTTGTTTGGCCAGATGATTACACTGGGTCCTGATACGCCACTGGACCCTATGAGGACAATGCGCATGGCAACCTACGGGGTGTTGTTGTCAGGCCCCTCATTACACCTTTGGTTCAATTTTTTGTCAAGGATGCTTCCCAAAAGGGATTTGATTACTACATTCAAGAAAATGATTCTGGGTCAGACAGTTTATGGGCCTATTGTCAACTGTGTCTTCTTCTCATTTAACGCTGCACTTCAAGGTATAGTAGACGATATTTATAAATGCTATGATATATTAGAAAAAAGAGAAATAATAATCAATTTGTCTCATTTATCTCCTTTTAAGTTGATTGTTACAGGCCTCTTGAATCTTCTCTTTCCTATTTTAAATCCTAGTGTATTATTTGTTCCATGGAAAGTCTTAATTTTTGCAGCGTTTTCATAGATATTTAATTTACCTTTTCTAGTATAACTAGAGCTTTTATTTGTCTTATCTGTTTTGATAGCTTATTTTACTTATAAGTAGATACAGAGAATATTAAAGACATTTGCCCAATTCTTATGTGTTCTGAAAATACTTTTGGGTTGTTATTTGTAGGTGAGTCGGTTCCTGAGATAATTGCAAGGCTAAAGAGAGACCTAATACCAGCATTTAAAAATGGGCTGATATATTGGCCCTTATGTGATTTCATCACTTTCAAATTTGTTCCTGTTCGTCTCCAGGTATGGTTGCATGCTTACAGTTTTATCTTCTTTTCTTCAGTTTTTTTACAAATAAAAAAAAAGAAAAGAAAAAGAAACGGTCCTCATCTTTTCCTGCACATCTTTCAAACTGGAGGATCCCCTTTATACCCCATAAAACTACCCTGCACATTTTTGAAAAATTGTTTGGAAGAAAATGAGTTACTGGATTCGATATTTTTCTCAATGTACATGAGATAAAGATTTTGAAGTTTAACAGTAGTTTCGTCTAAAAATATTCCTGATGTTTTGCATTGTTTCCATTTTGCTTTGGTGACAGCCATTGGTGAGTAATTCATTCTCGTTTCTTTGGACAATATACATAACATACATGGCCAGTTTGAAGAAGCCTTCTTTGGAAGATGTTAAGGAGAAAGCTACTGCTCAATTGCAGTGACTTCCAAATTGCCATTCGTATTGAAGACTAGTTTAATTTTCTTCCACCTCTTATTGCAAGGCAGGCTTAGATATAATTACTAATTACGGTTAGAGCACCTTTTTTTTTTTTGTCCCCATTTTTCATACTTCGGAATCCAAAGGAAATCACAGGGTTTATGGATGCTGGAAGTTATTATTCAGGAGGCCATTTGTTTAGTTCACTTTCTTTCTTTATTTTTTGTTTCAACTACATTTTTCTACTGTTTCTTGCAATTATGCGCTCCATTTCTGAACATACTGCTATTAGATAGAATGGTAAAATGATACATAATTTTATCAATTCCTCAGATTCCAAATATTTTACTATCATCGTGAGATTTTACCATTGTATACTAATTGATTGATGAAAATTTGCTGCAGCAGCACATTAGACGCTCTAACAACGCTAACAACACGGCGTTGAAAATACTAGTTGGTATTAGTTTATACCAGTTGAAAGTTGAAACTTTTTTTAGCCATTGGCCAAACCTTGTCACAAAGAAGTTGCTACCTTGCTGTCTGATATAATTCAATTCTCACACAGCTCCTATCTAAACATGTTTAATACTTAACTTTACCTATGTCCTTCAGAGTGTGTTAATGGGGTTGCAAGGAGAGGAGAGGAGAGGAGAGAAATTGTATTGAGGAGAGAGAAACTGTAATGTGGTTTAGTGTAATCAGGTTACTTCTCCCCATTTTTTTTCTTTTATCTCCAAACTGGTAGCATAGTGGAGAGAAACTGTATTAAGTAATGCCATCTGAGCTTTCATTGCCAGGAAAAGGGGAGGGGAGAAAACAAGCCTATATTGTTTGCTTTCCTTTCCCTCAAAGCTAGGAAGCACAGATAAAGGGAACTATACTAGGTAATGCAATCTCATTCATACTTGGCAGAGGAAGGAAACAAGTACAAGCTAAAAACAAAAGCATGTTATTAGATCTAATCTACCTGACATCCAAAAGATACTAAACACTAGAAGGTAAATAAAAAAAACATTTGTTCCAAACTTCTTTCCAAACGAAAGCACCACAGCAGGTTAAAGCCCACAATAAAGTCATGATTTTGAAGAGACCCCAGTATCAGAGATGCCAGACTGCTGGATTTCCAAATTGCGCAAGGGGGGGCGTTCTCCAAACTTCAGTAGATGACCAACTTCATAAACTGGGTGTAGTTCTCTGATTAACTGAACATCAAGATATGCTTCACACGAGAAACACCATACTGATAGGTCACTGCCAAAAATTTACAAGTTAACTCGTGCAATGCATAATCAACATGGATATAAAGAGAATAGCATATGAATACTAGGGAATAGAATCAAGATCTCAAATCAATATGGTACACATTGGTACAACAAAAGTACCAGTACCAGTACCAGTCACAGAAACTGATATTATACTGACTCTTGTCCACAGGTAACAGTCTCCTCCAATCTCCAAAATAAAGTCCTCAACTAAATCTAAGTGACCACAAACTTAAATAGAAATTAAAACAAAGTTTGTCAGCAATGCATGCTTGCTTATATGACTGACTGGCTATGACCTATTCCAAGTCATCCACCAGGAAATAACTACACAACACAAAACAGCTACCTTTATTATTACTAGTTACACATGTACACATATATACCTAAATATAAATGCATCATTTTTTACAAACCTGTGTGCCAATGATATCTTTAAAAGGATATTGAGTCATGAGACTCTGTACCTATGTTGGTTTTCCGCATTAATGGTATTATCATAGGGAATCAAATGGAATACTACAGAAAATTACATCTACCTGGAACTAAGGATGCATTTGATCTGACTTTGGGATAAACTTTGTTAAGGCTAAGGCAATTAGCTAACAAGACCTTTCGGTATTATTTTCACACTTGATCTCTATAGTATTGACCCAAATCATTTACCAGCAACACGCCTGAATAGTACAGTACAACCAAGGCCGAAATTGAAATCCATGGACATAGAAAACAAATTTCCACAGAAATTGTAGAGACATAATATAAAAATAATACAACACAACCATCTAAAGATAAATGATTACTGTACCTGAAGCTGAGAGCAAGAGAGTGGCCGGTTTCCTGGTGGTGACTCAGCATGTGTTTGTTCACAAATCTACTACATAGTACCTCCTTGCAACTCAAGCACAACCAGTTCTCAGCTGGGTGTTCGCACCTGAAATAACCAGTCAATACCACCTTGTACACTCCATGCTGATGCAATCAATTATTTATCTAATTTGGTGCAGAACTGAGTTTAATTCTGATTTCTGAAGGCCTAACTTAGCCTAATTTGCACAATTCAACATGTCATAAGCCTCATGTTACTGCACAATTGTATCTCAGAAGGACTAACTTAGCCTAATAGGATTCGCACTGGTTATATATAGTGCCACTAATCTCCCCTGAACTTAATACTGTACATATCAGCCTAATTTCTAATTTGAACTCCATCATCTCACAGTTACAAGCAATCCCTGTTAACAAACCCAAATAAATCGAACAAAAAATAATTAACCTGGAACAGGGGGTATCCGGAAGAGGGATGTGAACTAGATCGGCGCACAGCGAAGGGAGATGGTCGCACGTGGATCGGGCTTCGACCCAACCCGACGCCGCTCCATACATCTCTTCAAGGTCCATTTCTTGGTTGTCGTCCATGAAAAAGGAGGAAGAAGGTCAGAAAATATTTTCTTCTTCAATTTTTTTCACAATTGAACCCCTTCTCTTGCTGAAGCTTTGCTTGTTGGTCGCGCCGAAACAGAGACAATCAGACAATTAGAGCACCGAGGTAGTATAGGCTCGGTTGTCCCACCGGTCAGTGAGAGCGGTGTACATGAACCGGTGTGGTTGATATTTCTTTAAAAGAGCTTGTTGCTCTGTAACGATACATCTCCATTTATTGGTGTAGCAAGTCGCTGCGAATGATGTTCAATGCGTCAAATTTATCTTTATCTAATTAATGGAAATAAGGGCTTAAACCAAATATTCTTTAGCAACGAAAGAGCTATAATTATCTGAAATACATAACTGTATAAGTATTCTTTGTGAGCCCACCTATTGTCGTAAGTAATTTTTCGATTTTCTCTTTTTAATTTAAGATTGAAAACACGTCGGAAAAATTAAAGAAAAGAAATATATGCAGTAAGATTTGAACTGTGTTCATATATTTAGTATTACTTAGTGAAAAGATGATAGAATAGTAGATAAAAAATTTTGGAAAAAAATATTTGATTCATTTTAATACATGTTCAGAGATAGAGATTCAATACGTATGTTTGAATATTTACCAAAAATAACTTCGCAAGGATTTTATTTTTATAGCTAACCCTAAATTTAATAGGGAAAAAAAAAATACACCCCCCCACCCACACACACATCTACATGCGACAAATAATTTTTTCTAGTCAATAATTCTTAAGTAAAAAAGAAATTTACTTCTTTCTTATGATTGAACTAGCAAGTTGTTTAAAAAAAAGATCATATAAACATTGATTTTCACAAAAATAAAGTCAATAAGCTAACAAAAAATTCATTTCAGAATAATATCATAAAGTTTATGAAAATCAACGGATAGGTTGAGTTTTCTATTTGCCACATCCTTAAGAAAAATTGATGCGCATATGATTTGAAATTAAACCAAATTAACTATAACAACAAAATTTGCAATGTGCAATAAAAAAATAATTACAGACATTATTACTTGTTGCATAATTCAATCCACAACAAGATTCGGAAAACAACTTTTTAAATTTACAAAATACTCAATAAATACTAACATTAAGCAAGGAGTATTTCACATTCATTATAATTTTTTCCACCGTTTTGAGGTGCAAGAAAAAATTTATGACACTTTTATACAGACATTAAAAAAATATAATTCGACATTATTAAGAGAAGATCTGAATTATCCAAGATCACAATAATAGTTCACGAAATAAATTAATGATTACCATACTTATAAGACCTATTTAAACTGATACGCTCTATTTGAGAGAGAGTAAGCTCTATGTGAAAGGTTCTGGATTTGGACTTGTTCCGTCTTGAGAAGACGATCTGAGACTTAAGAGAGTGGGATGTTGGTTCCCAAAGTAGAAAGGTTAGGAGGTATTTGAACTCCATCCTGTTTGATACCTCGCTTGGAAGCAAAAGTTCGATCCTGCATTAATGGAGCATTCTACCTTAAATAGGTCGTCCCCTAACTGTCTTTCTACGTTGTCAAAGCAGTTAAGAGAGTTCGCATAAAGATAATGAATGATACTCGCAAAGACAACGGTGATCATAAGCCGAATCCAAGCTAGATCCGGCCGGGATTTTATCGGATGAGACCCGATTGGGCTTGTCCGATGAGACCCAATCGGGCTTTGTCGGATGAGGCCCATTTGGGCTTGTTGGGCGAGACCCAAGTTTGGACCGTTAGAGAGGTCCAAATCAGTCCAAATCCCGACTGTTCTCGGCTCAGAACTATTTTTGTAAGGGCCTTTGATACATGAGTCATGGCCCTATCACAAACATAATATGCATCTAAGCCGACAAAAACTGTGTAACAGACAAGGTTCTAAATAGCTTTTGTAGCAGTATAGCGAGGAGATTTAAAAAAAAAAAAAAAAAACTTTAACGAATAGCGTAGCTATAACGAAAGCTATCATAAATAGTATTTTTTTATTTTAAAAATTATATTCCTACTAATAGTAAACATGACTCATCAAGAAAAAAAAATACCAAATTGATTAAGAAGTTTTAATGTTCATATTGAATCAATACAAAGTTCAAATTGTCATTCAAAATATCTCTAATTTAAAATTATCGATATATTTTATATTCAAAATATACCACTACTGATACAAAATTTAATTGATATAGCGGTATAGCCCGCACATGTTTCATTGTATTGATATAGCTTGATAAAGTAAAAAAAAAAAAAAAAACTCATATGGACATTAAGGTCTATTAATATTGTAAAATCATAAACTCATGTAGCACAATAGATCGGTATTGCCACTATGCGCTATAGCGGCTGAAGTTCAATTATCACAATTTTACTCAGTAGCTTAGTTTTTTAGGTATAAAATCGCTACAGCTAGTTATTTAGAAACACCTGACAACCGTTTGCAGAGCACATAGAATTAATTAGGTGAAAAATTATACCAACTTAAGAAATTATAAAAAATTAAAAAAAAAAGTTGCTTATATACGTTTGTGGGCACGCTAATTTCTCAATTTTTATCTCCTAATTCGTGCCTTTTTCCCGAAATAAAAAGCATCTGTGTGAATGTTCACGTTGCATGTGTTTACGCATGCCAATGTCACCCATTCACCCGTATTTCATTTCCTCAAACAAATACACATGCATCATATCGTAAAATATATATAAAAAAACTATATATTATTTTGCCTTTTTCAATTTTTTTATCATTTAGGATTAAAGTATATCTCAATCATAATAGAAACTCATGAATTATCTATATTTCGTTTGTTTAATAGATATTGAAGAAAACTAAATACACTTTTTACAACGAACGGAGGTTGATTTTAGGATGACAGTTGGGGAGCGAGATTTAAACAAAGAAGAAGAAGGAACGGGTTAAACGGGCAAAGAAGCTAGGCAAGTTATGTTTAATGCTCATGACTCTGCTAATAGGACCCCTGATAAGGAAATTAAAGAAGGAGCAAGTATTGTCTTTATCTCTGACAACAAGGGACAGATGGTGCAAAAAGGGAGAAGAATTGAAGTCAGAAATGGAGAGAAACATTGTCAACCATTCGCTGACATTTCAGTAGATTATTAGAGAGGTTGTTACTCCATGTCAGCTCTCCTTACTGACACGACGGCATGAGAATTATTCTAAAGTTTTATGTAATCATTTCATTTACTTCTTTTACAAATTTGAACGCATATATTATAAGGTCAACTCCTCTATGGAGAGAGTTTATGTTTTGTAATGAGATTTTAGGTGAATTGTTGTTTGTATTCGATCTCAGTTGCGTTTAGCTGATTCTCGTTTTTTACTGAAATTACTCAAAGTTACTACTCATTCTTGTTTCTTCTCTTTCGATTCTATCTCGATTCTATCTCAACGATATAAGATAGTTGCACTTTCTCTATTGTGATTTGAGTGAACCAATATTTTGTCTATACTAAATTCAGACTATTTAACTTACATTTTGAACAAATTCAGTTAAAAGTAGATTTTGATATCTATGCAGATTTTGATCGGAAGATTTATTTGGTCCGAAACTCTACCAACTCGGCTTAACACATAATTTGGAATGTAAATTGCAAGTAGTCTGCTAGATTTATATTTAAATAAATATGTAAATTTTAAAGCTGTTATATCTCAATGGTATAACGCCAATTTTGCAAACTAAATGTTTCAAGTTCGATCTTGTATGGAGGCAAGACATGAGATTTTATTATATTAGACAGATCAAGATTTATATCTAAACTCAAACTTTAAATCACTTTAGATTTCCGAATTTAGATAAATTTGGTGTCAAGATTGCATCTTTTGGGCATGAAGCCTCATTGAAGCTAGTTAACGATTGTGCAATAGTTTTTCAAGTTCGTATTAATTATTCTTATAATTTATATATCATTGTTAAATATATATATATATATATATATATATATATAGAGTAAGGCTGGGGTGCTATGGATAGCATAGAAGCCTCTATGCTACGGCTCAATATTTAAGTTTTCAAAATCCAAACGGTTGATCCGAACCGTTCATCTTATTCTCCATATTAATATCTGCTTGGAGACCAAATTTTATAATTTTCTGAATTTTTTTTACTATTTATTAAGCCTCTTTGAAAATCGCTAATCCAACGGTTTTACTGTTTTGTGCAGCCACCGTTGGATCAACAATTTTGTAAAATACTTAATAAATAGTAAAAAAATTCAGAAAAATGTAAAATTTGGTCTCCAAGCAGATATTAATATGGAGAATAAGATGAACGGTTCGGATCGACCGTTTGGATTTTAAAAACTTGAATATTGAGCCGTAGCATAGAGGCCTCTATGCTATCCATAGCACCCCAGCCTTACTCTATATATATATATATATATATATATATATATATATATAGCATAATTAAGTTACAACTGGAACAGCTAGCCTGTGCAAAATCTCCAAAGGATAATCTCTGCGAACCTCATTAGTATTTGTTTTGTTTTCTTCCAAATCTTTGTATTATTTTTTTATTTTAACATACAAATTAACTAACTGTTGTTTAATTTGAATAAACGAGTTCCTTTAATAAGTTCATAAAAAAAAAAAGTCATCTCGTGCTATGTACATTTTGATTGTCAGATGGGCTTTGAGGTTCGTGCAAAATAATTCACTAACAATATATGCTTGTTTTTAATATTTCTATCTGTTTCTCTATCCAGTGAATTTTCTTTGCACAAATATCAAAGTTCATCTGACGGTCAAAAAGTGTCATATCACAAGATGATACTATATATACATAGCACCGTAGCTCATCTCAAATGATATGATATGTAATAGAAATATAATATTATATATTTTAATGGAAAAAATACATGATTTTTATTTTTATTTTTATTTTTGAGGGGTACAAGTAAAATTCCTTCTCTACAAATGAGCTGATATTATTGACAGATCTCTGATGATGTGTCCCTTATCTATATTTAAGAAGAGAATGAGAATGAGAATGAGAATATATTGTAGATGTCGACAAGTATGATATTACTAATGGTATTATATATTAAGGTTTCTTTATAATAATAAAATACATCAGTTATTACTTAATTATAATCTCAACCAAGTCTTGCTAGATTTTTGACTCAGTCTTTAATTTCCAAAGATAGAAATAATCGAAAAAGATTTGCTGACATACGATCCCATTCAGAACCTTTTATTTATTTATTTTTATTGATATACATGCCATATAAACTTGCAAATGGCATATGTACCATTTTATAATATTTATCTATCCAGACTGAAATACGAGACCTAAAATGTTCGTTTCACCATATATTTTTAACATCTTGGAATTGTATTTATTTGTGTATAAATTTGCTGAATACAATATTGTTTTATAGAAATAAAAAATATATATATATATAGAGGTGGGCTACGGTGAGTTGCGAAGTAAAGCGCGTTTCTACTTCAGGCCGTATTTTTATTTTGAAAGTCCAAACAACCGATCCGAACCATTAGATGTTTAATTCATATTGAAATGTGCTTGGAGACCAAATTTTACATTTTTTGGAATTTTTTTACTGTTTATTAAGCATTTTTGAAAATTGCTGTTTTGCTGTAAACAGTAAAAAACAGTAAAAAAATTTTGACCATTAGATCAGCGACTTTCAAAATTGCATAATAAATAGTAAAAAAGTTCCAAAAAAATATAAAATTTGGTCTCCAAGCACATTTTAATATGGAGAACAATATGAACGGTTTGGATCAATATTTTGAACTTTAAAATCGCAAAATATGAGCATAAAGTAAAATAGTCACTTTACTTCGCAACTCACCGTAGCCTTACTCTATATATATATGATTTAGAAAGTTCAGCTGTTCTTCGGCGCATATATTTTTAATTTTCAGTGCAAAATCGATAGGCAACGCTAATAATAGACTAATAGTATAATGTAAAGACAGCAAATACAAAAACATCTAAAATCAATATACATAACTATATAGATTTAAACTAAAAATTTATTACAAAGAAAAAAAATGAAACATGTTAAATATTTGTTAATCGTGCTGGGAACTCCCATCCGTGATCCACATGTTAATCAATTTGAGGCAAAAAATATATATAGCAAAATGTAACCCAACAATTCTCCGTTGAGATCGGAATATGCTGTTATTCCTTTGGAATAAATTTTATTTCCCAACTTTTATAAGATATCACTAATTACAAAAAGCTCGTAACTCGTGAGCCGTTCGAACTCAACTCGGTAACGAACTCGCTAACAGCTCGTTCATTAAAAATTTGAGTTAGTCTGACTCGACTTGAGTAACTCATTTAACTCATGAGTTGAGTTCAAGTTGAGCTCAACTGACTCGTTACAAACTGTTTCGTTTGATTAAGTCAACTCTGAACTCGTTTCATTTGATTTTTTGTTAAATTGTTGTGCTTTTTTTAAAAGTTTATTAGTTTGTTAAATTGTTATAGAATATTTGTTAATTCAATATTTATTTCTCATATTATTACATAAGAACACCTTAAAAAAGTTAATTCATGAGTCACGAGCTAACTCGAGTTACAAATTAAATTCGAGTCAGCGAGCCAGCTCGGCTCAAAATTCCCAACTCGACTCACTATCTTCCGAGTTAAATACGAGTTATCCATAACTCGAGCTAACTCGTTAGCATTCCTAGATATCACACTTAAAGTACAGGACTTATTTAGAAATAAAATATTATTTACTGTTGTAAAGGAAATTGATCGAAATGATTTTTGAAAAATCGATTCCACTGCACCAATGAATTTTTTTGAAAAATCCCACGTTTGCACCAAAATTGGTATGATGAAATCGATTTTTTAAAAAATCAACTCAATTCCGTTCCTTTTTAGCAGAAAATAATATTTTATTTCTAAATAAATAAAATTGTAAATTATACAATAGTTAAAAAAAAAGTAAAAATAATGTACACCAACACAAGTTTTGTTACTACTAGCAAATAACTTTTTCTAATAAAATCTATTCCGTATCGTACGTCTCCATAAAAAAAAAATTGAATCGTTTCCGAAGAATAAATTTAATTAAAAATTATGGGAGAATTTCATATATATCACTCAAAAACTGTGAAATTACATATTTATCATCTAAAAATCTAATAACTCACATATTTACCCAATATAACTTTAGTATATATCAAATATATCCAAAACTTAGATTAATTATGTTTAATTTTTTTTAAACTATAATTAATCAAGGATTAACTTAGCACCCTCTCTTTCATTCCTTAGAACTATTTTCTTATATAACCAACATAAAGATTAAAAACAGATATTCCAAACTGAGTCAGTAAAAAAACACAAATTCTCAAATTTAGTTACTATTTTGATAAAGGATAGCGATATCAACGTCGAAATAACTTGTTAGTTATATTTTTATATAATCTTAAACTTAATTAATCTCATTTTTTTGATTAATTTGTTAAATATGTGAGTTATTAGATTTTTAGATGATAACTATATAATTATAGAAATTTGGATGATAAATACATAATTTCACAGTTTTTGAGTGGTATATATGAAATTCTCCCATAAATTATATTTACCCTCTGTTTCTCTGTTTCATTTCCTTCAATACTTTAGCTGTTGTAGGTCATAGGAACAAACGAATAGTTCGAGTTTGATTTGACGGAGTCAAAATTTCGTGATTCGAATATAATTCAAAAATACTTCGGAAATGATTCAGTACAATAAATAATTAAAAAAACCCCAAAAATATTCTAAAAAAAGAATTTCATATTTTTCTCATAAATAGTTTGTATTATACGTTTTTTTTTTCTGCATTTTATTCAGAATTTAAAACAACAAACAAAACGCAAATTATGTGCCTATGCTTTAGGTTACTACTTTAGTATGACTTTTGAAGTGGTCCCTTCGCTTGTCCGTCTTTGCCTAATAGCCAGGATCTTTATTTTTATATACTTTTTTAAACTAGACAATATCTTTATTTTTTATACCACACAACAATCACAATGTACATAGTCTAAAGGACTTGTAATAAAATAAACAGAGGAATAATTATTTGAGATACGCAGCAATGACCAGGATTTATAAACACTTTGTAATTAAAAATAGTTTCAAATCTTGTTAAACAGATCTTAAATCCATTTTTTTTTTTTCATTTTTTCTTTTGGATAGAGGGAGTGTATAAATACCAACACAAGGTACCTATCACCTTATCAAAGCTAGATCAACTACCAAACATATTTTTCCTTGTCATTTCTTATCCAAACAATGGAAGTAGGGACCCACATGTCAGTAGAAGAGTCAGAGATAATAACCCAATTGCTTGAAGCTCAATGCTTTGAAGACTACAATCATGATTTTAACTCATGTTTTAGTTCAAGCTACTATTCCAGCAACTGGCCTCAGGAAGACACTTGCATTGATCTCAACTGG
This sequence comes from Carex pumila, assembly GCA_033356055.1. NCBI lineage: Eukaryota > Viridiplantae > Streptophyta > Magnoliopsida > Poales > Cyperaceae > Carex > Carex pumila. The sequence goes on along the minus strand of JARJHM010000043.1, from coordinate 147,939 downwards.
GAAGGTTATACTGGTAATTGCAACTCAGGCGAAACAATCAAGAGAAAATGTGAAACAGAAGGCGAGCTTGATTCCTGCATAGAAGTTCCGAAAAAGAAGGTCCGCAATTTCACAACAGTAAGTTACAGTTAATATATTTTTCTTCAATTGATGTTTAAGTAAATATTTGCGAATTGGGAGGAGTTAATTTACTCAAATTATATTTCTAATAGAATGCTTCAGAAGAGAATGAAGAGAAAAATCATGATGACTCAAGCTCTTGTTTGTCAGAAAATGATTCAACTGATAAATCTAGAGCTTCAAATTCTACTGGAAAATACACAAAAAGTAGCCTTTATGCAAGGGTATGTTCACAAGTTCTGAGCTAGTAAACCAGATAATACTTTGCATATACTGCTCTTGCCAAATCAGAACTTATTTTATATTTATCTTTGTTTTGATTTACAGAAAAGAAGAGAACGGATCAACCAGAGAATCAGAACGCTCCAAAAACTGATCCCTAATGGAACCAAAGTAAGTTTTGGCATGTACTTAACATTCATTGGTATGAATCTTTGTAGTCCTGATAAAAAAAGATCTAAATTTGTGTTACCTTTTCAGGTTGATATTAGCACAATGCTAGAAGAAGCATACCAATATGTCAAATTCCTGCAGCATCAAATAAAGGTATCCACCTAAGAAAAAAGTTTGACACTCCATCCAGTCAATGCGTAAGCACCAATGTTTACCGACCAGGACCAATGTCAAAATTGGGGAATAAAAATATAAAAAGGAAGCACAAAATTTTGTGCATCTAGAAAGGAAGTATTCTTTGTTCTCCTTCTCCACTTATGTGCATACAATCGGTTAATGGAATGAATCCAAAATGTGTGTTGTATTACCTAGACATGTCCCTGTATCATTTTCCAAATACCAACCGTACTGATATGTACAACTACAAATGAGATTTTGACCTTTCTTTCTCGATTGTGCATGCAGATTTTGAGCTCTAATGAACTTTGGATGTATGCACCTATTGCATTTAATGGAATTGATGAACAAATAAGCCTTGACATGTCTCAAGCACAACAATCAGCGGTCAAATTGGCATAGAATCATTGCGGCTTATGGTCAGAAATAGTGTTAATACTCGAGAGCTTTGATTGTCTAGAAAGTTTACACCATCTTATTTGTAGCAAGAAATTATGTAAATAATGAATTTACTGTGTTTTATTGTTTCCTAAACTGTAAAATTGCTCTCCATAGGGCAGGATACTAAAGTTATTTTCCAATTGGGCATAGAACATAAAAAACAGAACCGAACTTGTATATAACTCATTTTATGAACTCCACATCGCCATTGTGTGGCTTTCCTTCTCAACCACCAAAAAAGCAGCACATTGACCCTATGAAATAAAGCATGTAAAATAGTAAAAAATAAAGAACAAAGGAATAGAGACCGTCTAAAATACTTCGACAAGGGTCATGAAATATAGGAAAAATTGATAGTGCAACCCATTATCTCATTGAAATTTGTTTCTCATTTATCAACTAATCCAGCTAATTTAATTTTCAAAACATGAACTTGCATATGCAAGCCTTTGACCCAATTAAGTGACCCAGTCAACTGTATAGAATTTCTCCAAATTCCAAAATATATGGTGTACCTAAAGTAGTCTATACAGTGGGTTTTACCCCTGTACCCCCACTTCATACTTCTTGCAATTCTTCATCACTGTGAGGCATTTCATCGAGCGCTTTCATCTCGCTCTCCATCTTACCAAGAGGACTTGCTTTATACCACCATTCCTTGAAATCTCTTTCCACCTCCATTGCTGCCTCCTCCTTTCCAAGCCTTTTCAACCCCCTGAACAAAACCCTAAAAAGATACTCATCTGGCTCAAGGCCACTGCGTTTCATCTCCTGATAAACCCTAATCACTGCATCTCCCCTCCGTGCCTTCACAAGGCTTCTCACCACTCTCGTCAACTTCCACCTCTCATCCTCCGTAAAACCATCACTCTTCTCCATTAACAAATCCGACACTAACCCATCAACCTTCAACCCTGCCTCTTCACTGTCTGACTCGCCAAACGACGAAATCAATGAGGCGTAGAGAGACAAATCGGTTTTGTAAGAGGGGTCAGTGCGAAGAAACGAGAAAACCATGAGGGATAAGTGGGGTTGGTTCTGGCGGTTGAGTTCTAAAATTATGGCGACGATGTCAGGTTTAAGGAGGCGAGAGAAAGTGCTTGTGGGGAATGTACGGTTGGGATTGGTCGAAAGGGAAAGGCGCTTGAGAGATTGGATGGCCAAGATCGATTCAGAGCTTAGCACTCGGCCGCGCTGAAGTGCTGAGCGGTTGTCACGTGAACCGCACGTGACTTGAATTCGACGGGGAGTGAGGCGGAGAAGGTGAAGGGAAACGGGAGAGGATAGAGAAGCCATGTGGATTGGCTGAACGGAGAAAGTTTGAGACTGCTTTCAATTGATTATGGAATGGACGCAAATATGGGCCTTTATTGGGCTGCACGTAACCCAAAAGCCCTCGGAAAGTGTGGAATATAAAGAATGACGAAAGCCCAAAACAAATGACAATTTTGAACTCCATTGCATTGATGTCTCCTTTATATATTTTTTCATTAATTATGAATATATTCATATAATTTCGATTAAAAAAATTAAAATTCTAAAATTGAATATTCTAGTTGTAAGTAGAGTTTATTATGGTTGAAAAGAGATTGCCCTTAAACATTCAAATAATGTCTCAAAATCTAAAATAGATATCAACAATACTATGAATTTTTTTCAAAGCCAATGACAATTCTTACTTTTAAATTTTAATTGAATTAGCGAGAGTTGTCTTTTTTATTGAAATAAATGTGCATTTGAAGTAAAAGAAGTGTTCATTATAACTGACAATAGGCGAACATAAACTACGCAAAGTCGTAGAACAAATTGTTTGAATGCATGTGAAATTTTATATCAATATGTTAGATTTTAATAAATTCTTTAGTCATTTTATATTAATATTTGAATAGCTATCATTTCAAAAATAATCATGATTATTAAATATTTCAATAAAATATAACTGAGAGCAATATATAAACATTGTTTTTTTATGTACAAAGAACTAATTCTCTATCACATATAAAAAAATACTAGTATCGTACCCGTGCGTTGCAACGGGAACATATTATAAAAGAGAAAGCACATTTTTATCTCGAACCATGATCTCTAACAATAATTTACCAATGATTATGTATTTTTTAAGTATCAATGATATCAAATAATATATCGATTCTAATCTAATATCAAACATCGTACAACAATTCAATATCAACATACAATATTATATCAAATAACATAAATAAATATATACATTGATATTTTTTACAAAAGTTACAAACTCTAATAAATCAATTGTACTGCTATGGCGAGAAATTTCCTCAAAAATTAAGTGCAAACCAAACCTAATTATTACAGGCACAAATTGCGATTTACATATTTTTCAAAATGGAATTGCAAAATCCTGAAAGGTTACAATTTATAAAAAAAACATTACAAAACATCAGAAAATAACGAAAGATGCATGTGGTGGTCAGTGGTGAGTGCCTGCTAATGAAATCTAATTAATATACAATCCACTTTCTCATATGTTGTTATTATTTTTATGCTGCATATATTGTAGTTGCTTGGATAAATTTTGGAGCTTTGAAGGGCCGCTAGTAGATCTATTTTTTTCTCTATTTTTTGTTTGTTTTGGAATTGGAGCAAGGAATTGGAATTATATAAAAAACTGAAAAGTTTGCATGCACTATATTACCGAAGCTTACCAATAGGAAGGTATTGAACATAACAAATACCATAATCCATGGTTTCATCTCCCTTTTGAGCAGCAGTTGTAGTAATTGGAGGTTGAGGCAATTCAGTTTTTAATATCGATGCCAGATTCTCATTGAATGCCTTGTCACTGTTCCTCCATTTGATAAAAATGGGTTAAGGAAATAATAGTGAAAAGCATTTTTTTCAGATTAAATTGAGAAGTGTCACAAGGCTTGCAATTTAAAGACATTATAAATGAAAAAAAAAAGCGGAGCTTGCAATTTGAACATGATTTGAAACCCTAATCTGTAAGGAACATCATTAAAAGCCCTTGTACCAATATGTTAGGTTTAATAAATAATGAATGAATGTTCTGGCATAATGTCATTTTCTGGTACTGTACGGTAGATGTTAGGTTTAATAGGACAGAACATTGATTTCATTTATTTATTTAATTATTTTTTGTGAAAGATTTAACATTAAATTTGAAGATAAGAGTAAAGCTGCCGACAGTTTTGCATCATTACCACATGCTTTGCCAATCTTGGATAGATTCCGAGGTCACCAAAACATACCTAGGTTGAATTTCTTTCACTAAACTCCCGGTCATTAGTCTATTCCTTAAACCCTAAAATCTCCAAAATAGATTGAAGTTTTTCTATTTGGAATTTGTCTTTAGGCCTAATTCCTATGCTGCTTCTTTACCAATAATATATTAGTCAAGGAATGAGATAGTATTGGTACAGAACTATAAATTAAAAAGAAAAATTGTAGTTCAATGGAGTAGAACCTCTGGCAAGGGCGACTATGTCCCTTTTATCCCCCGGCACATCATTAGCTAGAAAAAACAGGGCCTTAAAGTTAATTCAACTAAATAAAATATGCTAGAGAGATGAGTTGTTTTCGATAGATCTTCTTTTAAAGATACATTCACATATTTCTATAAAGCAATACCTTCAGAATTTAGGTCCGGAGCTTTTAAAAGGTCGAGGGCCCTCCTGTACAACCCCTGTCAGACATAAGTTTATTATTTTTGTAACTGACTGTACATATTTTTAATATGAAAATAGGAGATTATGTATCTAACCGCTTGGACTAAGATAGAGCTAGAACCTTCCAATCTAGCTCTTTCTTTAAACATCTTAGCTATACATGTCAGCACAACCCCAACTTTTAGATGACTTGGAACCTGAAAAGAGTAAATCATAATTCCATAATCACATAATATCTGCTTTACAAATGTCAGAAAATTGGAAAACAAATAAGAAGGAAGATAAACAAACCAAAATGGGCTTCAGTTCTTGTCAGTGCCTTCGTCAGCAGTTCTTCTGCTTCATTAGTTTTTATGATAAAAATATTCAGTATATGACAAGGTTTCACCTATAAAAAGGAAAGTATTAGTATTAAGTCATTATCCGACCTATTGCACAAAGTAAAAATAATTTCACGCTAAAGATGTCAGTTGGCAAAAGATCACGTCATTGAACTCTGTTAATAGGCTTCTGTACCAATAAATGTCAACCAATATTATTTGTTGTTGGTATAATAACGAAAGTCCACATCTTTAGAAAGATGGAAAATAATTGTTGTTTAGTATTGCAATCACTGAGTGGCACGTGTATTATATTGTTTTATTTCTTCCTTAGAAATGCTAGAGTTGAGGCATTACAACAAGTTGGTACCTTGAACTACTGTCCTTACCAGCGAGTCTGAGGCGAGAGAGACCCTTAGGAATGAAGAATTTAGGAAGAAATAATTAATCTAGACCGGGGATTTGTTAGTTTCAAACTGTTGTATCAGGGACCCTTTGTACCAGAAAACCTGACACACTCACCCCCAAATTTACAATTTACATAGAGACCCTTAGGAATGAAGAATTTAGGAAGGAATAATTAATCTAGACCGATTTCTGATAGCATTGAGCAAGTCGGTCTTTACTCTAGGATTTAGATTGTATCCTTCACTTCTGATCTAAAAAACAAATAAAAAGCAAAGTTGGTTAGAAAAAACAACTACAATCTGAATTTCGTTTAACATTGAAGTCGATAGAATAGAGATTGATGAGAGACCCTTGCAACGAAGGATCAATGCTTGTGTTGATGCTGAGGGGTGCGGATCTGAGGCGAGAGCGAGACAGAGATGGCGGAGAGATTTTAGGGATGGGAGAGAGACAGATAGGTAGTCATCGGTCTAAGGCGAGAGAGCGAGAGAGAGATGGCGGAGAAGGCTGAGAGCGAGGGTCTGTGCGAGAGATGGTGCGAGAGACTGTCGGAGAGGAGGCGATTAGGTTATTAGGTTTTTTTTCTTTTTTTTTTGGAAGAAGGGATCGGGGAGTGAGGGAGTGAGGGACTGAGGGAGACGTCAAGCGTTCAGTGAAAAATTTAATCCGCACCATTTTTGATACAAATCCAAAGGTGTAGAGCGAAAATAAGTGTGATAATACGTATGGCTATCTATGTAGCGGGTTCAATTAGAACTAAATGTAGACTTCTACATATATTAATGATGTATTTAATCAAAGTTGGCAAATTATTTAACTGGAGAGTTCAGATCTGATGTGATTTTATATAAATCAATCTCGATCGTTGGAGTTTCAGGACAGCCTACTCAATTTAAGATGCATAATATAGAGGAGATATAATCTACTAATAAATGTTGAATTATAAAATTAATAAAGAAGAAAAGTAGAATGCAATATAAAATACACATTAAATAAAAGAGATAAAATATTAAAGTTCGAAATCTTTCTTTTCCATTGAAATGAACAATAATATTATGAATTTTTTTTTTCTTGTGAAATTAATTATTAATTACTAATTACTTAATTTAGACTAGTACCAAAATTAATTAGATTAGTACCAAAATTCATTTAGATCAGTACTAAAATATAATTAGATTTACTATACCAAAATTAAGTTAAACCAGTATCAAAATTGAATTAAATTTACTGTATATTATTTAGTACCAAAAATTAAATTATATTTAATGTAATTAGATGTACTGTACTAAAAATAAATGGGAGGAGTAGAGGACACCAAGTCAACCGGGATACTCAGGAAAGACGCAACAGAGCTGCTCAAGATGCTTGAGGTTGATACAATGTTTATTTTATTCAATTTCAACTAAAAAAAATTATTGAAACAATTTAGATTTAACAATCAATTTTGTTTGTAAATTTGGAGATTGAAAAGCAATCAATGGATTAAATTTTTATTTAGGAGTTAAATTTATGTCTTACATGTATTGAATTTTTTTTATTGTATTGGCAAGAGCATTATTTATTTTAAGTTTATTAGCTGTTTTTATTGTATTAGTAAGAACATTGTTTCTAGTAGAAATGCAGTTTTCATTTTTCTACTGTTAGTTTATTTTAGGTTTATTGTTATTATTATCTGATGAAAAAAATTATACCTTGTTTGTTTATTTTATTAAAAAAATAAAACAAATAAATGAACTCACATCTATTATATTTGAAACACAAACTAAAACAAAATAAAATTTATTCTATTTTCTTTAAAAAAAATAATAGGGGGCTGCAATTTCACATTGTGGTTTGAGTAAATATAGAATTTTGAGGAACTAGTGCTCTTTTGGTTTATTTTTTTTTTGTTGGAGGGTATTTTTTAAAAAGTTGGTTTAAAAACTGACCAAATTGAGATTTGAGAAATGGTCGAAATTTTTATTTATACCATATTTTAAAAATAAATCAAAAAATCATGATTTTTGAAGATTTTTGAAAACATCTAGGCCGTCAAACCAATCTGCGACTCTTCAAGAATGGAGTCGCAGATTGGTTTGACGGCTTCTCAAAAATCCATAAATACAATTTAATATTTAATATATTTAAATTTTTGTGAGACTTCAAAACTAATATGCGGCCTTCTAACAGTAGAGGCGCAGATTGAATTGACAGACTATGTATTTTTGAAAATCTCCAACTCTTTGGTTTTTATTTTTAGTTTTAATATAATATAAATAAAAATTCCGGGAGAAATAGTGCATACGAACAAAGGTACTGTATCTCATTTGCATCAGAAACCCAGCAACGTGGGTGTTCCTTCCTTTTATCCTTTCCCGTTACTCAGCTCACATTATATTCATCTCCCTCCCTCTCTCTCTCTCTCTCTCTCTCTCTCTCTCTTCTTCTTATTTCATTTTTCACGATATAGCTACATCATCATCTCATTCTCTCTCCTCCCAACTTAAAGAAACCAACAGACAATTGAACTCGATTCCAACAGCACGTTGCCTCACCCGCAGATCGATTTCTTTTATTTATTTATTTATTTAAAATAAGGAGAAGAGATCAAATCAAGCTAAGGGGACCTCATAAATGTCTCCTCTACACGCTATAAAATAGTCAAATATTCAACAAACTACTATCAATGTTTATCCAATTCTTACTCATCCCCTTTCTCTCCTCCCTTCTCTTTTCCGATTGAGAGGGAGAAAAGAGAAGAGAAGAGAATGCATACCATCAAACCTCCCTCTCGTTCTTTCGGCACCTCGATTCGTCCCTCGTCTCTTCTCCTGCCGAGCCAGGCCGTGAAATTAAAGCTGGTGTCAGTGACTCGGGTTCGTGCCTGCTCAATGGAACCAGGTACCATTAATTTTCTCTTTCTTTTTCCTTAATTTTCCTAATATTCTTATGATATTTTCATCATCTCCATTTTATGAGTTACGGATAAATCCAGTCCAAATGTTTTGAATGTAAGGGAGAATCCAGTAATATGATGAATGGAGAAGTATATATACAAGAACAAATTGATTACTTCCGTTTGTATTTTTAGAATTTTTCAATCGTCCATCAATCCATCTGGCATGGGGCCGAGTCTGTACAGTCCGTCAACATGATCTGAATCTTGATTTTTTATATCCTCTGCGAACAAAGACATCTTGTGGCGTCTTACTGACATGAGATTAGTGAGTTAAGACTGGGTTTCTTTCTGTTAAACACACAGTTAGCCCTTCCGATAAGTTCCATAGATGATCTACACTTCCCGAGTGCAGTGAGCACGGAATTCCCATCCTCTGAGATATCTCATATTTTGCGCAAATTTTTTGGAAAATCTCAACCGTTGTAATACGTTGTGCGCGAATCTCAAAGCTCAAATAATACTGGCCCCTACGTCACCCCCGAATAGGCACCGGACACGTCGGTCACGCAAAATAATGAGATATCTCATAGGATGCGTACTCCCGACACACCATATTAGTGTAGTTAATAGCATGTTAGTATTGGGACCAAATTAATGTAGAGCTGCTGTATTTTGAAATTACTGTATGAAGAGTTAGGTATACAGTCTCAACAATCAATTAATCATGAAACCGGCGCCAGGCCCACTAGACACTACTTATATATATAATATCCGCATGCTTGGCGCGCGCCATTTGCTTTTATTAGTTTTTTTTTTTTTTGAGAACTTTCAAAATAGTAATTTATTTCATCAAAATATCTTAATATTTAGAGATGAAAACGGTATGGATAGATAATATCTGATCCGTATTCGAAAATTTAGATGAGAATATTTGATATCTGAATATTAAATCATTTTAAAAAATTGCCGATTCAATAGTAACTTCTAGTTTTATTGTTTTGTTAAGCCACCATTAAATTAACGATTTTTAAAGTGATTTAATAAATAATAAAAAAATGTAAAATTTGGTCTCCAAAAATATTTTAATATAATAATCATATCTAATAATTTGAATTGACTTTTTAAGCTTTAAAAATTAAAAAAAAATTAAGTACACTGCACGTACTGACGTACCTCATTTTATATTCAAACAAAACTAGCGATGTGATGATTATTTTTAAAAATAGCTGAATTTTCAACTTGTCTAAATCAAGTCACGTTATTGTCTTTGTTTTATCCACAAAGTGCAGCATCGCTATTTTGACACAATTAATTGTAAGTCCACATCAGCAAAAAAAAATGTTTGCATGAACAAAAAAATGTCCATATTAGCAGAAAGGTTATCAATTGGAAACATATTTATGCATCATCACAGCACTAGTTTTGTTTAAATGGAGTGATCTAATTGGAACAAATTAAAAGTTAAAGAAATTTATCAACTAATTTGTCACAAAAGACTAATATAAATTACATTCAGATGCTTGATTATTTTTGAAACACAATCCTTTATTTAAATGGACATTTGGAAAAAGTAGCTGGAGACAGAATTAGATTAATTAACAATTGAAGAAGTTGCTAAGCTAATACAATCAATATAAAGAACTAGTATTTGGTTCAGTGGTAATAGTCTCTATGTGAAAGATTATGAGTTCGAAACTCAAATGAGAGAAATCTTTTGTTGTAAAACAAGTGTATTAAATAGTTAGGTGGCTTGATCTTCAATTTTAATTAAAAAAAATACAATCAATACATCTTCTTATTGAACTTGTAATATCTTCTTTGGTAGGATTAAGTCAGATTAAAAAAAATGCTAAGGAGACATAATCTTGTATTGCCAAACAACTTAGTGTAGTCAGGATTTTTATCGGAAACATGCAAAAATTTTACTAGCACAATAAGTGATGTGAATTAACCATGAACTATCCAAAAGTAGACAAAATTTTCTCTAAAAGTAGACACCAATCATATTATACATAGATCTATACTTGGTTTTCAAAATAACCATCTTCTCTGGTTCAATGTGGCTCCGCCACTAATAGAGTAAACCAATGATGGAGCTCCCAAATATTAATTGATGACTCACCACACAGTGTAGAAATTAATTAATCTTGATTAATCATTAGTTGGAACTGCACAATCAGTGATGTATATAATTGCACCACATATAGTACTTTTCCAATAATTAACTAAATCATGTTTCTTAAAATATTGTGTATACGGTCCCAGAGATAAGGAGGAAAAGACAGGATTTGATTTGTGTTTGTTGACACGGAATCACTTGTGAATAATGCATTTCTTTAGAGATTAGTGACAAAATTAGGAGAATTGCGGTACAAGATGATTCCACTAGGGATTTTCATTGTCATTTTATTTATTTTTCTCTGTGAATTTATTGGACTACTTTTAGAAGTATTTTCTTAAATTAATCAAGTGTTTCATCTTGGATTTCAGGAGAGAACTTGATTTTGGTACTTTTGATCACTTAATTTGATCCTTAATTGAACAAAATAAATCCTTGTTATGTTCAGATTAAATTTAAAATACAATCAGATACTTTTCCAGTATCTTGACAGTGCATCATGCCAGTATATAACTTGAGCAAAATAGTCAAGAGAACAAGCATAGTTCCTGCCAAACTGTTAATTACTTGCTCAGTTTACACAAAGCTTACATTTCATTATTGCCAAAAATCAAACTTCCACATATTTACCATAAATAATTGTTGGTACTGGTAATTAAACTGGTTCATGTCTGTTTTATCAGGGATGAGTAATGGAGTGACAAGTGTTGGGAAGGCAACAAACATTAGATGGCATGATTGCCAGATCAGGAAAATTGACAGACAAAACCTATTACAGCAGAAAGGATGTGTAATTTGGATCACTGGCCTCAGTGGCTCAGGTTTCTTCCTAAAATCACCCTCTTATTAAAAATAATAAAAACTAAAATAGTTAGGTATATCGAGAGCCCGGTTTTTATTATTCAGAGTGATTAACCTTAAAATTTCATTAATATTAAGCTTAAAATTGATTAACCTATTTTTTAAATAAAAAAAAGTAAAAAATGAAGGAAGATGAGCACTTCATTAACTAAAAGAAACCTTTGCATTTCTAATTGTGTGAACATCTCATGATAGGTAAGAGCACTCTAGCATGTGCATTAAGCCGAGAGTTGCACTATAGAGGCCATATGACGTATGTGCTCGATGGTGACAACCTCAGACACGGCTTGAACAGCGATCTTACTTTCAAAGCCAAAGATCGTGCTGAAAACATACGTCGTGTTGGTATATACATCTCCAAAATTGATTCTATTAAGGGTTTCAATAATATAATTCTTCTTTCTTTTAATACAATAACTCCATAAAAATCCTGTTGTATGATAATTTCTAACTATTTTTGTAAATTTCTAAATTCAAAGGAGAGGTCGCCAAGCTATTTGCCGATGCGGGTGTGATATGCATAGCATGCCTCATATCTCCATACAGAATGGAACGAGATGCATGCCGCTCCTTACTCCCTGACTCAACCTTTGTAGAAGTAAGCTTTTGATCTCAAGTAAGAATTTCTTATATTCTGTACCTTTTATATCTGAAGGTCCTCGAGAAGGTCAATTTACATCAGGCCCCAAATATATCTACTAATTTCAGAGGCAACAATTGTGTGATTTTAATGGACATTTTTATATGTCAAACGGTATGAACACTAATTTGGAATACATTTTTCTCGTAACATAAAACACCAAATATCATTTAGTCAATTAATAAACTCTGCATAAATAACAAAATTCTTTTGGGGTTGTGTCAGCAAAAGAGGCCATTCTCAGGTAATCACTGCATAATTAAACAAACTATTCTTTCAGGTTTTCTTGGATTTTCCACTGGAGATTTGTGAAGCAAGGGATCCCAAAGGCCTTTACAAACTTGCACGTGCAGGAAAGATCAAAGGTGTGTTCTGCGTAGAATCAATTGGCACATACTTCTCAGTCTGATTTTGTGCATTTATTATTGCTAATTAACAAAAATTTGATTGAACATACACAGGTTTCACCGGAATAGATGATCCATACGAACCACCTTTGAACTGTGAGGTGATTTGCCACCTTCACATACCCTAATTTCTTACAAAACCATTACATGTACTATACATGTTCAGCCCCTTTTACCATTGTTTTAAATCTCTTATTTGGTTTTATTTTTTACAGATTGTAATAAAACCAAAGAATGGAGATTGTCCATCACCTCAAACCATGGCCGAACAAGTTGTATCATACCTTCAACAAAATGGATTCTTACATGCATGATTGATGTTGTGTATGAGATCATTTTCTGGTTTTTGAATAGAGCTGTAGAAGCAAATTTGTTTGTCATGGCCAGGTTGCAATAAAGAAAATTGAAGAAATGCCTTGTCAAGATAACTCAAACTGGTATCTTACCGCCGTAAAAAAATGTTTATAGCCTTCTTACCTTAATTGTTCATGCTTTGTTTAATTTTCTTCATTATTTTTTCTCACTGGTACTAACTGGTAAGACCAGTAAAGTGTATGCATGTTTCTTCAGGAAAGAAAAAATTCTGATAGCTTACATTAGTACCCAATTAGCATGTACGATGGGGCCCACATTTCAGCACAGGGCTGTTATTTTTACCCAACATGTTTCCGTTTAGGCCCCCAAATTTTATATATCAAAAGATCTAACCACAGACATAAATAAATTTCTATTCTTTAAAGCATTTAAATTCACCAACTTAAAAAATTTCGATATTGATTTGATGAAAATATGGCAGGACAATAAATTTGAAAGGCATGAAATTCTCATAAAACAAAAAAAAATTAATTGTTGGTAGTGATATACTTTAATCGTGGTCAAATAATTTCACAATGTAATCTGTAATTTTGTTCTTCAATTGGATAACAAATAAATAGTGGTTTAATTTAGACGGATGTAAAAGCTCGGCCTATAGTTGAAAAAGGGTCTTTATTCGAACTTTAGTTGGGCCTTTGTTGGAATAAGGGATTCTTTCTGGACTTATTTGGGCCTAAAAGTAGCAATTTCTAAAATAACAGCCCAACAAACCCATCAATTTAGGTTAACATAATTTACAACTCTTCCTCGCATACTCTATTATATATTTTTTTAATAGAATCAATTTTAAATATTTTAACAAGCATGAAGCATCATTGATTTAGTTTTTTTATAAAAAATAACTCCACCGAACAGGATCGGTGGAAGCACAAACATAGATTGTACAGATAGGTCATAAAATGGCTTTACCGATCTAGTGGATCGGTGGAGCAAATGTCTTTGTGCCTCCACCGATCCGCAAGATGAGTGCAGTTATTTTTTGTAAAATTCAAATTAATAATGTTTCTTTCGTTAAAAATATTAAATTTGGTTATATTTAAAAAAAAATCCCTATATTACTATGTGTACAATATGTCAATATGTGTATCTGGCAAAAAATAAAATAATAATTCAAGTATTTTAAGGTATTTTTATGTCTTAAAAAAGAAGTGATTTAAAGAAATTTAGACCTTGCTAGACGAAGAAGTGAGAGGAGAGAAAAGGCGGTAACAATATGAGATTTATTTGCTTCGCATTTTTATTAAGAAAACATTTAACTTCCTTGATCATTTAAAAAAAAACATTATTTTTTTTCTTTTGTTTATTTTTCAACAATTTCATCTGATTTCTTCTCTTTCTAATATTTTATGAAGCACTATTTTTTTTTTAGTACACATTCATAATTTCAAACCTGGAACCTCTATATATAACAGAGTTTAGACACTAAATTTGTATTAATCTTTTACACCTTTTATTCTTACTATTTATTAATATAATACATAAAAATATTTGTTTTAATCTAATATTATTTCATCTATTTTAAATACTACGGTGCTATGAAAATTAAAATTATTTAGTTTCAATTCCGTTTTAACTTGTCTACTGAAAAAATTAAATAATACTCGCATGTTCTTGCATCTCTTTTAAGGGTGTAAACGGATATGGATAATCCGCTCCGTATTCGTTTCGTATCTAGAGATTATCCGAATTTGGATTAAACAGATACGGATAATTGCGGATACAGATACATATATTATTTGTATACGGATACGGATAATTTCATGAATGTAAATATATATCCGTATCCATATTCGCAATTATTCGGATCCGAAATTGCTTCTAACCGACTATAACTTTACTGCTCTGGATAAAAGTTGTTATATAATTATTTCATATTTATTTCAGTCTTGGTTGTGGGATAAATGATAATACGATATAGTTTCCAATTTAATATCTTTTTCGCTGATGATGGTGCTACAATAACGTTATTTTATTTCCTTTTTACCTCTGTTTTTTCACTCTTCATTCTTTTTTCATTTAAAACTTTAGTCCGTAAATGTAGTATGCTTTTAGTCTCTGTTAAATTAATTTTACCATTGTTTCAAGAAAACAACGAGACACTCTTTTGTATTTTAAAGTGTATAACTCAATTATATGATAATTATTCATTTCGTATCCATATTTGAATCTGTATTCATAGATTATTTGATCCGTATCCACATTCATTTTAAGTGGATTTAATTTTAAATTTTGACATCTATTTTTTATATTTGCTCATTAAAAGACAGATACAGATATAGTATTAACATTATCTGCTCTAAATCCGCTCTGTTTACACCCCTATTTTCTTTACATACACTCCACCGTATAAAAGAACACTACGGCCTGCAAACGCACTTTCCTTTCCTTTTATTTGTTTTGATTTTAATTTTGCCTTTTTATCTTTTTTCTTTCTTAATGGTGAAGGGTTCTTTTTTAAACCTTGATATGATATGCATCCCATAGACGTCCTAAGAAAAAGTGTTAGCGTGATTTTCGGAAAGAAAAAAAAATAGAAAAAGGAAAAAATAATCACGAAATAACATGCGCAGCAAACTTTTGTTTCATGGCCCACTATTTAAAATTTTGACCGTTGGATTACCAAAGAGTCGACACCTCCTCTCCTGCTTTAAATTCAAGTGGAGACAATTCAAATTGTGTGTGTCCAAGCAACTAACAGGAATTTGTTATAGCGGAGTAAGACCAAAGCAAAGCCATCGGTTGCATGTGTTTAGTTGGATTGCTTCTTTCATTGACATATATAAATGAAAAAAATATATATTGATGGTGATATTTTCTGACGAAATTCTGAAGAAGTATAAGTTTTGCCTAGTCAGGAAAGAAACTTCTGATCGATCCTGCTAACAACTTCACTTTACAGATGCAGTAAGTGAAATTCATTCAGCAGCTAGAGGGAATAAAGAAAGAACAATGTCTATGTTAAAAACTAATTAGCTGATCGATCTCTCTTTCAAGTGAAAATTAGTCACATTCTGAAGGGATGGGCACTAGGGGTGTTCATTGGTTCAGTTCGGTTGAAACCGAACCAAACTAGGTAAAACAAAGTTATAATTTGGTTTCAAAAATAAAACCGAACCGATTTAGCATTGCTACTTCAATTTATTCAGTTCAAACCGAAATATATTAAATTTTTTACTATAAACAATTGATTTATAATAAACTGAAATATATTAAGAAATAAACGGGAATAGTAAGAAATAAACTGGGATATTAAGAAATAAATCGAAGTATTTACAACAATTGATTAAGAAATAAACCAGGGTATTAAGAAATAAATCAAAGTATTTAAAACAATTGATTAAGAAATAAATCAGGGTATTAAAAAATAAACTGGGGTGATCCGGACCAAATTTATAATATATAAAAGTTCAGTCGGTTTGGTTATTTTGGTTTTGAAAATTTTCAAACCAAACCGAAGTTATAATTTGGTTTTAAAATACAAAATGAACCAAACCACTAAACTGAAAAAACCGAACCGTTTAGTTCAAACTAATTTGGTTCGGTTCAAAACCGAATAAATCGAATCCAATGAACACCCTAAAGTTAAACCACCCCAGAATTGAAAATATTTAGTTTTTTTTTTTTAAGTTTCTAATTTGTACAAAAATTATTACTATTAGGCTATTAGCTCTGTTCCTTCATAAAAAGAATTACAGCACAACTTATTTATATCTAGTCCTTAAATCTTAATTTTCTAGTTTTACCTTGTGAGCTGTTGATAATTTAGATTTTAGAAGCTCATTCACAATACTAACACCTACTGACTTTGTTGGTTAAAAAGAAAAACAATAACAAGAAGATCCTTAATTGCTGACATCTTTTCCATTACACCAATGAATGGCGGTGCTTAGGCCATGTTTAGCAGCTATTTAAAATTAAGGATGATTAGATCTCTTATTCTAAGTTAAGATGATTTAAATTATTCTTGTCAGTATGAATTTGTTATTTAAGTCATTGCTTAAAGAGAAAGAAAAAAAATGTGTCTCTGACAGTGGATTCTACAGACAGAGTAATTAAGCTAATCTGTTTAAAAAAAGAGATTAACTTGATCTATTGTAATTCAGATTTTTTTCTAGAATGCGACAATTAATATTTGGCGAACTTAAAAAGTGCTGGGATACAGCTTGGACAGGATCCGACTTTGCTGCTCTCTAAATAAGAGAGCAGGACTCTATTATTTTTAATCGGACCGTTGAATTTTTTCATGCACGGATCTCAACACAGATGAACGGTTCGATTTAGAATAACAGAGTCCTACTCTCCTATTTGGAGAGCAGCAGAGTCGGATCCTGTTCAAGCTGTATCCCAGCACTTTTTAAGTTTGCAAAATATTGATTGTCGCATTCTATTCTACCAGTTATGGATGGGAATGTTTCCTGCCATTTGCGAGATGTTGAACTGAGCACTTAATTAAACATCGCCATAACTTGTTTGAATAGGTGTAGTGCAATTAAAAATTTGTACTCCTATAAAAAGAACGATCTGAATTTAGCAACATATGGTACCGAAGATTGTACGAATTAAAATATTTTTATTCGCCTCCTCTCCTCCCCTCGTCCTCCTCATCGATCCTTCTCGATCGATAAGTTTCCGGAGTAGATTTGTTTATTAGGACGTCCTATATTCAGAAAATATTATTATTATTATTATATAATTGTTCACTCGATCACAAGTCAATGTGGGTAGCAACTTTGATGATAATGACTCGTTACAGAATGTCATGGTCAGGCCTACGCCACAGATGATTCGGAGCACACCGCATTCCATCTGGGGATCCAAGAGTACGTCGTATCCTCTGAGATATCTCATATTTTGCGTGAGCGACTCGTCCGGTGCCTATTCGGGGATAGCACAGGGGCCCACATTATTTGAGCTTTGAGATTCGTGCAGGATGTATTTGAACGGTTGAGATTCTCCAAAAAGTCGCTCAAAATTATGAGATATCTCAGAGGATGCGAATTGGGGATCCAAAGTCCTAACTAACAATGAACTGTAAGGCTGAATGAAACGACTGGTGCGAATCCAAAGTCCAGCAGAAGCTTTGATCCTCTACAACGAGGTGTAGCCACTACACATCTTCCAACCTTCAAATCTCCAAATGTCTCCAAATGTCGTTGCCTAATTCACTATATAGTGATAAATGAATTATTCAGATTCGGTTCGTCAAAGTTAAAAATTTGTGATTCGAAAATAATTTAGATATAATTCAAGAATAATTCGAAATTATCTAGACTAGATATCTCAGTCCTGCAAAAACACAAAAAAAAATATTTTGAGAACATTCGGAAAAAAATCTTGAATTATTCAAGTTTAATATAGTCAAAGTTTGATCAACTGAATAATTTAATATTAGGTTTGACATTATCAGATCTAAAAATAAATTATTCAGATTTAATTCGATAATTATTTACAAATCTTGTGATTATAGTTCACTGTTCACATCACTAACTGTGCAGCAGATATATGTAGAGGATAAGGAAGGATCCATCATTCCATCTAGAACAGAAAGTCCACAGAACGGCCACCATGCGCCGAAATAGGAAGCCGCACTACCGGTCCACCGCACCTCTATTATTCGTTTTGTTTACGGCCAAATTTTATAAAAGTTAATGAGAGCATCTACGTTTCTGAAACTCTTGGAGTTTCTAATCTGATGTGGCATTTTTTAAACAAGTTTCAGGGATGCAGATGAGTTTCTTATTTAGCAACTTTGTTTCAAAATTTTTTAATAAGAAACCGTTTATAAACTCTGATGTGATCAAATAATTCGCTGAAATTCTTTTCACTAATAATTTATTTGCTTATGTGGTAATTAAGAAACTTTAATTTTAGTTTCAGAGATGTGGGGGTTTAGAAACTTTTAGAGACAAAGTTTCTAAAAATTAGTTAACAGTTATTTAGAAACTCCAAGAATTTCAGGAATGTAGATGCTCTGATATTTATTAGATGAGAATCATAGATCTAGATAATGATGGGACTCAGTTGAATTCCTGCCAGATATATATGAAATCAATAGATGTTGGGTTTACGAAAATATTTAAATAAAAAAATAATGAAAGTGTTCATTTAATGGTTTAATTGATTTAATCACTGTTTAATTGTCATTTATCTGCTATATATTCAGGAGAGGATCCATAATTTTTCTTGGGGGGCAAAAAAATATCGAATCGGGTTTAAACCCATTAAATAATTAGATACTTGATAAAAAAAAATAATACTATGACTTGTAATTTTTAATTCTTTAACTTATAATTCTAATTACTAATCATAATTCAAGAATTTTATTTTCATTTTAATTATAAATTTAATCCGAATTATAAATTAAACATTCAGAAGGGACAAAAAAATTTCAAATATAACAAAGTCGATCGAAATGTCCCGATCACTACTAAAACTCAAAATCCAAGAGGGGGGAGGGGCAACTACTCCCCTGAAACTACATGGGTCCGCCCCTGAATATATATTTGAAAATTTTTAAAGCCAGTTGTAGAAAAAATAATTATTTAATTTAATCACAAGTTTAATAAGCTTTTGGTAAATTAATATTATCTCGTCATTTTTTTATGCATACAAATAAATTGTTAAGACGTTAACCTCAAATCCTACAAAGTCAACACATCAAAATATTGGAAGTAAATATAACTTCTAAGTTCTAATAGTTAAGAATACAGTAACAATTTTAATGTACGGAAACAATTAAAAATTAAAAAAGGAACCACCAGATCTATAATTTACTGATAATAATAGCATTCTGCTGCAATTTTAGACAAACAAACAGAGGATGTCGATATTCTCTTTCTTGCATAATTGTCTGGCTCCAGGTCGACCAACCACCAATGCCATTCTGGCTCAAGTCCAAAATATTCTTCTTGCTCAAAACATGTGGTGAGTCACCGACATGTGGGACCCATTCTGGCATTCTCAAGGGTTGATCAAATGTGAGTCACTACACTAGATGCTACATATGGACATGTTTCAGAAAATTCAATTTCCTGCTATACTCTATTTCCATTTTTTCAATTTGCTATTTTGCTTCATTACTCGGCAAAATCACAATTCACAACCACCTGCTTTAGTGACACACTTTCTTTCTGTCTCCCATTTCCTCTCTGCTCTGCTCTGCTCTTTCTAGGCTGTCCCATTTTCTTCTCTTCTCTTCCATTAGCTTGGTACAAAATATATCTTCCATTAGCTTGGTACAAAATATATTACTAAGCAATCTCTTTCACAACTGTGTGTGTAGTCTGTCTCTCTTTGTTGGTTACTAAATCCTAAAAGAGGTAAAAAAAAAAGGAAAAAGAAAATGGCATTCCAAGGAACAACAACAAAATGCACCGCATGCGAAAAGACGGTGTACTTGGTCGACAAGCTCACAGCCGACAACCGAGTGTATCATAAGGCATGCTTTAGGTGCCACCATTGCAAGGGAACTCTCAAGGTTTATGCAATTTTCTTTTTCTATCAATTCCTGCCTTGCCAATTCAGTATATATATATGATCCCCTCAATTTCTAGGCTTTGAGGGGAAGTTTTCAGGGGTATATTTGACCACAAAAGAAAAAACTGACTATTATATTAAGAGCAACAATCTAAGAATCAGCAGTAAGATATATATATTTCAAGAAATAAATTAGTAAAGACTAAGATTTCAAATGGAAACTTTTCCAATTTCAGTTGGGAAACTACAATTCGTTCGAAGGAGTGTTGTACTGTCGGCCTCATTTCGATCAGCTTTTCAAAATGACTGGCAGTTTAGACAAAAGCTTTGATGGTAAGTAAACACTAAAACTTTATCAAGTTTACCCAATTTACCCAATTTTTTATCTTCACAATTTTATCATTTTTTAATAGAAAAAAGTTTGATCAAATTTGCACATGGATTTTTCAGGTACTCCAAAGGTTGTCAAGCCTGAGAAACATATAGAAAATGAGGTACTTCAATTAAAAAAACAAACCACTTTCTTTTTTAAGTACTCACACTGATCTATGTTATCATAAAACTGATATGATCAGTAATTTTATAAAGTGCATTTGTGTTGTTAATCGTGGCTAATACGGTAAATGTTTTGAACTTGGTTTTTTAGTAGTTTCATAATGTACCAGTTTTGCATTTCTCTTTTGAAATTAATAGTAATTTATAAGAGCAATGGTAGGTTGAATTTGATAACAATTTGTAAAATTTACTTGAACAGAATGCTGTCAAGGTCTCAAGTCAATTCGCCGGCACAAGGGAGAAGTGTGTTGACTGCAAGAAGACAGTTTATCCAATTGAAAGGGTAAGGCTAATTAAATCTTTATCAGATCTTGTTTTCACTTTTATATATCCATATTCTCTGAGACATAACTGGAATCCAAAGAAGAAGAAAAAAACATAATATTATGACCAAATTAATATGAGGGGTTTTCATACTAATTGTACCAGGAAGTTCTTACTTAAAGACCTCAATATTAAAAATATAACAGCCATTATTACAACTGCTGGCAGATTAATTATGCATTTTCTTATTGAAATTTGGATTATTTAATGATAAATGCATAGTTCAGACAGCATAACTGCACGCTTTCTACGTACTTGCTTTGCTGATGTAGGTTACAGTAAATGGCACAATGTATCACAAGAGTTGCTTCAAATGCACCCATGGCGGTTGCACAATCAGCCCTTCCAACTACATAGCACATGAAGGAAAGCTCTATTGCAAGCACCATCACTTGCAGTTGATCAAGGAGAAAGGAAACTTCAGCCAACTTGAGAACGATGGCGAGAAAGTAAATAACGGCGCTACTGCACAAGCTGAGATTGTGGAGTTGTAATAATCTCCTGTTTTGTACTCTTTGGTTGCAAGTGATTGATCTATCGATGTTATCCTTTGATGAATAATACACAAATAGATTGCATGAGGAGGTTTGTGTTTGAATTATAGTCAGTTTGATCATGTCTTAAGTTCCTAAATTTTCCTTATAATTTATCAATGTGATGCATTTTCCGGACTAGAGAAATAAATTTGTTGTTCACTGTTAAGTTCATATGCTGAATTTACTGCCAAAAATGCCGAAATTTTTATTTGTACCATAATTAGAAAAAAAAAATAAACCAAAACACCCTAGATTTTGGAGATTTTCATATTTATCCAAGCCGCACAACCAATCTCCGGCTTATTTATGGGGGCGGCAGATTGGCTTAAAGGTCTCCAAAAGTACAAAAAATGCATTGTAATATGAAATATATCTAAGCCAATTTGCGCCACCGTAAATGGGCTGCAGATTAGCTGTGCGGCCTGGGTAAATATAAAAATCTCCAAAATGTAGGATGTTTTGGTTTTTTTTTGTTGGTTATGGTATTTTAAAAACATTCGGCCGAAAATGTATATTCTGATCAACTGTTAATTGCACTTTTTGAAAACACTATTCATTTAATTATTCTACACAAATATTCAGTGCCTATATACTTTAAGCATCTCATAATATTTGTTTGTGTACTCTCAAAAATTACACAGACACTGAAATTCTGAATTGTTCCATCTCAATCATAACTGTGCAATGATAAATGTTTGAAAGCAAGCTCAAATGATACACAAAAGGATAAAAATTTCAACATCTGGGCCCCAGTATTGAAATCATTGCTGAAAAATAAATGGCGAAGTTTAAAATTGGATGCCATCATTAAGTGGCAATTATTCAAATTAGGACCAACCTAACTTTGCAATAAATAACATGTGATGTGATGAGCTCAGTAACCTTGCTTCTTGCTTCTACCCACTAAACCAATTACAAAAATAAATAATACTAGTAGTAAAAGTAATAATATAACAGTAATTAAAAATATTATTATTATAAACAAATATATAAATAAAGGTAAAGGAATAGATGGAGGTTTTGTAATGGACCTAATGGTAAAGAAGTGATCTATCACTTCATTTATTTGAGTCCCTTTTAATTGGAGAACCCCAGCTAATTGCAAAACATTTATTTTGGATGTTGTAATTAATTTTTGGTTTTGGTACTTTTGATATATTACGTTTTTTTTTTCAATGGAAAAATGGAAACAGGGAACTCTGTTCTTCCTTTTCCTTTTTAAGAAAAACTATTCCATTAATGGAAATGTTTTCAGCCATGAAAAAGAATTATTGCCGAACTCAACTCAATATTTTTTTTTCAATATTTATAACCTGTTCGGTACAATTTTTTATTTTTAAATCATGAGTTGAGGGTAGAGAAGAAAATACGTGACACGCAGTGATGTGATATGTAGGGGCAGAACCAGGATTTGAATTTGGGGAGGACTGAGCCGTCAAAAGACGAAAAAACAATTGCATGGGGGATGCCAATCGGTATACATATGTAAAAAACAATATGAAAATAACCACCCCCATAAACAACTTCCGATTTTATAGGGGGTGAAGGCCCCCCTTTGCTTGTACCTAGTTCCGTCCTTGGTGATATGACAAACACGTTGTGATTTGCTCACGTAACGTGACGTGATGTGATCAATTTTTTTTTCACGTGACATGACGTGACGTGATTAAAATAGTGGCGGACGGTCACGTCACGCGAATGGTCATGTTATGTGTAGTCACGCTGTGACCATACGTGACGTTAATTAGTCATGTCAAACTTTTTTTTATATTCTAATTTAAATTGTTAAAAATACAGAAAAAAAAGATATAAAAAATATGAAAAATTCTAAAATAAGTAAATAATGTCGTAATTTCTTTTTTTGAGAAAAGACCGTTGGACATTTGACATTACTTTAACAATTCAAATTATAAATATTCATTAAATTAAACTAGAGAAAATAAAAACCAGTGCTACTTGATTTCTAGTATCACTAAATCTACACTAAAAGAAAAACTTCAATATTCTATGCGTAACAAAAAAATTAGATATTATATGTTTCATACTGCGACATGATGTGATGTGTAATTTTCGCTCGAATATAATTACGTCACGTGAATGATCATGTCACACAACACACAAGTCACGTCACGTAATCGATACACGTAACGTGACGTGACTGATCACGCTGTGACTAATTTTCTTCTCTAGTTGAGGATCAAACCACCCAACACCCTCTTTGTAGGTTTCAAATCTATTACTTTTTACATAAGAACCATGTATCGTTGTTCTCATGTATCGTTGTCACTAGATTAAAGATAGATAGATTATTTGTTGGATGCTCTTTTTGATTAACAAAAAGGCTCAAACCTTCCATTTATAATATATGGTCGAGTACACTATACAGTACATATATTGCACAGGGTCTTTCTTGCAGTCCTCAATTTGAAGTTGCTTTGGAAAAATTGGCACGACTATTATATATATGGGGTTATACAAATGATACACTATAATGAAGTAATTACCCCGACAGTAAGATACCAGAAAACGAATGTTTATTTATTATCTCGTTGGTACCAATTTGATTAAAAAAATAATAGCAACAATGATAATTATAATTTCCTACAGTAAAAATAAATGGAACCTACTGGCCTGTTGGGCTTACAATTGAAGAAGGCCATCTTCCACAGAATTGGCCCGCTGAAATCTGATAAAATCTTTGGGCTTTTTCCCAAAGCAGAAGCCCAATTATCTAAGGAATATTCCCACTCAAGTTTTCTCTTCCTGTCACAGGATTCTCTCGATTGCGCATTATCCTAAGAAGAGAAAAATTACAAGTAGATTTCATTTGAGAGACGAACGAAGAAGAGATCTGATCACAATTCACAAGCGGTACGAAAGAGCAAACCAAACACCGACCAGAAAACAAGCAGAGAAGTAAAGGAAGAAGAAATCAAACGACGAACTAAGAGGAACATACACGCTTCTCTCCTCCTCATTCGAGCATTTCGTCGAACACCTAGCGAGCATTCGTTGATTTTCGATCTCAGCTAACTCTAATCGAGATCATGGCGTCGCCTTCCTTCACTGAGCTGCCCGACGACATCCAGGTCAATATTCTCTCCTTTCTTACCCCTTCTGAGATCTCAGCCGTGGCGTGCACCTCCCACCGCTTCTCTCCACTACCCGGCTTGCCTTCCCTCTGGCATGCCATGTGTGACCGCCGCTGGGGCCAATTCACTTCTCCTGCCTCATGGGGCCCCAACTGCACCTCCCGTCATCTCTATCGGGCCCTCGACCAATGGGAGAACCTCATAGGTTTCTGGCGCTGGATTGGTCATGGGCACGGTTCGGCAACTGGGGCACATGCTACTTGCCACCCTCTCCTATTCTTCAAGTGGAACTCTAATTGCATAACTGGGTCGCAGGTCTCGCCTTGCACTGAACCTGGTTCTTATGGTGTGGTTAAATCACCGTTTGTGTGGCTGGGGATGTCTCCGGATGGTGAGATGGTGAGTTATAGTCAGCTGGAAGAGGATCTTGAGTCGGAAGTGGGTCCGGGCTCAGACCTGGTACCAGTCAGCGTGAGTTTTGTGGGACCCAATCACTTAGTGGTTGAGCCAAATGGAGGGTTCAGATCAGGAGATGAGGATATGGAGGTCGCCATGGGGATTGAGAGCGGGTCTCCACCTGATCGGGTACTTCAAACCTAAAGAAATAGCATTCTATTTCATTTTTTGCTACTACGTCAGGTTTGACAATGGGAGGTACATAAATTAATAACAATTCACTGGGCCAAAATTCACGTCTGAATCCTGTGAAATTTGAAGAATTTTTTTTTTTTCTGTTGCAAATCATCCCAGTATTTTGGTGCAGTTGTAAGTGACAGCCAAAATTTTCTCATGTATGCAAGTGCTATATAACACTGAGGGTGAATTACCTAAATTGAAATGCCAGGAAAAAATATCAGTTGAGTACCTGAAAGTTTCTCACTACATGTATGGTTAACAATGGAATCAGAATTTTAGGGCTTGATTATGGCTCAGCTATGACTTTGAGTTCAAGGAAAGAGCAGGACTAGTTAGGTACAGGCAAATTAGAAGTTAAATTGTATTATCTAATATCTTGAAAATTTTGGTGAGTAAAAAATTAGGTACATGTATTTCTTGGACAAGGTCCATGTGTAGATGAAATGACTTGTTGGGTTTTGATACAGGCAACCTTGGAGATGTACCAATACTTTGCAAACCGTACCAGTCCATGCAGTGAAAAGGGTGTGAGGAGACAGAGGAGAAGAAAGAGAGAACGAAGGAAGAGTGGTTTGGTGGCTGAGCATTTTGTCAGAATCACTCACTATTGCCCCATACCAACCAGGCCTCTGCAGGGTTTGTGGAAGGTCAATTCTGTATATTGAACTTACATATTTTGTAATTGTCAGCTGGATAGAGTAGCTCACACTTCACAATAACAAAAGTACCTCTCTTGGGGTACTTGTTTGCAGTTTTTAAAATGCAGTTGCAATTCTTGACAGCTTCTCATGCCCTAAATTTTAATGGATTTTAACAATTAGCTAGAAGTTAATTTTGACTCACAATTTTAATTAATGAAAATTGCTTTTTGTGAAGAATGTGATGTAATTCATCATCATTCAATGGCAGAAATATTTTTGAAATTATGTCTAAATATTTTCAGTGTTACTTGTAATGTTAAAAAGTTTGAAGATGTATAATTATGTACAAAGTATATACATGTCTTAAGACTTAAAAGGATGTTGGGAACTTCCAAAGTATTCCCAATCTAGGTGAAAGCACGTTCGGACACAGGTGCCATGAAGTCATGACAAGTAGTTTCTACCTTCTAGAACTGTAAGGTATATGAAAGAAGGCTTGCAACTTGGTCTGTGGAAGAATGCAAAAATCTGAATAATTTTCTCTTAGCAGGGGATATGTGAGAATAGGTCCCTGGAATTCTACCTTGTAGCATATGATGATGTTGGTGGAATAACTTGCCGACGAGTTGGTGAGCCAGGCGCACAATTCTCAGGCTACTCCCCCTTATTTTGGACCCCAAATGCTGATTTCATTGAGGCCCCATTCTCCAAGGAAGAATACAAGATCTACACAAGCCGGGAGCATATAACGGGTGATTCTTCTTCATTGGAAGAGCGGCTTGTTTCGAGAATGTTGTTTATCAATTCCAGTTATGACTTGGTTATACCTGATTTGGCTGGTGGATCAGGTGGCAATTTGAGAAATGTTGAGGGGCGGGTGTGGGAATATGATGATGGCACTTTTGGTTTTGGTTTTCTGAGAAATGATTTTATCATAGATTTGAAGCATATTGCTTTGAATGGGCAACTTTTAGATAGTGTAGCGGCATCCAGGATGTAAATATCGGCCTCCTATTATGTCATTTTTATAAGTACAATTAGTTTATATACTTTCTAATTTACCCCTTAGAATGTAAAAATTGTGCCAGTTTCAGCTTGACAATGAGCCATGTTGTAACACTGGAAGAATAATGGAATCTGATTTTTATTTTTTATTTTTTTATCAGCACAATTTACAAATTTAAATAACCAGTGTTGCATGATAGTAGGTACTAACACCAAGCCTAACTGGCACAGTAGATTTCTGGTACCAGTTTTTTCTATCTGGTTAGGTAGATAGATTTGCTACCAAAATCTGATATAAAAATCTGGTCATGGCTGTTCAGGCCTACTGAACATCCATTATTTATTAGTGAAGTGTGCCAGAATGGTAGAATTTGATTCATCTCTGATATATACAATTGAGCATAAAAAATAATACACATAAAATTAGTGGGACCTTTTTTTTTTTTGCCTACCAAGTTTTCTAATCCGAGTTAAGGTCACAATTTGACATGCGTGGAATTAGAAAAACAAACTTGGTGTGCAATGGTGCATTTTAATGGTCTGTTTTTATAATTCTCCTTACTCCACATTTAAGTTGTCAAAGTAAAATAAAAGGAGTAAAAAAGAATAAGAGAAGAATTAATCTAAAATAAATTATTCCACCTCTTCAAACGGATTAATCTACTCCAAACTTATTTCGCATATGTGGCCCACTATTATATACCTCTTAGTTTCCAACATCTTATTTCTTCAGACAGATTAATTTAAATTATGATTAAGCTATCAAACGAAATGTAAAATATAAAAAGTAAAATAAAATAGACAATGTAATCATCCATAAATTAGCACCAAACACAACCTAACATTATATTACGAAGGGAAACTTACTTTTGTAAAAGAAAAGAAGGAATTTGTGATTTGTTTTACACTTTTACTTGTGGCAATTATGTTAGTATAATTAATTTTTAGAAGCAATATATTTCTTTTTAGCAAATTATACCATATGTCATGGATAATTGCGTAGAATGAGATAAGAACTGGTAGGTCACTTCCTTTCATCTTATACGAAAGCGGGTTTACAAAATTCACAAAATCATAGGATAGAGGAACATTTTTTTTTAATCAAAAGTTGAAAACCCATCGATTTCATTTAAAAAAACTGTCTAAATGTTTGAATGTACCAAATTTCTGGTACAAAAATTGTCAGTTTTGCCCTCAGATTGAAAGTATAAGATATTTATTTGTACAATGCCCAATTTGTCAAGTAAATTTGGTTTTGGATGGACAAAAGCCAAAAATACAACTTTAGCACATGGCACTCTATTCAACATATCATTTGAGAGAACTGATTTTCTAGTAGTATTCAGTGCCGTACGTTGAATATTGTGGAAACATATAAATGAATTATGTTATCAAGAAACATAATATTACTAACTGTGTCCCTTGTGATATATTGGACATGTGGAGCTAGAGTGTAGCTTCTAGTGAGGGAAACAATACAAAATTGGATACCAACAAAGTCAAGATGATGCCGCTCAGTAAAGGCGGATCTAAGAAGATTGAATGGGGTCAATTGACCCCATTTAATTTTCAAATTTTTATATTTATGTTTATTTTTTTTATATAATTTAGTGTAAAATGTCATGATATGGTAAAATTGATCCCTATTCGTTATATAAAGTTTGTATACAGTTGATTTCCATAGATCGAAATTTTTTATATGATATGTTTGACTCTCATTATTCGAAAGCCTGGCTCCACCCCTACCGCCTAGGACATAACTGAATCGAACCAAATTAGCATTATAACCGAGCCGAACCAAAGTTTTATTTTGGTTTGTTCGGTTCAAACTTCAAACCGAAATATATTAATTCATTTATTTAAAATAATTGATTTTAATAAACCGAAATATATTAAGAAACAAACTGGGTATTAAGAAATAAATCGAATTATTTAAAGCAATTGATTAAGAAATAAATCAGAGTATTAAGAAATAAATTGAAGCGGTCCGGATCAAATTCATAATATATAAAAGTTTGGTCAGTTTGGTTATTTCAATTTTAAAATTTTTCATATCAAACCGAACCAAAATTATAATACAGTTTTAGTAAGAAGACCGAACCGAACTATTAAACTGAAAAAATCAAACCGTTTGAACCGAACTAATTTGATTCGGTTCAAAACCAAATAAACTGGACCCAATGAACACCCCTGGCCAAAATGAGGCTCAAGTAAGACCAAATTTTCCAAATTACAACCCCCACTTAATTAACAGTTCTGCCTGTCCTTTAAGAGATATTTGAGCTCAAGATCCTGAATAGTAGGAATGTAGGATGTAGTCATAAACAAATCCAATGTGAGCTGCTATCCAACTCCAAAAAGCTGTAGGTAGCAATATAACAGCTATCAAAACCTACCTAGTCCAAGTGCCATACCATAAGGATATCGGTGCCGAATTGCAAAAATAGGGGAAACCCCACAACAACCTGTAACTGTAAGGCAGGGAAACATGAAACATGTTAGATGCATAAACACAGTTTAAAAACAGAAGACATGCATCAAAATATGTAATATAAGTTTTACAGTAAATAACGCTATGCGTTCGTCGGACAGACGGAATACCATTAAGTGATTAATTGGTATACAGTTTTGTCAACAGTTTTGCATTTTCATTAAAGTTATGTACATATACTTATAAATATAAAAATGATTAATTTAACTCAACAAACTTATTAAAGAAACTTATTTTAACTTATTTCAGTGTTAACTAATAATTTTTTATGAAATTATTATTTAGAAAAACTCAAAGAAGATAAGTCAAAGTATAATACATATGATGGATAAATGCAGAAAAAAAGAATAATAAAAATGACTAACTAATTGAAATGGATGATATCCGATTTAATTAGTCGGTCGGTTCGATCTAACCAACCTTTTTTTACAACAATGATTTGTATACACTGTATATCAAAGGGGAAATATGCTGGTAAAATAATTCTTATAGAATAGTTACTGAACCAGTGAAATCTAAGGAGACAGAGTATTAAATTTCCATCCCTGTACTAGTGTCATCAAGACTGTAATAAAGTGTGATTTATTGTCACCGTACACTTCTAGTTGTAGGCTTGTAGCTCTAGCCTCTAGCAACTACTTTGAGAAGGTTTGATGCCTCAATTTAATCTATAACAAAAAAAATGTTGGATCTGCGTTATTATTTTATGGAAGGTGAAATTTAGTCTTTGAACTTCTCTACAAAAATTAAATTAGTAATATATATATTTTTTTTTGAAAATCTTTGTAAAAGCTACAAAGTCGTGAGGAGGAATCGAATTTTCAATCTTTGAGTAACCAACAATCTTAGAAATTTTCTCTGTGGACATTAAAATTGTTGTGTGGCTTGACTTCCAATTTTATTGAAAAAAAAAACAAAAAATTCACTCAAAACAGCTAGAGTTAGTTTTCAAAACTTAAGATTAAATTTGGTGCATAAAGATCCAAAAACCAATTTTGCCAATTTTCAAAAGTATTAAATTTCTGGAAAAAAAAAATTAAGGATCAAAACTCAAAATTTCTTTTTATTATTTGGCGTTTTTAACTTGCAGTCCAACTTTTATAGTTTTAAATGCTAATAAGCTATAAACAGGACAAATTAATTTGAATCGATCAACCGGTCCCTTGTAAATGTCTTCATCCGGATCTGATCTACTAACCAGTCAAATACTTTTTTTTGTGTGTGTGGGTGGTGTGTGCAGTGTGTTGGGGGGGGGGGGGGGGGGGGGGGGGGGGGATCCAATGAAGTAAATTTGTTTGGAACTTTCCAATTTGAATTCATGATAATTCATCTGAAGTGGAGTGTACATATTTCAAGCAATGAATCGGAATTCCAAGATGATCTCGGATTCAAATCGAACAGTCCCGATCCAAAATTCAAAAGTTGGGTTACTTTAGGGGATCTGAACCCAGGGCGAGAAGGGTTCATATGAGTTTAGATAAGTTACCCGATCTTTGAGTTTTAAATCTGGACCGTCCGATTCGAATATGTGATAATCTATCCAAAGTTGAGCGCACACATTTCGAGAGATAAATTCGAATCACAAAGCAATCTCGAGTGACATATTCAAATCGGACGGTCTTGATTCAAAACCCAAATATTGGGTTACTTTAGGGGATCCGGACCCGGGTTCATATTGGATTTAAACTGAGAAATCGGGTCAGAATTGGCATTCTGATTTTCAAGCATTATTTTGTGATGCTGAAAATTAATTTATACTATATAATTGAATGAAGAGAATTCAAACCGTTGAACGTGACGCATCAAACAAAGCAATTAATATATTTCTCCACATTTATTTAGTATTCATTAACCATTTTTATAAATTAAATGGCTATCTGACCTACTGTTTGCCATTAACTTGATTTGTTTCTATCTCCACAACAACTAGACAAAACATTAATATTTCTCCATAGAAATACATATAAAATAGATGAGCTACAGTGTTCATTCGCTATACATCCTTATATATACGTAATATTGAAAACGAAAACTAACAACCGTTTTTAATATTGAATTAAGCGCATCCAATCAATATAAATTTTGTCAATAATTTCTGAACATTTAAAAAGTAAATAATTTACTATTGATTGCTTGATGCATTTTTGGAAAATTTGCAGCTAATTTACATTGTTGTATCCTATACTATATATTTTTTTAAATAATAAAAGACAGGTAATAATATAGTTGAAGTAGACAAACCATTTGCAATATCAAAATTTAATATAGTCAAATAATAGGTTGAATATGATTGACCAGGTCTTTATTTAAACACAAAAATATTGAAGTTAAGTGTACCTATATAGAACAGTCACATTAGAAGATAATTAAGCAATTCGGATAAATGTAGCTCACCTACTTAACAATATAAATCATTCTCTCTCTCTCTCTCTCTCTCTCTCTCTCTCTCTCTCTCTCTATATATATATATATATATATGCTTAACTAAATTATTTGCGTGCAAAATGGGGAATCATGTACTATAAATTTGAACACGATTCACTATTTTTGGTAAAAAATTTTTTTTTTATAAGATTCAAAATTTGTCTTGACAAAGAGAAACTACTAAGAATCGCCATATCTATTTTATAAAAATAAAATAACTTTTTTCACATGCAATAAAAGTGGCAAAAAAAATGCACATTAAGATTTCTCTCGTTTGACCTTTAAATAAAGTTTGAGATGAACCTTAAAATATTTTAAATGTTGAAGAGTTAGTGTCTTGATTTTTCATTGGCATCACAGTTGCAGATTAAAAAAAATATTCATTTTGAAACAAATAAAGCCATATACTAAATTTCTCAATCAAGTATAAAAAATGTTATTCTCACAAGAATTAGGGTGTTCTAAGGTTCACAAAAGTTCCAAATAAGGTTAACTCTAAAATTTATCAGAATGACTTCAAATAATGAATCAAAACTGTTAATTAAAATTGATATACTTCACAGATGATGTATTTACAAATCAAATTTATAAAGTTTTGAATTATTTTAATATAAAGTCAAACAGTAAAAAAAATTATAAGTTAATTTTAATACATTTATTTTTCACCATTTTTTGTTGGCTTGACTTTATACTAAATTAATTTGAAAATTTATTAATTTAATATGTAAATATATCACTACCAATAATTTAAATCCGTCGTTTGAAGTTAATCCAATAAAATTTGAAGTTACACTCACCGAAAAACTCGGTGAGCACCCAAATCCTACTCGAAAAGGGGGACTAATTATTTATTTTTATATTTTCCCATAATGAAAGAGAAAATTAAAATGTGTTTCTTGAAGTACAAGAGAGAGCAGCTATAAGTAGGTGTAATCAATTTTTGATGTCTTAATGTATATCTCTGGTCAATTATCCAATTTATAAGGTTACTATAAAGATGTTTTAAGTCAATTAATAAGGTTACCTTGTTTTGCTCAAATTTGATTTTGTATTTTTTGTTGTAGTATCATCAACTCGGTCAAATTAAGATGATCAAAGCAATGGTAAATTAATTAAGCATCTGACTCGGTCAAAGTAACTGAGGATTTATTTACTTATAAATTTGATAATATTGACCTTTGTCTTTATGATTTCTATTTCTATTGTGTTGTCGTCTGAATCCTTTACTAATTCAAGTCAAAGTGTCTTCCTCAAAAGTATAAAGAACATATATATTAACAAGAGGAAGAAGCAATAATTAATATACATATCAAAGATAAGATAATGGCCCTTTGAAAGCTCTTTTTCTCTCTTCAAAGAAACTTCTCTTCATAGGACGTCAAAGTGTTGGATGAGCTAAAAATGAAACTTTTAAGTTTGGATAAAGTTCAATGAGAAATTGTCAATGCACATATATAGAATTGATTTTACAATGGGGTCTGTTGACCTTCAAAAAAAAATTTCAAAATTTTTGTATTTATAAAATATGTTTTATATAGTTTAGAGTAAAACATTATGGATACTATGAAATTGATACTCATTTTTAGCATGAAAATTTTATATAATTGATTCTCATTTACATTTGATCTCTATAATTTAAAATTCCAATTCCCTCCCGCACCTCTAAAGGATCAAAATGTAATATTTTAATGGATAAATTTCACGGGAGGTCACTAAGCTTTGCTCTTTGTTACGAATTGATCACTCAATTTTAATTTGTTCTCTGCCAACCACTAAATTTTGTATTTGTTCCGATTTAGTCACTCTGTCACTTTTTTCATTCAAAAAATTAACAGAATCTGACATGTCACTCGAATAACACATATTTTTCACTTTTCTTAATTTGTGTGGCTTTTTTGGATACTCAAAAGTTAATTTCACTCCACTACTCTAATTTTCTCTGCCATTTATATACTCTTTTTCTATTGTTTTCAAGTGAACCTAAAATGTGTTGCTTTAAGTACAAGGGGGAGAGCAGCTATAAGTAGGTGTAATCAACTTTTGTATATCTTAATGCATCTCTCTGGTCAATTATCCCATTTATAAGGTTACCTTGTACTTGTAGTATCATCAACTCGGTCAAATTAAGCATCTGACTCGGTAAAAGTAACAGAGAATATATTTACTGTAAATTTGATAGTATTGACCCTTTGTCTTTTAACTCTTTATGCATTCTATTTCTATTGTGTTGTCTTCTGAATCCATCACTAATTCAAGTCAAAGTGTCTTTTCTCAAAGTATAATGAACATATATATATATATATATATATATATATAGAAATAGGCTAATATACAATCGATTGCCCCACGTCTCTCGTGCAACCAAGTCATTTTCCGATTTCTAAAGTCCAAATGATCGATCCAAACCGTTAGATGTGTTCTCCATATTAAAATGTGCTTTGAGACCAAATTTTACATTTTTTAGAATTTTTTTACTATTTTTTAAGCCACTTTGAAAATCGCTAATCCAACGGTGGCTTACCAAACAGTTAAATCAGAACCAAACCGTTGGATTAGCGATTTTCAAAGTGGCTTAAAAAATAGTAAAAGAATTCCAAAAAATGTAAATTTGGTCTCCAAGCACATTTTAATATGGAGAACACATCTAACGGTTTGGATCGATCATTTGGACTTTAGAAATTGGAAAATGACTTGGTTGCACGAGAGACGTAGTGCAATCGATTGTATATTAGCCTATCTCTCTCTCTATATGTGTGTGTGTGTGTGTGTGTTGACAATAGGAAGAAGCAATAATATACATATCAAAGACAAGATAATGGCCATTTGAAAGTTCTTTTTCTCTCTTCAAAGAAACTTCTCTTCATAGGATGTCAAAGTGTTGGATGAGCTTATGAAACTTTTAAGTTTGCATAAAGTTCAATGACAAATTGACAATGCACATAGAATTGATTTTACAAATGGGATCTATTCACCTTCAATTTTTTTTAATTTTTTTATATTTATAAAATATATTTTATATAGTTTAGAGTAAAATACTACGGATACTATAAAATTGACACTTATTCTTAGCATAAAAATTTTATATAATTGATTCTCATTCACATTTGACTTCTATAGTTTAAAACTCCAGATCCCTCCCTCACCTCTAAAGGATCAAAATGTAATATTTTAATGGGTAAATTTCATGGGAGGTCACTAAGTTTTGCTCTTTGTTACGAACTGGTCACTTAACTTTAATTTGTCCTCTACTAGCCACTAAATTTTATATTTGTTCCGAATTAGTCACTCTGTCACTTTTTCCTTCTAAAAAATTAACAGAATATGACAAGGCACTCAAATAACACATTTTTTTCACTTTTCTTAATTTGTGTGGCTTTTTTGAATACTCAAAAGTTCATTTCACTCCACTACTCTAATTTTCTCTGCCATTTATATACTTTTTTTCTATTGTTTTCAAATGAACCTAAAATGTGTTGCTTTAAGTACAGGGAAAAGAGCAGCTATAAGTAGGTGTAATCAACTTTTGTATATCTTAATGCATCTCTCTGGTCAATTATCCCATTTATAAGGTTACCTTGTACTAGTAGTATCATCAACTCGGTCAAATTAAGATGGTCAAAGCAATGGTAAATTAAGCATCTGACTCAGTAAAAGTAACTGAGGATATATTTACTTGTAAATTTGATAATATTGACCCTTTGTCTTTATGCTTTCTATTGTCAAAGTCAAAGTATCTTTCTCAAAGTATAAAGATGTTGACAAGAGGAGGAAGCAATTATCATGAAGTCTGAAGAAATAATATATATATCTTATTTCCTGTAACATAATCAATTTGGCAAACAATATCCAAAATAATTTAATAAGGAAAGCATTAATTATTTAAGCTCAAGTGTCCAAAGAAACTTCTCTTCATAGGATGTCAAAGTGTTGGATGAGCTAAAATGAAACTTTAAAGTTTGCATAAAGTTCAATGATAAATTGACAATGCACTTAGAATTGATTTTACAAATGTATCCCTACTGTATGTTCTATATATATAGAATAAAATATTATGAATATTATGAAATTAACAATTATTCGCAGTATAAAATTTTTATATAATTAATTTTCATTTACATTTAACTTCTATAGTTTGAAACTCCAGTTCCCTCTCTCACCTCTAAAGAATCAAAATGTAATATTTAAATTATAACGAGGGTATGGCCACATTTTATTTGATGGCACTAGGCTTTAAATTTTTAATTCAATAAAAATAATAACAAGTTAACCTCTATAGTATGGGCTGGCGCAACAAATATTTCTCGTATACAAATATGTATAATTTTTTGCCAAGTGGACAATTATTTTTTATATGGAATGTATAATTTGACTAGGATAGGTGACCAACTGAAAATCTGGTGGTCTTGGTAGACAAAATAACTTGTGACATGAGAAACATTAATTTTAAATAACCATCCAATTAAAATTTTTACCAATGTTTGTAGGTGATTTAAATTTTTCTAGTATTAATCCTAAAATTGGAAAAAAGCAAAATTCTAATAATATGCAAACAAATCCTCCACTTTTACCATTTAAATTAATTAATGCAATGCCAGAAGGGACCAGCTAAAAAGTGATATAACATGAATTAATCAATGCCAACAGAACCCAATTAAGACAAACTAACCAACATCCAACTCACATTAATTAAATGGGCACAAAAAAATTACAAAATAGATTTTTTAAATAAATGTTTCAAGTATATATCATAAGTTGCATCATGGAAAACAGACTTGCTACTAGTCTGATCATTGCAAGCATTTTTTGTCCACACATATTTCACCAAAGATATTGCAAAAAAATGTTTCTATCTCAAACAGTTATGATCAATTAAGAGAATTGATGGCCATCCGTTCTGCACAAACAAAAGGAAATAATAATAACAGCAGCAACATCAACAGTAATAATAATAATAATAATAATTATTATTATTATTATAAAATTGAGCATTTTTCATGATGCTTGAATCAAATGTTTTACTTGAGCACAAATCAACTTGTCCATGAATTAAATTGTGAAAGTTGTTTTTACAATATAGATCTCTCTTTTTTCTTCAATTGAAGAAACAGAATAGAGATTCTCAGAATAAACATTATGCAGACGGAATACCAGTATTATTACATACAAATTAAAGGTTATTATAAAAAACAAATTTTATTAGAAGAATGCTGGCCTAAAAGAAAAGTTACAACAACAGAGAAGAAGAGAGAAGATAAAGAAAACTCTTCCTACTACTCAAAATTATGCCATTTTCCATTACTGTTCCAATTAGGCAATTTTTACTCTATTTATCATTCTTCTACGTACCATACTCTTGTACAATTATGCATAAATAAATTATTTGAATGTAATTATACAATTATACCCTTAAAAGATACTACTTTCAAATGATCCGAATTTCATTTTGTATATCTTCTTTTCTTATTATTTTATTTGAAATTATCATTTTTTTTTTATGTTCGTTATCTATTATGAATATCTAACAATATAATTGTCTTAATTTTTTA
This sequence comes from Carex pumila, assembly GCA_033356055.1. Lineage (NCBI taxonomy): Eukaryota > Viridiplantae > Streptophyta > Magnoliopsida > Poales > Cyperaceae > Carex > Carex pumila. The sequence goes on along the minus strand of JARJHM010000043.1, from coordinate 110,409 downwards.
TCATTAATTATTGTTATTTGCAAAATTTATATAATTATTTTAACATACATCTTATTAAACTTATATATATATAATAAAATAATAATAATTTATTATCGTTAATTATTATTTCCAATTCCAAAAAAAAGGTCATATTCATTAATTATTCATTCCAAACTTATAATTTATGATTCTCCAACCTATAATTTTAATTACCAATCATAATTAAAGAATTTTATTTTCATTTTAACTCTAAATTTAATTCAAATTACAAATTAAACATGTAGAAAGAGACAAAGTTAATCAGAACATCCCAATCTCTATTAAAACTCAAAATCCAGGGAGCAGCTACCCCTGGAACTACATGGTTCCGCCTCAGAGTACTAACTGTGATTTAATTGAGTTTATTCGAGATAATAATGCCCATTGATAGGTATTTAGATTGATGTTTTCCTTGCGTGAACATTAACAATCTTTGATTTTGATAACTTATTTGACTATACATTGGTCTACTATTGCATATAACAAACACGTGTAGCCAAATAAAATATATATATATATATATATATATATATATATATATATATATACTTGTAATTAATTTCCTTGATTAGTGCCTGTGCCTGATATCTACAAAACTATAACCTACAAGTAAAGTACTATTGCAAATGCCACTTGCATACAGGAATCTTGGAATCTCTTTCAAACATTTTTAAGGGGGATCAAACAAGAATATATCTCCACTTATTCCAATTCCCTCCTCTCTCTCTCTCTCTCTCCCTCTCTTCACACCATCAAAGCATAGAAAACAGCACACCAACTTATTAGCGTACAGAGAGAGGAGAGGGTAGGGGTTTCTTCTTCTTCTTCTTCTTCTCTACCTCTCTCTCTCTCCCAACCAAATCCCACAACCCATAATATTTTTTACCACCTTTCATTCATTTTTTAATTTATTCCAAGGCGCCAAGGTTTGTTCTTCTCTCCATCAAGTTACATTCTTTGGGGAAGAATTATATATCTATAGAACCAAGTTTTAATTGGTACTTGATTTTATCTCTACAAAGAAATATACAGTATGGGAGAGGTTGTATGCATAGAGGAAACCATGGCAACCTCTACTATAGCATTCGACCAAGCATGCTCAATCGAGAAAATTGAAGAAATCAAAGAGAAAGGGGAAGAAAAATTCAAAGAGGCAAAGAAATGCAAGCTAGTTTGTTACAGTGATTTACCAGATTATATGAAGGATAATGAGTTCATTTTGGGATATTACCGTTGCGAATGGCCGATGAAGGAGACATTACTTAGCATTTTTTCAATCCACAATGAAACACTCAATGTTTGGTCGTAAGTTTTTTTTGTCTATTTTAATCAAATTTATTTGATTTTGGGTCTCCTTTTCAATCCAAAAATTTTATTTGATTTTGGGTCTTCTTTATTTTCAGGCATTTGATAGGATTTTTCATATTTCTCTGCTTGACAATATTCACTGCCATGGTGATACCAAGAATAGGTGGATCTATAAGCTCTAAAATTCATCAAAATTTGGATCAATTGGTGGAACCAAACAGGAGAGATCAGGCACAATTGGGTCTAATTGCAACAATTCTCTCTCCATCTCATGATGAACAATTAAGGGAAATAATTCAAATGCAAATGCAGCCACGGTGTAGCTGGCCTTTAACTGGTACAACAGAGATACCTACTACTTGTCGCTCTTCACATGTTAACAACCACACCAATGCATGTGTCCAGGTTGGTTTTTTAGCCCTCTTTTTGTTTCTGTTTTTTTTTAGCAAAATATTTTCAACAGAATATATAAATTATTGTATATATTTTGAGTTTTGTATGTGAACTGCCATATATTAAGAAACGACAATTTATTTATTTTTAATTTTTTATATGAAAAAAACATTTTTTTTTTTGGAGAATTATGTCTAGCACACAATTGACTGTTCTTTTTTTGTTTTTAAATAGAATTAATTTTTAATATTTTTAACGGAATAAGCACCGTTTGTGGTAAAGTTATAAAAAAAAAAAGACTCCACCAATCCTACAGATCGATGGAGACAAAAAAATTAGTTTTGGACCACCGATAGTGCTGATTTGAGATAAATGTGAAGTTGTGGAGAAAATAGTTTTTTTTTTTTTTTTTTTGTCTCTGCCGATCTCTAGTGCTAGTTCCGTTAAAAAAATTTAAAAACAGTTATATTTAAAATAAAAAAAATCCAGTTGATCGACTGTAGTTCTGGCTTCTACATAAAAAATCATAGGCTCCAAATTTAATATATACACTAGAGATAATTTAAAAATGTTGTTCCTCTTTCATGAATAAAGAAGGGTTTATTTAGGTGTCCACTTCCCCACTATTTATTCCTGAATATTTCTATTTGCAAGTATTTAATTGTTAATAACATTTAGCTAAGTTTTAAAATAAAATAGCTTACTGTTAATTGGTCGACTATATTTGTCAATTCTACAATGTTTCAAAATTTGCAAAAATTATAGCTGAAAAAGTGACTATATTGTTGTACAAACAGAGTAGAACTAGGGTGTTCTTAAGTTCACCAAACTTTTTGGTGAACTCAAATCTAAAACTCATTAAATAAACTTTAAATGATAAATTCAAACTGTTGAAACCCACTTACTTTACGAGTGATGTGTCTATATATGAAATTTTTAAACATTCAAATTAATTTAGTATAAAGTCAATCGGTCAAAACTAGAAGGTTAATAAATTAATTTTAATGTATTTATTTTTTGAATATTTTTTTTACCGCTTAACTTTATGTTAAATTAATTTAAATGTTTAAAATTTTCACATATAGACACATCACTCATAAGACATGCGGATTTCAACGATTCGGATTTGTCATTTAAAACCGATTTAACGAGTTTTATACTTGAATTCACCAAAGAACTTGATAAACTCAAGAACATCCTAGTTCTACTTGTACAAACATATCATCATTGCTCCTAAACAATCATATTGATAAGACAATTCAGATATGCTTCGGAAGCCAAAAAAAAAAAAATTCATGATATTAACAAATATAACTTTTTGACTAACAAAAAACTATATACAGAGAGAGAGTTGAGTTATGATACATTGCAATATATAAGTTTTTTTGTACATTGAACTATAAATCATTAGTTTTGGTTTCAAAACAACTGATTCAAACCGTTCAATTTGATATCCATCTAAAAATGTGCTTAGAGATCAAATTTTACATTTTTTTTTAATTTTTGACTATTTGCTAAGATTTTTTGAAAATCATTGATTTTCTATGGTTCAGAAATTTCTGAAAAACAGTAATTTTGAAAAAAATAAAAATATAAAATGTGGTCTCCAAGCACATTTTGATATGGATAATATATTAGATTGACTATTTGAACTTTAAATCTAACGGTTTGCATTCCAATATACAAAAAAACATATACATTGCAATGCACTATAGTCCAATTCTCTCTCTCTATATAGCTATTTTCCTTTAACACAAAATTTTCTTACTCGTATAATTCTAAAGATAATTATAAAGTGCGTTATAATTGACGCAGTAGTTGGCCCATTTAACAATTAATTAAACTTGCTTAATATATAACTACTTATGACTAACTTCAATTGTAATTCTGAACTGAATTCTTTTAAGAAGCATGATCATATAAATGAGGAAATATATATATATATATATATATATATATATAATGGGAAAAATTCCAATTTATCTTTAACAGGAAAGCTTTCAATTTCAAAATATTTTAAGGGTACACACCCAATTTCACCCTAATTAAATGGCGCCGAACGAACTTAAAAATAAATTTTAATTGCAGGGACCAATGATAAGTATACCATAAAAAGAAATATTTATGTGATCTATACTATACGGTAGGTAGGTAGGTTGGAACAACACTTGTTCGCTGTTTGTGTCATTACTTTTTTTGTCATAAATTATTGGGCTTTCATGGCTTTAACCAGATTTGTTTCGGTCCCATTCCTCTCCATTCTATACACAAATGGACACTTCCTCCTATGCAATACCACTGATACTGATCACAGTGACAAATGAATTATTTGGGCTCGGTTCGGTGATGTCAAAAATTTATGATTCAAGAATAATTTGGTATAATTCGGGAATGATTCGAAATTATTCGGATCAAATATCTCAGTCTTGTAAGAAAGCAAAAAAAAACCAAAAAAAAAAATGGGAAAAATTCGAGTAAAATTCGGGAAAAATTCGTAAAATTCGTGAATTATTCTGGTTTAATTCGGTCAACTAAATAATTTAGCGTTCGGTTCAGCATCACCAAAAATACGAATTATTCAAGTTTAATTCGTGAATCTTGTGACTATGTTACTAACAGCATATATATTCAATTATTTGACTGGACAAAGTAATTGCCAAACACAAATGTGAAATCTGTTGTTAATTAAAAGTGAGAGATTCTTGAATCTAGTACATGATCTTCTGAAAAATTATATGACCCAATTAATCAACATGCATCTTTTGAAAACATTTCAAATTTTGAGCCATTTGAAATGTGGGAAGGATGGATATGATATGAAATTGATCATCTTTACAATCAACAAATTCTTTTTCCAGACTCAGAAAACCGCACCACCGGGCCCTGAGCCGATAACTCGATGGCCACTCTTTGCTTTCCTTTCAGGTGCAATGTTTTGCCTTCTCATCAGCACCATTTGCCATCTCATATCTTGCCACTCGGAGCAAACTGCGTACATCTCTCTCCGCCTCGACTATGCTGGTACGATTCAGAACTTGTATCAATCTTTGGCGTCGGAAATTAAAGATTGCTCTAATTAATGATTATAATGTCAACGAGAAACTGAATCAAATCATTTTTTATAGGTATTTCTGCATTGATCGTCACATCATTCTATCCCTTGGTGTACTACTCGTTTCTCTGCGACCCCTTTTACCGGCACCTCTACATGGGCTTCATCACGATATTCGGGATCGCCACGGTACTAGTCTCCATGGTGCCTGTTTTTCAAATGCCTTCCTTTAGGCATGTTCGGGCTGCGCTTTTCTCATGCATGGGTGTGTCAGGCCTTGTGCCTGTGGTGCACAAGCTAATTTGGTTTCACTACCGGCCTGAAGTGGTCGCCTCCACGGTTTTCGAGGCATTCATGGGCATGTTTTATGGGCTAGGGGTGATGATATACGCGACAAGGATTCCGGAGCGGTGGTTTCCAGGGAGGTTAGATTTGGTGGGCCACAGTCACCAGTTATTCCATTTGCTCGTGATTGCCGGGGCCTACACGCATTACCTCTCCGGGTTGGAGTATCTCAAATGGAGAGATGTTCAACAATGTTGGTAAGGTTTATTGCAAGGTTGGGTTTGGAGGAGAAACCACCATTCTTTTGTTAATTCAAAAAGGTTAGTTCAAAATTTAAAGCATGCATGTAAAATTTGCATGCATGCTTGCCATTCTTAGAGCACAATGTGAAGGCGATTGTTTATAGATGTATCTTTATTGATTATAGGTTGAAATAAAATTGTATTTATTTATCTATTTAGTTATACATTTGTTAATTTGAGTTGATTAGGCTATGTAATGCGTACATATATATAAGAGGTTGTCATTTCAATATGAGCGTTGTTTTGTAATGAATAATGATCTCATGAATCATGATATATAAAGTTTTTTTTTCTTTTTTTTCTTACAATAGATAGAAGCTTGTTAACTAGGCCGATTTTTTTAAAAATACTCAAAACAAATTATTTTATTAAAAATAATCAGGTTTTGAGTGGAATTTTAAAAATATTCAGGCCGCAGATTTTTTCCGCGCTCCAGAATTTTTATTCCGGGCCATGGAAAAAATTTCCGCCCCGAATTTTTTTTTTTTTAGATTTTCTCTGCGGCCCTGGATTTTTTTTTTTTTTAGAGTGTGGAAAAAATTTGCGGCCTAGGTATTTTTAAAATTCCACTCAGAATCTGGCTATTTTTAATAAAATATATATATATTTTTTGGGTATTTTTAAAAAAATCGGTTAACTAGGTCTTTTTTAAGCAGCATATGCATCTGCCGAGCTAATTGAATAATTCCAGAGTTGTTGGGCCAAGTTTGTTCCTCACAAATTGATCTGAGTGTAGTTTCAATTTGAGCCCAAATATGCTCAGGTGTCCTGGGCCGAATTTGTCGCAATAGTTGTTGGGCCTTCACGATCCAGTTTGACTAGACTTTTAATGTGTTCTATTCAAATGAGGAGCAACACTAGCAGATTTTTCATTATGTTATCACAAAAGTATACGAAGACAAGGACCGTTGGCCAATTGAAATATATTATTAGGTTTGATAGAATAAAAAATGAAGATAATAAAATAATATTTTTATAGACATTAAATTAAGGATAATTTGCTTCATCTGAAAGTTGAAAGTTGAAACCCATAGGGTACATTAAGCTGCCAGAACCTAGAGCTGCACGGTACAGCCTGTATTAGTATCAGTATGGGAGGAACAATACAAATATCGTTGACTGGAAATTTTTTTTGTAGAAATTAAAAAAAAAATGAAAGAGAGAAACAAAAAGAGTACATTATGTTTTTGATTGGTAGGATATCTATTAATTCTAAAAAAAAAAAAAATTTGGATCAGTAGGAATTCTGCCAATATAGACTTAGTTTTTGTTTAATTTGATGTATAGATAGAGGAAATTCTTATATTAATTTCTAGTAAAATGTAAAAAGTTTTCCAAAAAAATAGATATAATGTTTTATTATATTTAAATTTTATAATGCTATATCTATTTTCATAAAATATTTTTGTATTTTACTAGAATTTTTTTTTAAAAGACAAATTAGTTTTATAATTCCTACCGATCCAATCTTTTTTATTTTTAAGATCAATAAAAATTCTACTAATTTTTCTACCAATTAAAAATATAATGTACTCTTTCTGTTTTTCTTTCTTTCTTTTCATTAATTTCTAGAGATACAAAATGCTGAGCCGTACCAACTGGTACGTTCCACTCGGAATGAAAAACCTGATATTATAAAATTTATTATTATTTTAAAAATATAGAATTTCGAGATTTTTGAAGGAATAGGTGAAATTATTTTCCCGTGCCAGCGCATAAAAACAAAACAATAAATGATTTTCTCGTTAAAAGAAGTAATATTTGTCAAAATCATACGGGCTTAAAAAAACCTTCAGACGAAACGAAAGCGGAAAGCCCTTAGGACGATACGTGTACAGTCCCTATTCGGCGAGCTACGCGTACAGTCCCTATTCCTCTGAGATATCTCAACTTTTGCGTGACCTACGTGTACAGTCCCTATTCGGCAATAGACTGGGGGCCAGTATTATTTGTACTTTGATATTCGTGCAGAACGTATTTTAACGGTTGAGATTTTCCACAAAGTCACGTAAATTATGAGATATCTCAGAGGATGCGAATTCCGAAGTTTCGGAACCCAAAAGGCCAAAACTGAGAGCTACAGCTACTGGTTTCTAGAGACCCGTTCGACCCGGCAAACGAAACCTCTTTGCCAATGGATTTTGAATCTCATGAATTTGAAATTCATGCAAGCCATCGAGTTGCACTCACATCACATGTACCCCTTCTCTTCCATTTCCTTTCCATCTTTCCACTTCTCCTTCGGTCCTTCCTTTTCAATTCTTTCTTTGCTACAATCGGCTGAGCCATGGCGGTGAGAGGGATAGCTGCTTCTGTCGGCGCGACAGTTCTTCTAGCTGTAACAAATCGCGTTCTTTACAAGCTGGCGCTTGTCCCCATGAAGGGTTATCCTTTCTTCCTCGCTCAAGCTACTACCTTTGGGTATGTTTTGAAATTATGCAGTATGTGGATTTATATCGAATAGATATGAGGATGTGTTTTCTACCTTCAGGTGTTTGATTAAATGCCAAAGAGAAACGTCTTTCAAAATATGTATCATATTTGATATCTTTCAGGTCAAATTGTAATACCTAGTATTTGCTTGTTCTTTGCTTATGTGAACATAATTAATTTACCTTAAACATTTGGATAAGATAGATTACAGTTTTAGATTACCACACCTGTTAAATCTGGTAATTTGTATGGTAAATTGTGTACTACACTGAACAGAGATGTACACTTTTACCTTGGTATTCCTTCTCATAGGAGTACTCATTTAAGTATCAGCACAAGCCAGGTTATGTACCTTGATATATCATGGGTACTGTTAGTATCAGTCTTTTGGATAATTTTTTTAATTTTTACAGTGCTATTGGCATAACCTTCAATACTTTATTTGGTCATTACAGGTATGTGGCAGTATACTTCTCTATACTTTTCTTAAGATATCGTGCAGGGATAGTTACTAAGGAAATGTTATTACTTCCCAAAGTTCATTTTGTGGCAATTGGTGTATTAGAAGCCCTTGGTGTGGCTTCAGGCATGTCGGCTGGAGGTAAATACTTAATGCTGTTTAAATTTTCAATTTTTCATTGCAGAAAAAAGTTGTAATTTCTTGCAGAAACTAATAATAACTTGCCTGAAGAATAACCTTTTGTATTAAATTCCAAGCAGCTATGCTACCTGGGCCAGCCATACCTATTTTGTCTCAGGTAACAAACTAATTTCAATTCATTTTAGCTTTGTTTTAATATAGATTTGTTGAAAGCATGTATCTGTCCCAGTACATATATTAGTCCATAACCAGGAAAAGACAAAAACTTGGGGTGCTTAAATCATACTGGCAACCAAAGGTACACTCGTCCACCAGTATGCTTTTAATACATGGAAATCTTTTAGGTATCAGGAGATCCTGGCAGTAAAAAAAAATATGATGGTGAGAGCATGATCTTAAGTATATCTCTGAAATTTCTCTTTCTTTCTAGATGAAGAAAATAATGTAGTTATCTGGTGAAAAAAATGCAGTCTTTCTTGGTGTGGCAAATTATATTCTCTATCCTATTTTTGAGGAAATCGTATTCTCTCAATCAACTTTTGGGCTGCTTTCTTGTCATTTCTGGTGTCATTATAGCCGTCACAAGGTATCAGTTGTTTTTCCAGGAATAAGAATTAGTTTTCTTGTATTTTTTTTGTCTTACCAAAGGTACCAGATTTCTTTACTAGTACACGCATACTCCCAACAAAAGGTTCAGAATCTTGTTCAACTGGATACTCCATGATTAATTCATTGCTTTGTAACTATGTGCAATTTTTGTGTGATTGCAGTGGGTCTGACGAGGGTCGCTTTCTATCAAATGTTGAATTCATATGGCCAGTGATGATGATCGGCTCTTCTGCTTTGCAAGCTGGCGCTTCCATTCTCAAGGTCTTATAGAAAAGCTTATTACATTGTGTACAGTTATGCAATTTAATTATCTATTTGTTGGATTTAGTTGGAAGATTCCAGTTTCTAACAACCATCTTTCTTTCAGGAGTTTATTTTCATTGATGGAGAAAGACGTCTTAAGGTTAGTCGATAGAATGTTTTTATAATGAACTTACGCTGTAAAAAGGTTGGAAGCAATTTAGTTACGTATTGTCCTTGCAAAGATGTTGCAGCTGGTCTGCAGGACACTATCGGTTTAAGCATCTACTTTTTTGTTTGTTTTACTGTTGAGTTGCTAGTGAGGGTAATCAATGCTTCAACAATAAAAATTGTGACCGTAAAAACTCAAGAAAAAAAAAGAAAAACCTTGTCAGAATCAGCTACGTAATCAACTTAATCCTGTACCAGTCAATTCTGGTACTAGTACCACCAGGACGGAGTGATACCAAAGTGCAATGCCAATATTAGGGAATTGTCTTAGTCCCAGAATGTTCTAGCATGGTTTTGATAACTTTAAGATATTATATATAATATTTAATTTTCTGAAGGCAATTTGGTACTAAGCTAGATATATTTTCGAAATATAACTTCTGTATATACACACAGGGAAAACGGCCAGACATATTTGTGGTTAATTCCTTTGGCTCGGCCTTTCAGGTGGTTCTTTTACATGCCTAGTTGATTCTGATTATATCTTATCCTTTGTTATAACATAGGAAAGAACTATTGTACAATTGATGAATGTGGTAAAAATATGTACCCATACTTTCTTTGGTTCTCTAATACAATCAAGGTAGACCATAGCAATCAGATTTTACAATTACCAGTACATTGTGAAACATTGGATCTGGAAAAACCACTTGCTCGAAAAGTCTGGAAAAATTAAGAACAATGAGGTGAAACAGTTGGGGAACCCAACATAGCATCCTTCATGCACTGAACAGAAAAAAAGACAGTTTCATAACAATTACCACTTTTGGTAATTGCATCTCGTATAATTTTTGGAGTTTAAATATTAAGTTTCAATTTGCAGGCTCTTTTTGTTTTTCTTCTTTTGCCATTTCTTTCAAACTTGAAAGGAATCCAGTTTAGTGATCTGCCAGCGTACATTAATGATGGGGCGTCATGCTTCTTAAATACTGGTGATGATCAAATAGGTAAGTTTAACAGGAACCAGGTACTGGTATCTGTGTCATTTTTGCTCTAGTTCATTCTTGAACCCAAAAAACAGAAAAAATAACAAGAAATAGAACCTGACAAAAATACTTCTATTTTACTGAAATGTTTTTAATTTTGCAGCATGTGATGGAGCTCCATTTCTTCCGCTATTATTCATAACAGTAAACATGACTTTTAATATATCACTGCTAAATCTTGTGAAGATGTCGTCTGCCTTAGTTGCTTCCCTTACTACTGCATTAGCAGGTCCTCTCTTTCTCTCTCTCTTCCTCTTTGCAGCCCAGCATCTTCCCTTCATGATTCTGATAATTTTCTATATTTTCCTCGCAATTTTTATCTGCAGTGCCTATATCAATCTATGTTCTCTCTCTTCCATTACCATACATGCCCCATGGCTCAAGATTAAGCACCTCATTTGTACTTGGTGCTTCGGTTTTGTTACTCGGATTGATTTTATACAACCTTCCAAAATCAGCTAAGCAGCGGAAAAATGAATAACTACATAGCTCAATACACCATATTTCTCTGGAATAATATATAGTTTTTGACTTTATTGATTTTTGGAAGCATTTTTTACTCTGGGAAATGTAGGTAGGTAGGAGCGAGCAAATATAAAATAGATATAACAGTTTTCTCATGAGGAATGGATGTTAATTTTTTCTTTTCTATTGTTATACAAGTTTTTTTTTTTAATAATATCTCATCTGTAAAGCTACACAAATCAGTCATCTTTGATATTGTTCAGTATATGCTGTTGTTATACTCATGTATCATATTAGTGTGGTTAAAATGCAATTAATTCTGTGATGTGCCTGGACAAACTTTATTCCATGCTTCATTACCGCATAGTTAAACAGATCCTGCACGGTGGCAAATTAGTTAAATGCAACTGGCATTTAATTTATTTAAGATTGACCTTGCCAAGTTGTATCTCTGGTACCTGTTAGCAAAATGAGCTTTCGAACAAACTGGCAACAATTATGATTTGTCATTGAATCGATAGGCTATGAATCTGGGTTTCCCTTTTACAAAAATAGCTGATGAGCAGACCCCATGTATATTTCATTATTTACGAGACAGTGATACTGGGTGGACCGAAAGGTCAGCAACTCTGTCAGAGGGATCATTCTGGGGGTCTGTTAGTTGTTACTAAATTTTTGGATTACTCGGTCCCAAAGAGAACTGAAAATTACTCTGTTCGGCTGCCAATGTACTCATGGGAAAAAAAAAAAAAATCAATCAGAGTGAATTTTTTTTTTTCCACGCGCAGAGTATTTCGGTCATTCAAATTAGACCTGAACCTAAGGCCAATTCCGTTCCTGCCTAGCAACCAAATAGAGCCTAAAAGTTCCATCTGCCACTGCCCAATCCATGAAGGCAATCACATACCAACCGTAGTGAAAAATGAATTATTTGGGTTTAGTTTTGCAAGGTTAAAATTCATGATTCGGGAGTAATTCGGGAATGATTTGAAATTATTTGGACTAGAGATCACAATTCTGTAAGAGAGCAAAGAAAAAAAAAACCAAAAAGATTAAGAAGTTTTGGGAAAAATTTACGAATAATTCGGAAAATTCGGGAAAAATTTGTGAAATTTGCAAATTATTCGGGTTTAATTCGATCAAAGTTCAGTCAACTGAATAATTCAGCGTTCGGTTTAGCATCACAAAAAAAATGAATTATTCGTGAATCTTGTGACTATGATACCGACAACCCCTCAAATTGGCCCAGCTAGGTTCGAGCAATCTGCTACGAAAAATAACAGATCCAAACATTAGCCTGATATTCAGAATATAGTACTTTGTAAGACTGCTAATTGTGGAACAAAAAACTTCCATTCCCTCCCACATGCAGGGGTGAACCCAGTAAGTTGCCCTCTCCTCTGGATTTTGAATTTTTATGGAGATATATATACCCGGACCAACTTTTCCTCCCACCTAGAATTTTATTTGCCCTTTGGAATTTTGATTTGTAATTAGAGTTAAAATTAGAATAAATTCCTTGAATTCTGATTAGTGATTAGGAGTTAAACTATCAGAAATTAGAAGCCAGAACATTAAAAATTATAAATTGAAGTATTGTTTTTTTATTTAGTATCTAATTAGCTAATGGGTTTGAACCAGATTAGCCATTCCCCCCTCCCCCTAGATCCATCCCTGCCCACTAACTTCTTTTTAGGCCTAACATTGACTCAGCTGCATTGGCCATTTAAACAATGTTGGTGCCTTCACATGCTTTCATGCACAAAACAAAACAAAAATTTACTTCAGGAATCATATTTAGTCAAGTCATCTGCAAATGGACTTGCATGCCAAGTCAGGCTCTCTGAAAATAAGCACGGCAAAGATAGGAATTAACTCGGATATAAAGAAGGGAGAATGCTCACTGATATCAGTGACCACCACAACAAAATCAGGATAGAGACAATCAAGTACGCTGCAAGTGTGTTGAGACTTCAACTAATCGAAATTCACAATACGCAGCAGACCATGTATGTAGCATAAGCTCCAACAGGGGTAAAGACTAGAGCGGAGACAGCCGCTGAAACAAACGACAGTTTTAGAAACTATTTAGTATAAGAAAGCTGCTGTTGTCTAGGCGAGGATAAAAGTAAGACCTCGCTTTATACCACTAAACATGAAAACTGCAGTACCGCATCATCTACTATAAATATTCTCACTTTAATAGGTTATATGATATGCACCTAACCTTTTACCTGTTTCAACTTCTTTGGAAAAAAATATTGAAAGTTGCCAAGAAGTGTTACATTAAATTAAGGTGTCTGTTACATATATTGTTACACTCCATACAGCAATTACATAAAAAAAGCATCAACATCAAACAGCTCTTACCCAAGGTGTTTTCAACAGCATTGCAACCACAACTTTGCCTCCAAAAACTAAGTCCATGTTTCTAAGTGTATCAAAAGAAAAGGCCCAATATGCAAGGGTTTAATTCTAACAAAAGTTACTTCTGAAATAATTTACCAAATTGTAATATTAAACCAATCACACAAAAGCACACTTCAAAAGCATCCATCTATCATACTTGGAAGTTCACTAATCTTCATACAAAATCTAAATTCTACAGGAGTCTAGTCTGGATAAACCATAACACATGAAACAACTAGGCATCATATTCCCCCACAGAAAACTTGTTCTCTGGGTAGTAGACGGCAACAACTTGGTTTCCACCAAACTTCCTCCCATGCAGCCCTGCCCTTGCTTTTGACGCCCCATCAGTGTCTTCAAACTCAAGAAATACCTACAAGAAAACAAAAGGCTAGCAAGATATATAGACAATGCATAGAATATGTTCCCCAAATACACTGGATACTGGATTTCAAGTTTCAATCAAAACTACTTTGTCGGGACCACTTAAAAACAAGTTTCAACCAAAACTACAGCTAAGAAATACTACAATGGAAATGACAGAAGAAAAGAATTTTCTTGCAAATATTGTATTAAAAATACTACAATGGAAATACTACAGCTAAGAAAACAATCTCCTATACACTGACCTTTCCAACACCAGGAAGCTGCTGGCCATCAGGACTCGGTCGGGGTATGACAACCTTCACCAGTTTACCTACACAAAAAGAGAATAATAGAAAAAAAAAAAAAAAAAAAACCTTAAATCGACAATGAACAGAGTTACAGAAGTAACTAGAAAAATAAATGATCTCCAAGAAGTTAAGCAGCCCCCATTTTGATTTGTATCAATGGCATATAGTGGATTATAAAGATGACTGTAAAAACAAACAAAGAAAAAGGAATCAAAACACTAGTTCAGTAGGGAGGTCAAAGCAAAATTGCAGAAGTAGCTGACACTAAAATGAGAATAATACAAAAGTTACCATATTTTTCGCCTTCAGTCCTCATATCCTCCATTATATCTTCATACTCTTCATCATCTCTTAGTTCATCAGCACTGACTACCTGAGTCAAGCACACAACTTTTGTGGGGACGACTCCCCCTTGAAAGACAAGTTTCTGCTACAAGAGTAGAAGGTATAATTTGTCAATAAAACAATAAACCTAGGAGTTGCAAAAGTTGAAAACCAAATTATCTTTTAGTTTTAATGATTAAGTTTAACCTACATTTATGAGCTATACACTATGTACCATGAACTAGACGGAAAATTGTTTACCCCAGCAAAGCACATTACAAATTCTAATCAAAACCATATTTTCCTTAATTTGGCTCAGCATGCTGCTGCTTCTCAACTCAGTATACCCACTTTTATTTCTTTTTCATCATATTTATACAACATTCTTTTTTTTCCTAGAACGATCAGTTGATCTTTTCATCTATCCTATCTATTTTGATATGAAATACCTTCTCTTTAGGTGCACAATATTCAATGTAATAATGGTGCCCCTTCCGAAAATCAAATCCAAAAAGAAGTATGAAATTAACAAAATTCTAACCTGTAAAGCAACTTGTTGCTGAGCCTGAAGAAGGATGCTCTCCTGCTCAGGGCGGGGCTGAAGTTGCCCCTGGTTGGCTCGTCTGACAGTAAGAGTCTTGTCCCCCATCTTAATCCCATTAAGTGCTGCACACGCAATATCCGTCACAGACAGATCCTGGTACACACAAAATGCATACCCCTTTGAGTTCCCCGTCTCTCTGTCCTTGACCAGGTCGAACCCTCTTAATGGGCCAAATGACTCAAGGAGCTCCCTCACTTGGGCCTCAGTAAAGTAATAAGGAAGCCCACCAACAAAGATGCGGTCAGGACCTTCAAGACCACTAGCAGAACCAGGGCTCAGCCCAACAGCAGCTAGGTTTAGGTTCGGGTTTGGTTGGCTCGGACCCAGTGCTGCAGCTAACGATGGGTTGTAGTCGGTTGGCCGCCTCACTTTAACCGGAGCACCCTGAAAAAAGAAAAGAAAATAGTGTTAATCTGAAAGTTCCAAGCTATCTCCCAAACAAAAATTGCAAACTCTAGTAGACCCCAGAGGGGCTAGCATCTCTGATAACCTTACATGAATTACTATCGCGTATAGCTCTCCAATCCCATTTTGAAGTGTACCCAAATCATTTCCAATATCCTTAATTGACACTAATAGTCACAAGAGGAAATTTAGGTAAATTTCCATTGAAGTAGACATTACAAATAAATTTTTTTATGTATTCTAGTGGTAAATGTGATAACAAAATTATTATTGATTTATCAAAAGATGCTTGTGAAAATAACCCAGGTAAATTCCATTGAAGCAGACGTCATAAATAAATATTTTTATGTATTCTAGTGGTAAATGTGACAACTATATGTTCAATTTTGCGGCAGAATGTATTATACATTATTGGTTTATCAACAGATGCTTGTGAAAATAACCCTTGAATGGACAAAATGAATGCCCAAAAGACAGACCTCAAAAATTATTCCATCCAAGGCCATAGCATTGCTTGCTTCTTCAACAGATCTCATCTCAACAAAAGCGAACTTCTTGTCATGGTTAATATACACATTTAATACAGCATCACCTGCACATATTAGAAACAAGTTTAAAACAACATATTGAAAAAAAGGGGAAAATAACAAGTTTAAAAAAAATAGAACCGAAGGACTAACCTGGACCAGCAGTGTTCCCTCCAATAGCATTCATTACCTGGTTAAAAAAGATAGCCACCGACTTCCAAAAGAAAATAAAAATGTCAGTCAAAATCAATGATTACATGATTAGGAAACATGAAGTGCATCTATTTTTTATAATGAAACACCACAAACCCTAATCCTGTATGCATCACCCAAATACTAGCTTTTCTTATCCTAGGATAGCCATACTTGATGACAACTGATCACCAATCAGGCAGGCACCTAACATGGAACACCAGTGGCATACCATCACTGCTTTAACAGCAGATGCAAATTCTAGCAATTAAGAAGAACAGACCCTAGCCTGCCATCACCTCTCTTAAATAAAGGTGAATTTGTAACTTCTAATCTAAAATATTAATATGTAAATAGTAAAAAGAGGATACAAAATGGAAAATACCTGCTCATTAGCAGTTGGAGGAAGGCCACCAACGTATACACGGCGTGCATGGCGTGTCGCCTGTTGAGTCATTGCTTGCACCGGCATCATTTGCAGAGCAGGAAACTGCATAAAATTAAATACAGAATATTAGCAAGAAGCATTGAAAATTCAGTTAAGTCAAGGAAAAAGCAGGATGACTAAACATCAAAGAATGGATAAGCCAACTATTGAATCAGTGAAGTAAAATTGGCACGTTAACTCAAAACAGCAAGTTAACAAACTCAAAGCTATACTTAATTAGGTATGAAATAACATCATTTTATTGAGAATAAACTGTTTGGTTGTTAGTAAAGTTCTCGAGAATTGCATGAATATCTCTGTATATTCATAAAACAACTATTGTAACATTTAATGTATGCAAATGAGCATTTGGAATATGATCCCATATTCCTTCTCACATTCAAAAAGAACCTTCCGAGACTTAACAAGCAATGCAGACAGCAAAAAGGTCATTTAGGTCATCAAAATAAGGAACTGCAAGAAAAAAGAGAAAGTACCTGCCCAGGCAAAGATAGCATATTGGGAAGCATTCCTGGAAGAGTAGGGACAGTAGGCAGCTGACCTGTACATCAGCTACCATTAGAACACATTCATACTAAAGGTATATGGAATAACTGTTGAGTCATTACAGTACTTGTGTAGTTGACACATGCAAATATGCAAACAAATAGAGCTACCTGTCCTTAGGGATGGTCCATTCTACCCCCTCCCCAAAATTTAAATTAAATAGTTGATTATAACTATACAACATTATCGAACAGGAATGAAAAGATTTAAAATGCTCCAACAAGACAATTGAAGATGATAAAAATTGCACGCCAGCTAACAAGATTTATTTTTACCGAAATGCGTCAGATACCTCTCAACTTGTATAAAATAGCTTAGTCGGCTCACACCCCATTAGTCAGCACAGTTGGGGCAAAGTGGGGCCCAAGACTTGTCTTCTTTAGTACCACATTTATATACAAAACAAACAAAAAGAAACAACACCACAAACAAACAAAACAACCAAAAGATTGTTCAGTAATCTGGTATAAGGCCACAAAATTGCTATAGAATGTAAGTGAAAACATAATAACAAACCATCCTCACATTGTTAAATCTTATCTAATTTTGATGTGCTTTTAGCTTACCAATAACCATGTGGACATCTCAACATATTTCCATCCTACATGATACATTGCAGCACTGCAAAAAGGGTAAAACAAATGAAAACAAAACAAAAATTGTACTTATACCTGGGACAGCAGCTGCAGCAGTTGGGAGAATTGAAGAGGAAGGTGGTGCCATGTCAAAACCACTTACCCGCTTGCTGTGAAATAAATTAGTTAGAAAATACTGAACAGTACATAGATTGATACATAATAATTTAACAAGCTTTTAAAAAACGACCTATAAATCTCAAAATATCAGAGATATTATACTGTAAAAAAAAGGTATTCTTAAAAGATGGTACCCCTACGGCATAGCCCCTCCCATAACTATTCCCTTACCCTTTTCAAAACTTGCCAATTGCCAAAAAAGGAAAAGAAGGAAGAAGTTTTCCTCATTGCAAAACTATAGCAAGTTCTCACTATTCTCACTGTATACTCCAAAACATGATTATTCTAGTTCATTAAAACCTTAAGAGTACTTAATAATTTAGAAGTGGCAGCTCCCAGATCTATGTTTAACCTTACAGAACCAAATGGATAAATCCATTAACAAGACAACCAAGATGCAAAAGGTACTAACCTCTTTGAGTGAGAGCGTGACCGGGACCGGGAGCGTGATCGAGACTTGCGTTCAGATCTTTCTCTTGATCGGGATCGGTGCCTCCTATGACCATCTCTACTTTTCTCGCGCTCTATACGCCTGTTTAATTGAGCCACATAGTTCAACACATATACATGGTGTGTGTATAGTAAAATCAATTGTGATAGAAAATAAATATCTATACCTGTGGCGGTCATAATCATCTCTATCCCGGTCTCTGTGGTGTCGATCACGGTCACGATCACGGTCTCTATCACGGTCCCTGTGATGGCGCTCTCTATCCTTGTCTCTGTCGCGATCCCTCTCTCTCTCCTTATCCGTTTCCCTGTCTCTTTCCCTGTCTCTGTCTCTACCCTTATCTCTTTCTTTGCCTCGCTCCCTGTCCCTGTCACGATCTTTTTCCCTTTCCCTCTCTCTGTCCCTATCCCGGCTCTTAGACGAACTTCTTTCACGGGACACGGCATCGTGCTGAAAACAAAAGGATAAGAGTCTAACAGTTTCAGTATGTTAAAAATACTATAGATCTTTGAAGAACCATATGAACAACACTTGTTTAAACTGTAGATTCAGGAGCACTTATTTAAACTGTGGATTCAAGGTCAATCTCAAAAAAAATATGCACCCAAATATGCTACTACAATTCAATTGATATAAAATGCAATCAGATCTTTACTGCATCCTACTGTTTTTTTTACTAACATAATTTCACCCAGCTAATCAAACAACTCGATCAAATCTAGCTTTCCCCTTCGCTCAACTCCATGGGGACTTAATTTAATTCAATTCATATTTAAAAAATCTTCATCTACATTTTTGAGGGTTAAATTTACATACAACCTATTGATTACACACCGGATCAACTAAAACATGAAATAGAAAAATCTCTTAGATTGCAACCATGAGGGTATAAAAGAGGCACATGAACAAATCGAAACTAATCTCCAGACACCTCGAATTTAATCACAATTCAAGATAGAGAAAGAAAATACCTGAGATCTGGAATCGGCGGCACGTTCCTCGTAACCTGGAGGTTTCTCATCTTGCGGAGAACCCACTGCGAATTCATCGTAATCGGCGGCGCCACCGCCGCCACCGTTGCCGTTTACATCATACCTTTCACTGTAATCCGTCATACTTCTAACCTAGCTGCCTCAATTTTAGACCTGTCGAACGCAAGAAAGAGAAAGAACTAGAAAACCCTCGTCTAGGTTTTTGACTTGCTACCTCTCTGCGGCTCGTCTAGGGTTTGTCGAGTCTGAATCCTCTGCATTACCGCACCGTTTGAATTTAGCTCGGGACTGTCCGATCAAACTGTTAGAGGTCCCTTAATATTCGTGCGGATTTAAATTGGACGGTTTAGATTGAACCTTAAAGTTTGAGTTAACTCGGGAGATATGAATTCGGGATTCATTTTGTCCTTGCTCAGTGGGCCCACTGGACTTGAGCCGTATAATCTGAACTGCGTATGTGTAATCCACAGGCTTGTCGGTGGAAGCCCGTGAGGCTTCAGACCTTTAGCAGGCCTTCAAATTATTTCCGACCGATTTTTTTTTTTTTTTTATTGTTTTGGCATCAGCGATTGTGACGCAATTATACGAGTAAATATTTTAACAGAGTAGTTTTGGCTTCATGCAGCACATTAACTGTAGAATCAAAACGGGCTTCGTATTGCTTTTGCCCTGCATGAAGCCGAAACCCTGTTACAATCTTTACCCCAATTATATTCTGACTTGGGTAAGCTTATATTGTATACGTCTAGTGTTTTAAAATGCAGTTTTGTTCATATAATATGTATATATACGGAAGTATATGTATGTTTTTTTTATTACGAGTTGTTACATAAAATAAAACCAATATATAATATAATAGTGTTACACTGTTATAATTTAATAGTTTATATTCTTTACCACATTTTCATAGGGCATGAATTCAAATAACATGGGATGGAAAATGTTGAAATTTACTGAACCCTTTATTTGAAAAAAAAGAAAGAAATAACATGGGATGAGAATATTGAGATATCCCAACTTACCGTCAGGGACAATTTTTATCTTGAGAGATCAATGGAAGGCAGCTAATACATTTCTATTCCTTAACCATAATATTTCAATTTACGGTCAATGGTATTTCATCCTGTCCAATACAAGTTATACAACAATACATATTTCCATATTATAAATAAAAATACATGAAATATTGTTTAACCATAATAGCAAAAGGAACAAAATCAACAAGTACAGCAATGTAACATGGATACTTTCTAAGTATCCAACACGTCACCCTTTTACAGCTCTGATTTCTCCATGACTCTGTATGTAGATATAAATTTTTCTATTTGACAAAAAGTATTATTACTATGAGAGGGATTCACTTATAATATTTATTAGTTACAACATCTTATAATAATTTGGTTTTTTTATTTTTAAAATTCAAACCATCGATCCAAATCATTCAACATGATATATATTAAAATGTGTTTCGAGATCAATTTTTACATTTTTTTATTTTTTTATTTTTTTATTATTTATTAAGTATTTTACAAAACTGTTGTTTTCAAGTGGTTCATAATTGTCTAAAACAACAAGTTTGTAAAATACTTAATAAATAGTAAACAAATTAAAAAATATGTAAAATTTGATCTCCAAGCACATTTTAATATAGAGATCATGTTGAACTGTTTGGATTTACTATTTGAATTATTAAAATCACAAAATATATACTTCAACTTGTGACTGCAATTGAGTTTTATTTCTAATCTGCTTCAACTTATTTGGAACTAAAGACTTGATTATTGTTATTATTGTTGAAAAAACTGAACCACGTAATAAATTGTTGAGTAGAGAGACTATATTGGAACTAATTTTATTACTCACTCAAATTATTCTTACAATCACACCTCTACTACTCAATACTTTCTAAACCTCCAAATTACTACAACACTCTTTTTGGATCTCTTATTTTCTCTCTTTTATTACTTTGCTTGCTTGGTTCAAAGTGGAGACCACGATACCCTATTTATACTTGCTTCATGAGAGCAGAATAAACATTTAGACCTAAGATATTTTTTTACCTCCTCTAGATTTTTCTACATCTTACACTACAGAGATATTTTTGATATCTTCACGGAAATTAATTTTGGGCTTGGACTTATTTGTAATTTGTTATATGTAGAAGTGGAGATATTGATCATGGGCTTTCAACATGAATAAACACAAATGTCACTGATATATATATCCTCACGTCCTTGATTGCAATTTGCAACCATAGATACCAATGGTTCTGTTCTCCTCAAAACTTGATTCATTCACTGCGTTTGGATGTAGCAAGAATAACACTATTTTTTTTAATTATTTGATATTTGAATGGAACAAGAATAACACTAACCCACTATTCTTTGTTTATCTTATATGAGTTAGCTCACCATTTTACTAATCCAATTAAAAGTTGAGTTAGTTATTATTCTCAAACTTGAGACTAACTCTATTTTTGCTCTGTTCCTTGTTTCATCCAAACGTAAAAGGTATAACTATAACCAGCTAACAGAAGTACTTGCTCGCACAAAGCTTTGCTGTCAACAAAGAGCAATAGTAATTTTTCATGTAAGCTCAGAACTCTCTCAAAATTGAGCAACACTTCCAATGGCTCTGTCCTCCTCCATTGGAGAACCTGGTGGGTCCCACAACCAGAACGGCAAGCTCTTTGGCTTTTACAGCTGAACCTTTACAAGTTCCAAAATAACAAGAATGGTAGCAGATCATATTCTTCAATAGTTCCAAATAGTGTGTATCAAGGCAGGAATAAAACAATAATGCAATTTCTTATTCTAATCAGATTCTCAGAATAGAAAATATTAACTAGTCAAAAGATTAAGCAACTGGTACCAAATAGATTGTATTAAGCAGGACCAGTTCTGAAGATTTTGAAGTCCGGGATAGAAGAAAATTTTGGAGTCTTTATATATACCGGTATTGTAAAAAAGGTCTTAACGGCTGATTATATGCATGTTTAATCGTTAATGGCGGTCAAACCATTATGAATACACTTATTGGAGGTCTATTAGTGAATTTTTCCGATTAATCGGTCGATTATTCCAGATTATTCCCAATTATTCCGTTTATTCTCATTTGATCGTCTGTTTATTTCCATTTATTTCCATTGATTATTTCTTTCTACATTGCTTTTTTTTTTCTGTGACTAAGTCATAATAAGTTTCATAAAGCATTGTAGTTTTATTTGTGTCTGGCTTAATTTACATTCAATTTTTTCATATATGTTTTTTTCTTACTTATTTTGAATTAATTGATTAATTTCTTTATTATTTATATACCATATATTTTTCTTACTTACTGATGTATTTTTTCAATTAGTACAGCATGTTCATATTTAAATTAAGTTGTTATTATAAACTAAATTTAGTGATTTTATGTTGGAATGCTTCATGTCTTTCAAATCACATATCATTAGTATTTGAAAGCGCTTAATTCTCGAATTTATTTTTTTATTAAATAAATGTGTTACTTACACATGTAAAGTGTGTGTGTATTGTTAAGTGTAGTGTCATGTTATAATAATATAACTAAGTTAAATTAAGTTTATTTGATAAGTTTGATGAGTTAAATAAATTATTTTTAATAAATTATGAATATATACAAATAATTTCAATAAAAATAAAAAATTGTCCACATAATTCTGATTAATAGGCCGCATACCGATCAATTGCCTGATGGTATCTTGTTATTCGACAAGCGCATACTGTTATTTACAATATTGATATATACAAATTTTTTATTGATATGCCAATAGATCATGAGGAGGGTTCAAATGCCTCCATTTTTTATGCCTTCATTTTCAAAATCTTTAATAATTCAAAATTTAAAACTTAAAAGTCAAAATAAAACCGTTGGATGTGATCTTTGTTATTTTATCTATATGCTCATAAAAGATTATCACATTTCAGTTTTGTTTTAATGTAAATCAATAAGTTGAAAAATCAACGTCTAGAAATTATCCACATTAGTATATTTTTACAATCTCTTGATAACAACCAAAACAATGTTGAAATGTTATAATTTTTTACATGTGCATAAATAAAATGATGTAGATCATATCCAACAGTTTTATTTTGACATTTAAAATTTAAAATTTTGAATTTTTATAGTTTTTAAAAATGAAGACATGATAGAAGCACAAAAAAAATGAAGGCATTTGAACTCTATTATAGTTCATTATATACTATCTTCTTAGACACCTAACTAAAGAGACAAAATTACAAAACCAGTTTACACCTCCTACAAAATGCCAAACAGGGGCAAAAAAAAAAAAAAAACTAAGATAATATAATAAATATTACAATATTAATAAGGTCATATGCAAATCGATTTAGTTTGGGAAGTAACTAAACATCTTCAACCTTTTTTTTTTTTTTTTTTTTTTTTTTGTATCTACAATTCATACGGGAGATGCCTAGTTTCGGAGCTCCATTGGGTAGCAATGTCCTCTGCAATCCAACGGGCCTCCAAAGATGTCCCCAAAAGACCTCTCCTTGTAAAGCCCACTGCATAAAGCCCATTCTTCCCTTTCCAACTGTTGGGAAATTGTGTCTTTGGATATCCATCTCTTTCGTCAAAGAAATCATCTTCCTACATATAATATGAAATTTAATTGTTAAATTCATGCATATAGAAATCAACAAACATGTGGATTTTTCAATTAATTGTTATCCATAAATCAAAACAAAAGAATTCAATTTGGTAGAATTTTCTATACTTTTATGTTATGTAATACAAACAAACACAACACATCAATTTCAATCGAATAAAATTTATGACTCAATTGGTAGCAAATTTGAATAAAATCAGATCATTAATCGTTTACATAATAACTAATCTATAGTATCCGGATTATCTCTTGCTTGACACGTTTAATATGCGGTGGTGGAAATTGAAAGGTAGCTAATTCAATCCATTATTCCATAACCACGTGCCTAACCAATGGGGCCATGGGGAGTACACAGCCTAGTCAATTGTATCACGTGGTTGTGGTTATATTAATCTAATTATTATGCACTATTGCTACCCCCCTTCCCCTTTCACTTTTTAGGTTGGGCCCAAGAATAGGGGCTTTTTAGGGGAATCTTGGACCTGTCTAATTTTGTGAAGATGGCCCCCTTGCAACGGTTGCCATCTATTTTACAATGAGCTCCGTTGTTTCAAAAGAGAATGAGTCTGATATATTCTACTTCATTTTGCATACAATTGGAACTCAAAGACAAGTCCTTTCATTGTGCATTTTAGTTTTAGCACCCCCTATTTATAAAATATTCTAGTTCGGCCCCTACTCTAAAATATTCGTGTCCCATGAGAGTTTGAATTTAACAATTGGAACTCAAATAACGTATATATATATATATAAAATTGGGTCATATCATAAATATTTGGACCATAAATACGAGTATACATTGATATATATAAATTTATTATTTATAATAATTCCTTAAAATAATGGGTTCAAAATAACCTTTATCTATATTCTTATCCTTCTATTTAATTTAAAAAAAATAAGTCCTATCTGTACAATAAATATCTGTTTTAGATAAGCTAACAAAACAATGTTCTTATCCATTTTCTTCTTATAAGAAGATACGATTGGACAAATGAATAAAAGAATACCATTAATTAACACCCCTCAAATCATAACATACTGATCCAAGTAGAAAGGTCATATTTTAATTTTCTTTATTACAAATATTTATTTTTTTTCTTTTGTTGAGATTAGAAACCGACGAAAACAGTTATAGTCTGGTACAATCTCTACAGTGGATAGGACAAGAGCTAATTTGCTCCAGCAGGGAACACAAAATTGGGGTCACTGTTGAAGGGTATGCTCCCCTCTCACAATATCATTATCATTGCCCATACTAAAATTGGTTGGATTTTGACATAAATTCTATTCCCATAAAAAACCATAAGAAACTTTTTGGGCTTTTTAGTAATAGTAATAGTAATAGATATTATCTTAACAGTTTTATTCGGACTCAAGAGGGATTTTTTTTTTTTAAATAAAATAAAATTTAAATTTGTCAACGAAACCAGCACACTAAATTTTGTTTTTTTATAAAAAACAGCTCCATCGATCATGTGGATCAGTAGAGACAAAAAAGTAAGCATAGTAGTTGCCTCCAGTACTGATCCACATGATCAATGGAACTGTTTCTCTTAAAAATCAAGTTCAGTTTGCTTATTTCATTGAAATATTTAAATTTGATTCTATTCTTAAAAAAATGTTCTCAAGAGGCCTACTAATAAACACACTCTAAAACTACATTAATTAATTGAGAGAAAATGATAGGCCTATTTGCTTTTATTTTCATGAAGTAAACTCATTTGCACTGACATCAAAGAATAGCCAACAAAATCCTGATGTACTAAAAAGTCAAAACTTATCAATCTTTTTTTTTTCATTTAGAAAAAAAGGCTATATATTTTTGTAAGAATGTGTGAAACACTACATGTTAAATCATTTGCTATTCAAAAATTAAATCAATTATTAGATAAGTTTGTTTTCTGCACAAACCTTGAGCCAAGAAGGCACATTACTTTTGTAGCCAGTTGCAAGGATAACAGCATCGAAGTCTTCCTGACGACCGTCAGTGAACTCTACGCCTTTACTCGTGAAACGGTTTATGCTCGGGACAACCTTCACAGTTCAAATTCCTTTCAGAGATAAGTTTTCTCTTTCACACTATAATATTTGCACCAAAACAGTACTTTGTTGTAATCAGGGGGAGTTATCAGGGACTGAAGTGATCAACTTATGTTTTCTTATCTGTACTGAAAGCAGGGTTTCTGGTAATCCTTTTTAATTAGATATAAATTTCAGACCTACGCTGATCTGGTACGACAGTCTGGTACCGCATAGTATATTTTCTCACAATAACAAGCTTAATTAACTATAAAACATTATAATTAACAGATTAACTGGTACCTTTATTTCGCCCTTTTTAATCTTTGCAAGAGTTCCTACGTCGAGCACAGGCGTTTTACCAGACATAATCTTAAACTGAAGCGGGCCGATTTTGGGTCGTTTCATCCCGAGTTTTTCGGTGTCTCCTAGTAGTAACCTTGCACAGAGAAGTAAGACACTATCAACACACTTCACAGGCAACCATCTCATGAGAAACATGGATAGCCCAAATGTTGATATTCCCAGTATCTCTCTAGGCAAGATATGCAACTGTATATTACATACCATAAAAAAAAGGCGTTAGAAATAATTATTTTTACCCTTTTAAGCATCTATTTTGGTCATGCACCAGACAGCTATAGGTTCAGTATTAGTTGATTGCTAATCAAAATGTCACTAGAACTGGTATAAATGATTATATGTTATTACCAATCATTATTATTTTCACAAAATTTATATTTATATATAATTCAGAGTAAAACATCATGATACTGTATAATTGACTCCCATTTTTCGAAGAAATTTTTTATACAATTAATCTTATAGTTCAAAAGTCTAGCTCTGCTACTGCCCAGAATTATTGAATAATAAAAAAAGAATTTATTTTGAGCCAGTCAAGATAAGAATAGGTAGTTCCAAATATTGGTATAAATATTTAATTGTAGCAAACAAGGCGACAAAAAAAATTCAAATTTACAACAGGACATATATATCCACCAGTTCATAGTGGTGCAAGGGGCGACACTTAATTTGCTATCCTTTTCTTAATTTCCTTTTTGAAAAATTGGAGATATATATCACCAAAGAAATCTTGCACCTGGCATGGAAGAATAACATTTGATTTTTTTTTGCTTTTTCATTTATTGAAAAGAAAAATAGGAGAGCAAAGTGTACGGAAACGAACACCACCACATCTCTAGCAATTCTGGCACAAGAATTACTGGTTTTGGAAATCAGAATATTGATCGAACGATAATTAAAAAAGATGAAAAAAGAATAAACGGAAGGAATAAATGATCGAAAATCCTAGTTGAAGAACACTTATTCCTCTTTGAAAGTGACAGTGGAATAGGTTCTTGGTCAGAAAACAAACGAGTACAAAATTAGGGAATGTACACTACAAACTAAGCTCAGTCGTTCATCCAATAACAGAATGAAATGACAAGCAACTTTTTACTGGATCTATCATTTTCCAAATTTAATTATTTGCAAAACAAAACAAAAAAATTGAAAAAAAAATGCATACAGCTAGAATATTGAGATTGATGCATCTCTGTAAAATAATATATTTTTGTGAATTGCATCTCTGTAAAACAATAATATTTTATGACATGCATATCATGTGTTAAAATTAAAATTGTGGACTAATTAGTTACATTTTTTTTAAAAACGCAACATAAATACTCAGTGATATAAATATTAAAAAGCAAAAAAAAAAGCTTTTAAGACTAAAATTAAAAAAAAAATCTAAATATCATCATCAAAAGAAATCAAGAAAAAAATGTCTATTTAGATCACTAAGTATTTATGTAGCGTTTTAAAAAAAAATAAAACTAATTAGTCCACAATTTTAATTTTAACACATGATATGCATGTCATAAAATATTATTGTTTATATGGTTTTTATTGACAAGAAGCAAGGTATATATATATGAGAATTAAAATTGTCTATTACTTATAAACTCATAAAATATTATAAAGAAAAATCAGGAAATTAAAATTTAATCAATACAAAATATATAAGTCAAAAACCGTTCTAACATAAATATATATATATATATATATATATATATAGAGAGAGAGAGAGAGAGAGAGAGAGAGAAATAGATTACCTTATCTCTAACGGCCATGAATGGTTGAGCTCCATTATTGCACAAATCCAAGCACACCTCCATGCCTGAATTCCCACTCCCCACAACCAACACCTTCTTCCCTCTATAAACACCTCCTCTCTTATACTCACTTGTATGTAAAACCACTTCCTTGTAATCTGCCCTGCCTGTGATTTCTGGCCTGAATGCCTCCCCATTCTCACCCGTTGCCACAATTAACCATCGGCAAATAAACTCCAGCCCGTTAGCCCGCACCTTCCAAAACCCGATACCCGCATCGTAAGCTGCGGATTCTACAGTCATGCCAAACAAGGGTTCAATAGAAAATGCCTTTGCATAGGAGTCTATGTAGCTTATAAATTGTTCTCTGGTTGGGTAAGTCGGGAACTCTTTCGGGAATTGGAAATGCGGTAACTCGCAGAATTGTTTTGGGAGGTGCAGTTTTAACCTCTCATACATGCGTAGCTTCCATGAGGAGGCGATGCACACGTCTTTTTCGAGAATTATCGATGGTACGCCTTTTGTTTTGAGACAGGCCGCAGCAGCCAGTCCTGACGGGCCCGCACCGATGATCAGCGGGCCCGGTACCCAGACTTGTTTAGCCTCGGAGATCATGAGAATTCCATGGATATTGTTGAGTTCATGAAACGAGAGTTTGAATAGTAATTTTCTTGAAAATGAGCTCACCTCATCAGAATACAGTACACAACGTCTTCGTTATATTGCTTTCATATATACGAAAGGCCAGGAAGTAAATAGTACTGTTGCTCTCACTGTGTATGTGCTCACGCTGACCAAGTAATCTGAAAAGAAAAAGAAAAAGGAATTTGGTAAAATCTCTTGTAGATGGTGTATGAGACATATTTACATATGTAATTGAGGTATAATTATATAACAGGGAAGAGAAGTGTATATACATATTAGGAGAGTACGTATTGACTATATATATAGAAGCTGTGGGCCGTTAGTTACTTAGTTTGATTTTGCTTTGACAGAGGAGATGATATGACCCTATAAATACTGGAGGCGTGAGCATGGGCAAGATAACACGAGAGAGAGAGAGAGAGAGAGAGAGAGAGAGAGAGAGAGAGCAAGGCGTGCTCTACTCTTACCGCGATAGCTCTGCTGTAGTGCTGTGGCTATGTAATTGAAATAAAATAGAAACAATACCTACGGTCAACATGACCAAAAACAAAATAAAAAATCGAAACATTAATACAGCTACAATTATAATATACACACACATATATGAGTAGGCATCCAATAACATAATTATATCCATCATATACTTTACAAGTTATTTTTTGAAATAAAGTTATTTTTGTGATTTCAAAGTTCAATCAATCAATCTGAACCGTTCAACCTGATATTCATATTAATATGTGCTTAGAGACCAAATTTTACATTTTTCTGATTTTTTTTACTATTTATTAAGTATTTTACAAAATTATTGATCTAACAGTGGCTTAACAAAACAGTAAAATCAGCAGCCATCGTTGGATCAACAATTTTGTAAAATACTTAATAAATAGTAAAAAAAATTCAGAAAAATGTAAAATTTGGTCTCCAAGCACATATTAATATGGAGAACAAAATGAACAGTTCGAATCGACCGTTTGAATTTTGAAAAGTCAAATTTGAACCGTATGTATTTCGGCCTATATACATTCAAATGCACATTAGTCACTCTATATAGAGTAGAACTAGGGTGTTCTTAAGCTCACTAATGTGTTTGGTGAGCTTAACTTCAAAACCTATCAAATCGGTTTCAAATGATGAATCCAAACCGTTGAAATCCGCCTATTTTACGAGTGTTTGGTGACCGATTGACTTTATACTAAATTAATTTGAATGTTTAAAATTTTCACATGTAGATACATCACTCGTAAGGTAAACGAGTTCCAACGGTTCAAATTCGTCATTTGAAACCAATTTGATGAGTTTTGAAGTTAAGCTCACCAAACACTTTAGTGAGCTTAAGAACACCCTAGTTCTACTCCTCTCTCTCTCTCTCTCTCTTTCTATATATATATATATATATTGATAATTAATGAATATTAACTCTCCAATTATTCTTGATAGTTGTGTTACACTTAATTAACCAGTAAAATAAGTAAATAAATTTAAGCAAATCTCAATAAAGTTTACACCTTTAAAACACATATATATAATTGTAAAATGAATGATTTTTAATGTATTATTCAGTAAATAATATATGTTTTTTATTATAATAACATTATCTATTATTTATCTAGTATTTCGTTATCCGACAACTATAACAGATAAAGATAAAATACGAATAAACTAATTTGTAAAAATAGAGTACGGATAAAGATAAAAATAGAGTACAAATAAAATAATTTATGAAATTGATAAATAAATCAAATTTACTATCAACAATTCATTTGTAATAAACAGTCGTTGAAAGAGGACCAATTTTCACCAAAGATTAATTTAATAGAATAATTGGTAAATATACACCTAACACCAACACTATAAGAATTTGCTACTATGGACGAGGAAAAGAAAGTGACTATTGTCAAAGGTAAACTGATAAAAATTACTATTTATGAGAATATTGATATTACCCACGGTAGTATTCGTGACAATACCATTAATGAATATTCAATCATCACTAACTGTTTGCTTGAACTAAACCGTTGGTGATAATGTGTTGTGGTATTTCTCAAAATCCTAGGTCCTTTAGGGCGTCAATGGCACTCTCTTATCTGTTTACTTGATTAGTATTGTATTTGATAAAATAGATACGAATCAAAATTATATTTCGTAAACTTATCAAGTATGGGAATGAGTAAAGATTTTTTTTTTTTTGTTATCTAAATGAGCATGGGTATGGATAAAGCATATTTCATACTCGTTACTTGATCGAGTAATGCATAGAGGGGTTTGTGCATTATACCATAAATCTAAAATTCAAAATCCAAATAGCCGATCCAAACCGTTCATCTTGTTCTCCATATGAATATGTGCTTGGAGACCGAATTTTACATTTTTCTGAATTTTTTTTACTATTTATTAAGTATTTTACAAAATTATTGATCCAACGGTGGCTGCTGATTTTACTTTTTTGTTAAGCTACCGTTGGATCAACAATTTTGTAAAATACTTAATAAATAGTAAAAAAAATTTAGAAAAATGTAAAATTCGGTCTCCAAGCACATATTCATATGGAGAACAAGATGAACGGTTTGGATCGGCCATTTGGATTTTGAATTTTAGATTTATGGTCCAATGCACAAACCCCTCCATGCATTGCAATGCATCATAGCCCATCTCTCTCTCTCTCTCTCTCTCTCTCTATATATATATATATATATATATGAGATGGTCTATGGTGAGTTGCAAAGTAAAATGCATTTCTACTTCATGCCATATTTTTATTTTGAAAGTCCAAACGACTGAGCCGAACCGTTATATATTTAATCCATATTAAAATGTGCTTGGAGACCAAATTTTATATTTTTTTGAAATTTTTTTACTATTTATTAAGCATTTTTTTAAATTGCTGTTTCGCTGTGAACAGTAAAAAAACAGTAAAATTTTCTGGACCATCAGATCAGCGACTTTCAAAATTGCTTAATAAATAATAAACGAATTCCAAAAAATGTAAAATTTGGTCTCCAAGCAAATTTCAATATGGAGAACAAGATGAACGGTCGGATCGACGTTTTGAACTTTAAAATTGTAAAATATGAGCGTGCAGTAAAATAGTCGCTTCACTTCGCAACTCACCGTAGCCCATCTCATATATGAGGAGGGATCAAGTTACAACAATTTTTGAGTTACAACAAGTTACAACAAGCATTTTTTTATATTTTCAAAGTTCAAATCGTCGATCCAAACTGTTAGATGCGATCTCTACAATAAAATGTGCTTGGAGACCAAATTTTACATTTTTTGGATTTTTTTTTCTATTTATTAAGATAGGTACAAAAACTAGTCAAATTCATACCATTGAATTTTGTACCCATCTTAATAAATAGTAAACAAATTCCAAAAAATGTAAAATTTGGTCTCCAAGCACATTTTATTGTAGAGATCACATCTAATGGTTTGGATCGACGATTTGGACTTTGAAAATATAAAAAATGCTTGTTGTAACTTGATCCCTCCTCCTCATATATATATATATATATATATATATATATATATATATTATATATATATATATATTATTAATAAGCATTGAAAAGAGTACTTTAATTGATTTATTTGTGTTTAGTATGATTATAATTTTTTTTCCAATAAAGTACTATACATGTGTAAAATGAATGTATATGTTTTAAAATTTTATTTAAATAATAATAAAAATTATTATTATATAAGTACTACCTGTTATTTGCCAGCTGTTATTTTGTTATCCGATAATTATAACAGGTAAGCGTAGGGTACCGGTAAAATAATTTGTAGTGGATAAAAATAAGATACAAATAATTAAAAACAATTTGTAACGAATATAGCTATTAAAATACTTTCATCCAATCCTTACCGTACCCGTTGACACCCCTAAAACCCTTATGCTCACCAACTGCTTTGAGGCATTTATGTGCATGTAGTGTCTCAACTCCAAGCACGAACTAATTTTGCTCTCTTTATTCAAAGCATCTGGATTCGATCTATTTGTTTTATTTTGTTTTGTTTAATTAATTTTTTTGACTTGAGGTTAGAGGTCAAACTACTTAATTATTTAATATCTAAGAAAATATATATATTTTTTTTTCGGATTTCAAACCTGCGACTTTTTACATAAACACTTATTCTAAATCACCCTTATTTCTTCAAATTACATGTTCTAAATCACCTCAAGACAAAAAGAGCAAGGGAGACAAGATATTCATCGAGAAGACAATTAGAGATGAAGAAATTACAAATGGACATAATTTTTCGTACATAACCTTTTCAGCATATGAGCACTTTTAAAAAAAAAAAGCTAGTGAAAAGATGAACAAATTTTTCGTAGGTTTACTTGGGAAAGCCATTCATTTTCAAAGCCAAAGAAAATGTCGTACATTACCTCAAAATTTTAAATTGAAGTTTATGATTAATTTTTTCTTTATAGTTTCCAATTTTTGTTCTTTTAAAGTCAGATTTATTAACTAGGTTTTAGATTTTTGTTCAAATTCTCGCTACAAAATTAATCACGAACCACACTATTGCAAAAACGTACAATATTTATGTTTTGAAAGATGTCAATGAAAATTTTAACTGATTATAAAATACATACAAAAAGTTCAGTGAATTCACTTTAGCCTAATTTCTGACTTCGCTGAGATTCAACTACTCTCTAATACGGCAAAGGGATGAGCCTCACTTTACAATTTCAGATTAAATCTCATCGCTTTGGGATTAGGACTAGCACATGGGCAGTATTATTGGGCTTTAAGATTCGTGCCAAGTTAAAAATAATGGTTCAGATTCATTAATTATAAAACATTCTCTTAGGGCCTGTTCAGTCAACAAATGAGAATGGGCACGGACACGGGAATTGAATTTAAAAATGCTGTTTCCGTGAGAAAAAAAAAATTCAGTTGAACTGAATTTTTTTCCCACGTAAATAGTGATTCGGCCGAACAGACCCTTATGCAGTATTGAAGAGGATGTGAATTCCACTTCTCTGCTCATGATAATTATTAGACATATGTTATGATTAATATTGATACAAAAATAAATAAACTAATCATATATATGTAGACCATTAACAGCATATACAGAGACACATAGCTTAAAAAATTCGTAACTTAAAAAGATTAGATGTTAATATTTAATGCACCTCTGTTTTATTGTGTTTGAATAATTGCACATATATTTATTGTAAGAAAAAGAGGTTGCAATCAAATTTATACGGCAACGACAAAATATAATTTTTGATCGTGCGACTCTTTCACGATTTGGACTCGCTCCTGTATATTCTTATAGCACGTCTATCACAGTATCTCATCAAGTCTTCATTGATGGCTATCAATCAATCATTACAATCAATCACACACAGTTCACAATCCATCATAATTAGAACCAATCATTAGAACTTAAAATCAGATTGTACCCGTGGAACTTAAAATAAATTAATTATAACTTACTGACTGATAACATAGACTAATTTTATAAGTCTCAGTAAAGTCACTTGATCACAGGAGAATTAGTTTTTGGTTTAGTGGTAAAGACATGATTTTTATGTAAAAGATTATGAGTTCAAAATTTAGATGAGAAAAATCATTCGTTATATTAACAAGGGTATTAAATAGTTGGGTGATTTGACCTCTAACCTTTAATTAAAAAAAGGTCATTTGATCATAGAAATGTATGTTTTTGACCCGATCCGCTATGCAAATGACTCGCAAGTGTCACACACATATAATGCTAACTAATTTTTTTTTTTAAATAAAAATTGGATGTTAAGTCACTCAACTATTTAATATCCTTGTTATTATAATATATTTTTTTTCTCTATCCGAGTTTCGAACGCATGACTTCACACATAGAGACCATATACCTTTGCCACTAGATCAAAGACTAGTTTTCAATACTTGCTGATCCGAGCCGAGCCAATCCGTTTGCAAAAGACTGGTTCTCAATACTACCCATAACCATAGGAATGTCTGTTTTTGACCCAATCTGAGCTAATCCATTGTGCAAATGACCAGCAAGTGTCACACGGCATACAAGGCTAGTTTGTACAGCTAATTAAATTCTCACTGATTTTTTATTGAAAAAACAGAGAACATAAACTGAGAAAAAGTATCAAAATGAAAAAATAATATATGATGCTCTTCCAAATTTCTGTTCTTCTCTCTATCTCTCTCTCCTCTCCTTTCTCTTTCTCTCTCCTTTTTTTTTTTCAATAGGATAGAGAGAAAAGTAGATAACAACACTATGCTATATATTAAAATATTACCTCTTACTTTAGTGAGTACAAAAAGAACCTTAAACTTGCATTGTTTTAGACCTACATTGAAATAGAAACTATTAACTGTCTTATCAGTCTACTTGATCTAAGAGTGCAAGCATAAATACATTTTTAGACAGATTCTATTGCAAGGATCCAAATTACAAGTTGGAGTTGATTCGTGTTTAATCGGGTTGAATCCGATCCGTCTAAATAATTAAGTAATATTGATAGACTTATTAAAAAGAAGCAGAGTAGGTCTGATGTCCATCATACTCAATTTGAATTCGATGAGCAGCATTTTCATCGATCCACTTCAAAATGTATATGCGTCGCTTCAATTCATGCATGATAGATCGGACAGGAGCACTATTCATCGAACTCAAATTTGAATACGATAGATATCAGACCTACCCTTTCTCCTCGTTAAAACACCTAACTACTTGATCCTAACATCTCACATGTGGCTTGTGATTCATATCCTTGAATATATATTAATATTACAACACTTATTAGACATATGAAAAAATTATGTGGATACGAAATTAAATAAATTAAATGGACCCTTAAACAACATATACAAATACATATGTTTAACTTGATATAATGCTTGAAATTAAACAGTGATATATCCAAAAATTGATTCATTTCATGCTGAGATTTTTAGTGATTAATAAATTTACCAGGATTAATTTGCAAAAGTGCAACATAAATTATAAAGGTTGTGAATTTTCATTTATAATTTGCACGATATAACATTTTAAAAAAAATATAGAGAATCGAAACTCTTATAACATAAGAGTTAACCATCATGCGCATGAGAGAATATATTTTGTGTGTTGATTTTCAATGGTATATATTACTCCAATAGAATGTTAATTATATGTTGTTTTTTGCCAGTTATTATTTTGCCATTATTTTTTGTATGAAACTTAACATGATAATTCCCTCTATTGATATTTGCAATTAAAAATGAAAGATAAATCTTAACCATATTATATGATACAAACTGAACAACAACAACAACAACAACATATGAGGATTATTGTATTTTGCATAAGTTATGTCTTATAAATTTTTTTGGATTATTATTGCAAAAAATAAATATCTATAATACAATTTGTCAAACATCCCAAGGGCACTTCAAAGAAGAAGAAAATAATGTATGTGCTCTTTCAAACAAAAAAAAAAAGACTTTCAAACTATAATAATCAATTCTATACAAAATTTCTATAGAGAATATGAGTCAATTTTACAATACCATAATATTTTACTAAAATTTATATGAAAAATCATACATAATTATAATTATATATATTTTTAAAATAAATATCAATTGATTCTATTTTTACTTAAATTTTCTTCAACTTCCAAACCGCCAAAAAAAAAGATGCAAAAAACAAAAAATGATCGTCAATCTTATAAAAGAATCTAGAAAAATGTGAGTCAATTTTACAATATTATAATATTTTACTAGAAATTATTAAAAAAAATCATACATAAATATAATTATATTGTTTTTTAAAGTAAATTTCAATTGATTCTTTTTTCTACTTAAATTTTCTTCAACCTCCAAACAGCCAAAAAAGATGCAATACCAAAAGAAAACAAAAAATGATCGTCAATCTTATAAAAATAATCTATGAAGAACGTGAATCAATTTTATAATATCATTATATTTTACTAGACATTATTAAAAAAATCATATAAATATAATTATATATTTATGTAAAATAAATTTAATTGATTCTATTTGTACTTAAATTTTCTTCAACTTCCAAACCGCCAAAAAAAAAGATGCAATATCAAAAGAAAACAAAAAAAATGATCGTCAATCTTATAAAAAGAATCTACGAAGAATGTGAGTCAATTTTATAATATTATAATATTTTTCTCGTCATTATTAAAAAAAATCATATTTTTTAAATAAATATCAATTGATTCTATTTCTACTTAAATTTTCTTCAACTTCCAAACCGCCAAAATACAAATGCAATAGCAAAAGAAAACAAAAATGATCGTCGGCTCAATGCAATGGCCCATAACTCCATAAGCTAGCTAGGGCACCATCCCAACACAAAAATCATACCAACTCTAAGTAACCGCCATAGAGAAAATCTAAAAATGGAACTTGAAAACAAAAGAAACAAGAGCGACATTTGACGAATGGTTGAGCGTGCCTACTCTACAGGATTAGTGTGGGCTGCCTCTCCTCTGAGGCTATGACTATTGAGCTATAGCGCTCAATCAACTCGTGAAGGCTGAAGGGAACGTGACCCAAATATGGAGGCATCCCATTACCAAGTCTCTCTCGGTTTCCTCATCTCCAGTTTGGTCAAAAAATGGAGGAATTAAGGTCCATCTGAATTTTTTTTTTTTTCTTTTTTTTTTTTTGAAAAGTTTTGCAGAGACTACAAAGTTGTGAGTGGATTTCGAAATCTCAACCTTTGGTATCTAGAAGTTTGATGATTTTTTGTGCTACCATTCCATTATCAAGGTTGATATCAAAAATGTGTACTAAATCAGGATATAAATATGAAGGAATCACAGGACTCTGTTATTTAGGACTGCTAATGATTAAGGTTCGGCTTAATGAGAGAAGCAAAATGATTTGGCTCTAACTTAACTCGCTTTTGAAATAAAAAAGCTAGGCTCGACTCGGCTTATGTAAACACTTGGCTTGATTCGACTCGACTCGTGAGCTTACGAGCCAACTCATATTTTTACCAGTGTTCTAAATAGCTATCTATAGCGGCGCTATAGCTTTTTTGGACCATAAACGCTAAGCTATGAGATAAAAGTGCGTTAACTCAACTACGACTACTATAGCTATAATAGCTGACCGCTATTACCGCTATATGCGACCTGCTATAGCTACCGCTATGCTACATTGATTTGTTCTTGCAATCTATATAAACTTATGTACTTTTATTCTTATTTCTAATGCTACATGATCTTCTACGATAAGTATGCTAAATCAAATTATGTGTTTCTATTTTTATTTGTAATTTATTCTCCCATTCTATATCGAGAAATATTCAAATGTTAATTCTTCATTTTGATTGCTCTTCGCATAGTATTCATTTGTAAAATTATTATCGTTCGTTTCAATTGAAAGCTAATTTTAATTATTATTATTATTATTATTATTATTATTATTATTATTATATATATAATATCAAATGTTTAAATATATATATTGACTTCATTTATCTTATAAAAAAGTAATTGTTCTTTGTTTATTATAATATATAATACTATAAAGTATGAACTATTAAATAATATTGCTTTTTAGATTTTTTTTTCCTTCTTATTTACGTAATTGATAAAAAGTATAGGCTTAAATTAGTTGTTATTTAGTTGTTACATCAATTCTCTAATATTGATTATGTTGATAATTAGTAGAAATATAGAATATAAAATTTGAAAAAGAAAAATCGCTATGTGTGATAGCTTTTGCTATAGCTACGCTATTCGCAATAGTTTTTTTTTTTGTCTCCCGCTATGCCGCTATAATTGCTATTTAGAACCTTGATTTTTACTTATTTTCCTAAGTTTACTTAGAAGTCATGAAAAAGTTATTTTGCTTGTACCATGGTTTGTTGCACATTAAGTGATTTGGTGATTACCTAAATAGCTCAATCGAAAATTTGAAATTTGAAATTTTTCAAAAATTTCAATTTTTCAAAAATTTCAATTTTTCAAAAATTTCAATTTTTTCAAATTTCATTTTTTTTTCAACTTTCAAATTTTCGATTCTTAATTGAGCTATTTAAGTAATTACTAAATCACCCAAAATAGCTGTTTATTTTGAGTTGATAGAACTTATAAATCTTTAATGGTTGTAGCCATTTTCTTTTGTACCATGTGAATCCATAGTTCTTTAACTTGCGGCCTTAATCATATTCTTTATTATTGTTTGTTCATTTCAAGATTATATTTAAAGATAATAAAAAAAACATGGCTAAGCATTCTCAAGATATTCGTGTAATATTATGTTTAGGTCCAGGGACAAATGCAGTACACTCAACCAACTCTTCCAATAGTACCAGAACAGATATATATAGTCGGCACTTAATATGCAACAAATCATGGTACAGGCAAAATGACTTTTTCATGACTTCTAAGTACCTAGAAAAATAAGTAAAAATATGAGCCGACTCGTGAGTTCACGAGTCGAGCCGAATTGAATCAAGTATTTACATGAGCCGAGTCAAGCTTTTTCTTTCAAAAGTGAGTTGAGTCGAGTTCGGGCTTTTTTCAGTTTCGAGTCTGATTCGTTATGAAATATTGAGCCGTTCAACTCATTGATTCGAGAACCAACTCGACTCATTAGCAGCTTTACCGTTGTTCCTATCCCAATCTTTCAAAGTTTTTTTATGCTTGAATCTCAAGGAAGAAAAGTTTTTTCTACCTGAATCTCGACAAAGATCAACAGCTGGAATTGGAATAATATATTTATTTCCATACTAACTAGGTGTGAATATGTAGGAACTTATATATATATATATATATATATATATATATATATATATATATATATATATTTTATTAATCGTTAGGGCTGGCAAAAAAAATTCGTAGATCGTGATTCGATTTGAGTTTGATTTGGGTTTGATTTGAGTTAATTAGATTCGAAATTAGTTCGAACTAAAATGAACCAAACTAGGTTAGGTTCAAAATAAATTCAATCCAAATTCAAACTGGGTCTGATTCAATCGAAATGGATTCGCGAACTTTTATGGTTCGAATCTCATAATAGCACTGGCCGTTCATTTACCTAATGAAATTAGAACTCAAGATAGAGAGTCATAATTTAACATAGCCGATGCTCCCTAGCTCTCAAAACACTCAGTTATTGTACGATTACTTGTTTTATTACATATTTCAGTTATTGTACTTAATTCTCTTTTTACAATGATTTGTTGTGATGTATTTTTTCATGAATACCTTTTCAACTCAACAACACTTATTTCATAATTTGATATCATATTGAAGCTCTTTTTTTAGTACTGTAGTGGCAATTGTGAGAGTTTATGCTCAGTTGGCAAGATTATAACAGCTAACAACTAATAAACTAGTCCATAATCTATTAGTGTGAATTTGTGAAAGGTAAAAGAAAGCTATGTGAATTGTCTCGCGAAAAGAAAATTAATGTATAAACTACCGGTATAACTAGGGCTGCTAAAAAAAAATAGTTCGTAATTCAATTCAATTTCGATTTGAAAAATATATAGTTCGCAATTAATTTGATTCGAAATTAGTTCAATTCAAAACAAATCAAATCCAATTCGGTTCAAATTTTATTCAAATCAAACTCAAACTAGGATAGGTTCGATTCGGTTTGATTTGTTGCCACCCCTATTAACCGTTTAAAAATTTCGAGTTTTCAACAGTCCAAATTTTAATAGAATAGATAAATTTAAACTATTAAAAATATTTGAATGATTGAAATGAAGAAAAACATATTCCTTCTTTATGAGAGAAAAACAACGGATTTGGTTTCATATTAACTAATAAAGAGTTGATCGAGTTGTCAGTCACTGAAAATTAGAAAAATAATATTCAATCATGTTAAATAAAAATTAAGACAGAATGTATAAATGACGATTATTATTTATTCATATATTTTTTATATTAAATACAATCTTAAAAATTTTCTAGAATAGCAAATGTAAATGAAAAATGGGAAGATTTTTTAAACATTTTTTTTCTAAGAAATAATTTTTTAGAGTTGAAATGGAGAGAATCTGGTAAGACTATTGAAGTTTGTCAATACCAGTGTTTTAAATAGCGCACTATAGTATTTTCCGACTAAAAAAATTAAGTGCTATGTCCAAATAGCGCCGCTATTTGAGCATAGCACAATTTTTTTAACCTGTACATTATTTCACGATAAATACTATTTAAACCATTGGTCAATACCATCGGACGGAGAGGAACCAACTACAATTTATTTAATTAAAAAATATTTATGAACAGCTAAAGCCGCCGATTTTCATTAAACCACAGAAATTTAATAAAATCACAAACCCCCAACCAATCAAACCCGGGCCCGCTGGCTACTAGGTTGTCAGACTCAGCAAGATCCAAATTAAATACTGTAGATAGCTTCTTTGAGAGGGATCACTGGAAATTTGGCGGTATTGTGACAGTGTACAGGCTAAGGATAAAATCACATTACCAGTATAAATATCCCCAAGTCGACTCGCTATCTAAGTCAAATAAATTGAATAATAAAACAAAGAGTGAGTCTATGGTACTATGCATATCACATGTTGTTACTGTGTTACGGTTCTATATTTGAGTTTTCAAATCTTAACGGTCGATTCGAACCGTTCATCTTGTTCTCATATTAATATGTGTTTGGAGACCAAATTTTACATTTTTTGAAAATTATTTAGTATAAATATCCCCAAGTTGACTCGCTATCTAAGTCAAATAAATTGAATAATAAAACAAAGAGTGAGTCTATGGTACTATGCATATCATGGGTTGTTACTGCGCTACAGCTCTATATTTGAGTTTTCAAATCCTAACGGTCGATTCAAACTGTCCATCTTGTTCTCCATATTAATATGTATTTGGAGACCAAATTTTACATTTTTTTGAAAATTATTTATTATTTTTTTAGATATTTAGAAATTCACTTGATTTGAAAATTTTGAACCATCCAAAAACAGTGATTTTCACTAAATCTAAAAAAATAGTAAAAAAATTTCAAAAAATGTAAAATTTGATTTCGAAACACAAATCATAATATGCATAGTACCATAGACTCACTCTAAAACAAAACAATTCTAATGAGCAATAAAAGCGATTTATATATACATAATAAATATCGATCATACTTGGGTATCAATATGTATGTTTTGTTGTTCAGTTCAAATATTTTTAGTATTCATGTTTGTGCTTTTAATTATTATTATTAAATTTAACATATTTACTATTCAGTCTATGCACTTTAATTAATATTCATTTTAAATGATTTAGTCTTTCATCTACGTGGACTTTAAAGTGTTCTAGAATAATTGGAATTGGGAGAATATTAATATTAGTTCAATAATAATCGGATATCTTGATCATCAAAGTATAAAGTGCGTGTTATTCTCGCAAGTTTGAAATTGATGTTCACTATTCAATATAAATCGTATTGTCAAAAAGAGTTTGGAACCGTGTGCTGCATGAAACCGACTATAATTAGCAGCTTGATGAAGGTTCTATACCTTTGAATATTTCTCGTCACTTTTGATTCTTAATTTTCCTTTGTCATTAAGATTTTAACATACTTTTAAATTGAAGTGAATATATTGGTATTATATTTCCTTAATCAGTAGCACTTACAAATATCTATTGACTCAAATCTACGAGACAGAATCCTATGCTTCCAGAGTCATTGTTGGTGGACCCCCAATTAAAAAATTAACAGTGACCGGCCTCCTTTAACAGTGACTGGCTCCATCCGGCAGTGATTAAAAGGCAAGATTTTCCTGCACCTCAAGGGACAAGTGATCTTCTTCTCAAATCTAGACCAGATCATACTTAAACTAACACCACTATTCAAATGTTTCATGTTTTTTTTTATATATCTCATCTTGCCTCATATTTTTTGTTTTTGTTTTAAAGTTCAAACAGGCGATCTGAATTGATCAAGATGATCTTCATATTAAAATATAATTAGAGATCAAATTTTATATTTTTGAAAAAAAAAAGATCTTATTTTTTTAGATAGGTACAGAATCACTGTATGTGGATGGAAATTATATTCATCAGTTTAGATTGATTGTTTAGATAAAATGAGAGACACAGTAAAACATAAAAAGACACGAGGCCTTTTAACCCTCAATGTCTATCAAAATCAAATCATTTTTACCAATATTGTTTGGACTCCGGCTCATATTTGATTGGGTTTAACTCATTTTCAAGTCAACTATAGAGACAAAGTCGGATGGAATCTTCAAATTGTGTAGAGTTTGCCAGTACTACTAGATATCCATCTCATTTGTCATACATGCTTCTAGTCAAAAGCAAATTTAGGATTTTTATTAGAGGTAAAAAAATATCAAATTGAATTTTTGTCAGAGAAGTAAAAAAAAAAATTTAAATCAAATTTAAATAATTAATTAAATTTAAATTCATTAACTAATTAGGTACTTGATAAAAAATAATGCTTTTAACCAATACTTTTCATTATTGACTTGTAATTTATGATTCTCTATCTTATAATTCTAATTACTAATTAATTTAACTCAAATTACAAATCAAACATACAGAGGGGGATAAAAAAAATTCAGAGGAGGCAAGGTTAATGAGAATGTTCCAATTGACACTGAAATTCAAAATTCAGAGATAAACAACCACCCCTCCTTGTAGCAATCCCATTTTGTAGTGTTCGATCTTTAGTTAAAGGATCTTTTATGAACAATTATAAAATATATCTCTGGGTAAATCATCAAATCCCTCTCTCTGAAGAATTGCAGCTGATAAGCATATAAATACCAGTATTAGAGCTGAGACACATTTAAGGCAATACAAATATGGTCAAGGACTCGAGGTATTATCAAATTGTTCATAAACAGAACAATAAAAAGAATACAAATTTGTTGCAACAACTAAATTTGAACTGTGCATTATTCTTGCAAGGTTGAAGTGATTTTTACTTTACAATAGCTATGCCTTCTGAAAGATTTCTCGGGCCTTCTAGTTTTCTTTCTCATAAATTTTTTAATCGTAAATTGAGGAGATCTGGTACAGTTTTCCCTTATTAGCATTGGTAACCTTTCTCGAAAATACAATTATAACATGGTTTCCCCTTTCAGATTTGGATCCCTATCATCCCAGGTACCTGACTAAAAGAAATTGAAACGGACGGTCCAGATTTAATATCAACCGGTGCCGGTTCGGAATGATGCAGGGGCGGTATTATTTGTGCTTTGAGATTCGTGTCAGGTTAAAAATTCTAATATTGGACCGTCCGATTTAATTGTACTCGGTCAGGTAACCTGAGGGG
Source organism: Carex pumila (assembly GCA_033356055.1). Lineage (NCBI taxonomy): Eukaryota > Viridiplantae > Streptophyta > Magnoliopsida > Poales > Cyperaceae > Carex > Carex pumila. The sequence goes on along the minus strand of JARJHM010000043.1, from coordinate 66,458 downwards.
ATGTGAATTCAAGATTCCCCAAAAACAGAGGCACACAGCAAGCAAACAGAGGAGATAACCCAAAAAGACCGAAATGCATCATTAGCACATGGGGGCCCACGATCACCGCATGCAAGAATCGTCGATCGCTGTGCGACATCCACTTGTCGGTATCCCAGTCGTTAGATCATTGCTACTGGAGAACCAGAGGAAACGAGAACCGTTCGATCTGCTTCGCTACCAATAATTTTTTTTATTTAACATTTACTATGAATAGAACCGTATGGTCTAAAATGCTGCGAGTACATATTTTACTGAAGTGGGTCAGAACATGTCTTACAACACAGTTTTGTTCTCTATTTTCGTCACTGGAAAGCCGAAGTAACTTTTTCGCTCTTTCCCCGTAGCGGGGCCCCTACTCCAGGGCACATGTTCACTGGATCGTCGACGCGTGTCCTGCTCGGACAACTCTGTGAAAGGTCCCCGTTTTGTTATCGTGCAAGTTGCCAAGTTCCAATTTTTTTTTATTTTTTATAAACCATAATTAATTAAATCAAATTTACCATATCAATATAGTTGCTTTTTAAAAAAAAAAAAAAAGAATCATAAGGAACAAACGGTTTATTTGGTCTCCAAAATTATATTTTTTTCAGACCGAATGAGCTATTGGCTCATTTGGTCTCACCAATTTTTTACTTTTTCTCTACTTTTCCTTAGTGGTCGACATAGAAGATCCAAAAAAAAAATTGGTCCAGACGGAATCATCCATCTAGTCTTGGTTGCTCTTTGCATGCCACCGAATACTTTATGCATAGTTGGTATCAAAATAATAAAAGAAGAAGTAAACAAGTCCTAATTGCTCTTTGCATGCCACCATAATTAATGTGTTTTGTTTTTGTCATGTGAAAAGAAAATCATAAAATTTTTAGTTAATGTTATAAGATAAAATAAACTAAAATGATAGAGAAAAATTATAAATTTGTATGTATAAATATTATTTGATTTACTAGAAAATGAAGAAAATGCTAAAAAAAAAAACAAGCTGTCCATTTTAGCTTCATATTATTTTCTCTATTTTTTGTACCAGAAAACACAATAAATATGAATAGCACTATAAATGCATTTCTCACATTTTCTTGGACACCTTTTTTCCACATCTATAATTAGCTCATTTGAATTCATTATTATTGTATAATTATTCACCTATTTTCATCAAGCTTCCATATTTACTATACAATATTCACACTTTATATAATTTTAATCTGTGCCTTTTTATATATATTGTAAAAAAATTACAAGTAAAAATTTGATAATTGTTTACAAATAATTGATACATAGTGAGTTTATGTTAATGATTGATACTTCCCAAATATAAGTTGCACTAAATTTTTATGTTGACTCTTTAATTTGGTGCAATAATCATGTTGCCTTTTTACTGCCACATGATGTGCTCTTATTGATTGATGCTCAAAGCTCTTCAAACCACCGTCACAATTACACAGATCTGAGAAAAAAAGAAAAAAGAAAAAAAGGAGACCGAATGGATGGTTCAGTCTGGAGAAAAAAAGAAAAAAAAAATTATTACATAGATTGTCACACAGTTTGCTGAAAAAAGTGAAAAATTGGTGAGACCAAATGGCCTATTCGGTCTGGGGAAAAGGCAATTTTGGAGATCGAATGGGCCGTTCGGTCCTTATGGTTTTAAAAAAAAAAAACAATCATATTGGTTTCATAAATTTGATTTAATTATTTATGGTTTATAAAAAAAATTCAAGTTCCAAACTGTTTCTTATTAGAAGGCTTTTTTTTTATAAGAAAAATAAGTTCTTTTGGGTCATGTTTGGTTGTGGAGTAGGTAGTAGAGTATACCCTCTACTCTACTTTTAAGGAGCCAAATGAGGAGTAAATTTAAATGAGTAAGATGGAGTAATATTTGAGTTAATCCGGATTAAGTTGCTTCATCTCTCTAGGTGGAGTAACTGTTGGGGTCCCACAATTAGAGTAATACAATGTTATAATTTTGATCACGCGAGACACATTTGGTCACAACACATTTGAGCACGACATGACTCACACGGCGTGACCATTCGCGTGCCGTAACCATCCCTTGATATTTTAGTTGATATCTCGCAAACTTACCTATATTCTGGCCTATATTTTGTACCAAAACCTGTGTTTAAATCATTAAATCGGTCGTATTTCATTGAATATCTATAGAATGTGGTACTGCTGCGCTTTTATTCTTATTTAGCAGAAAACGGGCGAAATCAGGGAAGTTACTGAATTATGAGACTCTGACGAGGGTAGCATCACCCCTGACAAGGGTAGCATCACCCTTGACACGGGTAGCATCAGCCTCTGTCTGACCCGGACAACATTATGCTGAATTTTCAGCATTCGAACTTAAAACAGTCATAACTTTTGACTCGTAACTCTGTTTTGAGTGTACGACCACTTTTTGGAAAGCTTGCGAGAAGATCTACAATTTGAGCAGAAGAAACACAGTTGTACGGGTCGGAAAAGATCCTGTACGGGTCGTATTAGACAGATCCAAAAACAGAACTGTTTTGGAAACAAATCCGGAAAGAAGGAAGGTCGGTCCAGAGGCTACATAGACGGGAATTCTTGCACCTGGGGAGATGATTCTGAACCAGAGGAGCACATTCTAGGGTTTGGACTTGGTGGCTAAGCTTGGAGACGAAGTTGAGAAGCAAAAGACGCGAATTTTCGACGGATCTTCTTAGTACTTCGGGTTTTGTCATGGCTATTTTATTATTCATTTCTTTTATTTGTTTCTAGGGTTAAGATATATTCGAATATTTTGTTTTGCATGAAAGTTATTAAATTCTTGTGTTGAAATTTGTGTTTGATTGATTGTGTTTGATTTTAATTGCTTAAATTAAGTTGTTTGATTTTTATTGGTTTGTCACTAGATGCATGATCACATCTAAAGCACATTCTCTCCTTTAAAATCTCTCAACGAAAGTTAAGTACCTGAGATAGGTTTAATGATCCGAAAGGTGAAATCAAATAATAACCGAAATGTGAACATTTCCTCTTATCGATAGATAAGATAATACCTTTAGAATACCAATCAACCAACTAGGTAATTCAGGCCAACACGAAAGTCGAAGTCTAGAATCCGAGGAGGGTAAATATTGCAACTCCATAACAAGTTTTATGAACCAATACACGAGAGTTGAGCTTTAGAAACATTAAGTCTGGTCAATAGAACCCTACACGAAGGAACAACATAAGGAAACAGTAACTGGTGCGTTAACTCGAAGTCAGTACGGGTCGGACATGAAGCTGTATGACCCGTACAGGGAGCTGTACGAGCCGTATCAGGGACTGAGAGGCAGAACTGAGATGAGTCTAAAACCCTGGAAACGCCTTTTATCATTGATTCAAAACCAAACTTTATTTTTTGTCATTTAATTATTGCAATTGAACTATTTATGAAACTTAAACAATAACCCAACATTTTCTCACTTCTAGTACCTAACTGATTTAAGTAGAGTCCAGTTTAGATTTGAACCATCCCTGCATATTTAAGGTTAAAAGGTACAGCTTACTGTACTGAAACTTTATACTATACCTTTTTGGTGTGACATTAGTCACGGCACGGTGCGTGAAAAATTAACTTGGTCACATGACGACATAACATGAAATTAAAGTCACGACATATTAGTCCCACTACGGCACGACATGACATGTTTTTTTCACTCTATGTAGTAGGATGAAATGAGGGGAGTAGGTTGGCTTGGCTGGGGGAGGGTTTGGCCATGACTCACGAGGGGAGGATTGGGCAGCCTAAGAGAGCGATCTACTGATCTAGTGATGGATGCCTTGTGCCTTCAATTAATTAGCGGTTGGATTCTAGTCAATTTCACCCATATGGAATATGGCATCAGCAGCTAGCTAGCTTAGCATCCAACAGTTGCTATATATGTTAGATCGCCCCATAACAAGTCATCATCATGTTAGTCAGATCCAACATGGATACAGAATCAGAGATCCTTTTAAAATGATACGAAAAGGTACGATATATACAGAAGCATATCTATATTTTCGAATTATGAGAATCAAATACACATGGTACTATAGATTTGAATTCATTATTTTGCAACAAGATACATCATATATAAATGAAGTCAAAAATATGTATCTAATCAGAAAACTCTCTTCCTCCACTTAGTTGCCAAATTAAAATCTACATATGCCATGGTAGATCCTACTAAATAAGAGAAAATAAATATTGGAGCTCACCGCTCTGCTACTTAAATTCCATCCATTTTACACATAACATTACTCCGGTATTGACATTTTTGTCGCAGTCTGACATAGACAATTTTATTCCAAATTGTGTTTAATTAAGGTATACTTCAAAGTAAATAATCAAGAGGTGCAGCCGTCCATCTCTCTCTAATTAAGCTTGTCAGACAATCAAGAGGTGGGGACTAAATCAGTATATCCTCTCACAAATTGATTTCTTTATGTATTCGAGAAAGGAATAAAGAGAATTACGGTGGTCCTGGAGGCATTCATACTTGATTTGATATAGGTATACATTGTTGGCAAAGGCTTCTATGGATATAAGGACCTATTTGTAAAATAAACATATTTTTATTTTCAAAGTTTAAACAGTCGATCCGAACCATTCATCTTGTTCTCCATATTAATATGTGCTTGGAGACCAAATTTTACATTTTTCTGAATTCTTTTACTATTTATTAAGATGGGTACAAAATTCAATGGTCTGAATTTGATATTTTTTGTACCCATCTGAATAAATAGTAAAAAAATTCAGAAAAATGTAAAATTTGGTCTCCAAGCACATATTAATATGGAGAACAATATGAACGGTTCGGATTGAATTTTTGAACTATAAAAATAAAAAGAGTGTTCATTTTACAAATAAGTCCTTATGTCTATAGAAGCATCACTCTTACATTGTTATTGTTTTTTCTCCGTGCAATAGGGGTTCCAAAAAGATCAGATACGGATCGGATAGTGGTAAAATCACATCTGTATCCTTTTTTTTTATTTTTTATGTGAGTAATTGAAAATCAATGCATTATATTTGACCGACATTGAATGTTATTATTAGCAATATTGTTTGGAATCAGGCTCATATTTGATTGGATTTAACTCGTTTTCAAGTCAATTATAGAGACAAAGTCGGATGGAACTTTCAGATTGTGTAGAGTTTGTCACCTATACATTTTGTAGTTTATCTTCAAACTCCATAGCTTTTTATGTGAGTAATTGAAAAATCAATGCATTATATTTGACCAGAATTGAATGTTATTTTTAGCAATATTGTTTAGACTCTGGCTCATATTTGATTGGGTTTAACTCGTTTTCAAGTCAATTATAAAGACAAGTCGGATGAAACCTTCAGATTGTGTAGAGTTTGCCACCTCTACACATTTTGTAGTTTACCTCCAAACTCTATAGCTTTTTATGCGAGTAATTGAAAAATCAATGCATTATATTTGACTGACATTGAATGTTTTTTTTTTGTAGTGTTTCATCTTTAGTTAAATAATATTTTATGAACAAATTTGGCTAGTATGACATCGCTGTCATATGGTACTAACTTCAAAATTGATTGAATAGACTTCAAACGACTAATTCAAACTGTTCAAACTGATGTACTTTATGAGTGATGTGTTTACATGCAAATTTTTTTAATTTTCGAGTTATTTTAATATCAAATTAAGCAATAAAAATGTTGAAAAATGAATGTATTAAAATTAACTTAAAAACTTACATATTTGACTGCTTGACTTGATACTAAATAAATTCAAAAAATTATAAATTTTGATGTAAACGCACAACTAATGAAATAGATCAGTTTGAATGATTTGGATTCACTATTTAAAGTCGATTCGGTAAATTTTAAAGTTTGTGTTATATAGACTGAAATGACACTGATATTATACTAGTCAGATAATCTGGGTAAGCCATCCAATCCATCTCTCTGAAGAATTGCAGTTGATACGCATATAAATACCAGTATCAGAGCTCAGCCGAGGCACATTTAAGGCGATACAAATATGGTCAAGGACTCAAGGTATTATCAAATTGTTCATAAACAGAACAATAAAAAGAATACAAATTTGTTGCAACAACTAAATTTGAACTGTGCATTATTCTTGCAAGGTTGAAGGGATATTTACTGTATAATGTCTTATATTCAAAATAAATCTGGAACTAATAAGCAGGGGTGTGCATCGGTTCGGTTTCAACAAACAAAACAATAAAAAGAATACAAATTTGTTGCAACCACTAAATTTGAACTGTGCATTATTCTTGCAAGGTTGAAGGGATATTTACTGTATAATGTCTTATATTCAAAATAAATCTGGAACTAATAAGCAGGGGTGTGCATCGGTTCGGTTTCAACAAACAGAACAATAAAAAGAATACAAATTTGTTGCAACCACTAAATTTGAACTGTGTATTATTCTTGCAAGGTTGAAGGGATATTTACTGTATAATGTCTTATATTCAAAATAAATCTGGAACTAATAAGCAGGGGTGTGCATCGGTTCGGTTTCAACAAACAGAACAATAAAAAGAATACAAATTTGTTGCAACCACTAAATTTGAACTGTGCATTATTCTTGCAAGGTTGAAGGGATATTTACTGTATAATGTCTTATATTCAAAATAAATCTGGAACTAATAAGCAGGGGTGTGCATCGGTTCAGTTTCAACAAACAGAACAATAAAAAGAATACAAATTTGTTGCAACCACTAAATTTGAACTGTGCATTATTCTTGCAAGGTTGAAGGGATATTTACTGTATAATGTCTTATATTCAAAATAAATCTGGAACTAATAAGCAGGGGTGTGCATCGGTTCGGTTTCAACAAACAGAACAATAAAAAGAATACAAATTTGTTGCAACCACTAAATTTGAACTGTGCATTATTCTTGCAAGGTTGAAGGGATATTTACTGTATAATGTCTTATATTCAAAATAAATCTGGAACTAATAAGCAGGGGTGTGCATCGGTTCGGTTTCAACAAACAGAACAATAAAAAGAATACAAATTTGTTGCAACCACTAAATTTGAACTGTGCATTATTCTTGTAAGGTTGAAGGGATATTTACTGTATAATGTCTTATATTCAAAATAAATCTGAAACTAATAAGCAGGGGTGTGCATCGGTTCGGTTTCAACAAACAGAACAATAAAAAGAATACAAATTTGTTGCAACCACTAAATTTGAACTGTGCATTATTCTTGCAAGGTTGAAGTGATGTTTACTGTATAATGCCTTGTAGTATAAAAAAACCTGGAATTAATAAGTGCCTAAGTTTACTGGTAAAAGATTTCTCGGGCCTTCTGGTTTTTTTTCTCATAATTTTTTTAATCGTAAATTGAGGAGATCTGGTACAGTTTTCCCTTATTAGCACTGGTTACCTTTTTCTCGAAAATACAAGCATAACATAGTTTTCCCCTTTCAGATTCCCCAAAAGCAGAGACACAGAGCAAGGAAACAGAGGAAAAAACCCAAAAGGCCAAAATGCATCATTAGCACATGGGGGCCCACGGTCGCCACATGCAAGAATCGTGGAACGCTGTGCGACATCCACTTGTCGGTATCCTAGTCATTGGATCATTGCCACCGGAGAACCAGAGGAGACGAGAGCCGTTCGATCTTCTTCGCTACCGTTATACTTTTTTTTTTTTTTTCTATTTGAGATTTACTGTTAATAGAACCGTATGGTCCAAAATGCTGCGAGTATATATTTTACTGAAGTGGGCCAGAACATGACTTTTTTCGCTCTTTCCCTCTTTCCCCGTAGCGGGGCCCCTACTCCAGGGCACATCACGACGCGTGTCCCGCTTGGACAGCTCTGTGAGAGGTCCCCATTTTGTTATCGTGCAAGTTGCCAAGTTCCAAACTGTTTCTTATTAGAAGGCCTTTTTTTTTGTTTTCAAGAAAAACAAGTTTTTTTGGTTCCTAGCAATTGGGGTGTAAAGGATACGGATCGGATAGTGGTCAAATAATATCTATATCTGTTATAATTTTTCAGATACAAATACGGATAGTTTCGGATGTGAATACGGATCGGATGTTAAATGGATATAGATACAGATCGGATTTCAGACGGATACAGATATCAATATAATTCGGATAATTAAAAATAAAATACTAATGTATATTATAGTAAATAAAATTTGAAGAAGATTAATAGTCAGATGAAAAGAAAATGAAATTTGACATGAAAACCTAGAAAATAAATATTCTATAGTATATGATACCTCTGTAAAATTAAGAGAAGAAAATTGAAAAATTGTTTGATGAGAGCTAACTGATTATTGGAAAGAAGATATTACGAAGAGTCCGGCTAATTTGTTGTCGGCAGCATTTTAGCCGGAAGTGTTGCCGTCTATTTTTTTATTTTCTGATGTCCAAACAACAAATCCAAAATATTAGATGTTTAATATATATTATAATCTACTTGAAAACCAAATTTTACATTTTTTGGAATTTTTCTACTATTTATTAAGCTAGTTTGAAAACCGCTGTTTTCAGTAAATTTCTGCAGCATTGAAATCAACAGTTTTCAAACTAGCTTAATAAATAGTAAAAAAAATTCCAAAAAATGTAAAATTTGGTCTCCAAGTAGATTATAGTATAGATTAATCATCTAACGGTTTGGATTTGTTGTTCGGACCTCAAAAAATAAAAAAAAGGCTGGCAGCACCGCCAGCAGAAATGTTGCTGGCAACAAATTACCCACAGCCTATTAAGAAAGTATGAAGAGTAAAATATGAAGCTTGTAGAAGAAACAAAATTTATCTAATGGTGCATTTGGATGAAACAAAGAATAGCTCGAAATAGCAGCTATTTTTGGGTTCGGGTTAGCTGCTAACCTAATGTTTCATAGGAATAGCAGAATAGCAGCTAACTCAAGTTATTCCTTGTGTTGAAAATAACATTTTTTTTTACTCAAACGTATTGTGTTGAGAATAGCTCGTTAAAAATAACAGTTATTCATGTGTCATCCAAATGTACCAAAGAGTTTGAAGCTTGTAGAAGAAGCAAAAGTGAAGTACGAAGGGTTACAGTTAAAATTACAAAGTAGACTAGAAAGGCTATAAGAAAACAAATATTAAAATATATATTATTTGTGGACAAAAAGTCAATAAGATTGTATACAGCCAAAGAGAACCAATATCCAAAACTTTATTGTAATAGATCGGTGGGGGGTGGGCTATTGGACTCAGTTGAGTATCTAAGAAAATTCAGATATCTAAAATAAAGAAAATATCGAATACGGATAATTATCCGTATCCGACTTCATATTCAAAACTGTATCTGTATCTGTTAAAAAAATATTTGAATTCGGATTCGTATCTGAATATTCGAATCTGCTATTTTTTTGGATTTGGATCCAGATAAATCTGAATAATATCCAATCCGTTTACACTCCTACCTACCTGGCTAGCTATGCAGGAATTGTATTGCGCTTGCTATATAATTTCAGAATTTTTATTCTTGAAAATTTGAAATGAGCAAACGAAATTTTTTCAATTATTAAAATTATTATTTTTTATTTATGTTTGAATAGTAAAAGATTTTAATTATGCAAATTAAATTAATTCTCAGTAAATTGGGCATGATTATGGATGTAGCGTTTATGATATCAATTGAATATTCTAAGTATTAGATCCCGTAATATGGGATTCTATCTGGTCTGAATTCTGAAAAAAATAATAAACGATCTTATATTGTATATTAGAATTCACATTCTTTTTTTTTCTAATAAAATAATGAGAGAAACCCAAATGACCAAGAAAAATATTAAAAGAGCTGTTTATGTAAACGGCCCCGATTCCATGCATGTTATCGGCTATGAGAAACATATATGGACATAGAAGTAAATTTCGAATCGTACTTGATTAGATGTTAAATAGTCTTCATACTTTTAATTGTGTAGATGTTAAATTGAAAAATAATAGAATGCGGAAAATAATAGTTTTGAAGGATTTTAATTTTAGCGATAGAATTAGAAAATTGCATAATTACAACAATTGCAGAATGCTAATATTTAAATTTAATATTATTAAAATTGTAGAAGAAAACGAAGAGGGTAAAGGAAAGGAGTGACGGTCTAGATATGAACTCACAAATCACAAGAGCATTTATATATATATATATATAATGGAAGGATATTTCATAATATTTCTCAATTTTAAACTGTAATTAACAAGATAGAACCAGTGTTTTAATATTTGGTATGTGGAAAGTAATCGCATATTGCATATGCAGATTTAAAATGAGAATTCATATATATACAAATACACGATAATATGTGGTATAAACCATTGTTAATATACTCTAAATCGGTATTTTTATCACTGTTAATATATTATATACAGGTAATATGCTCTAAACTATGTATTCGGACCGAATATAGATTTTCTATTCAGATTACAACTGAATAGAAATATTCGACCGAATATTCAGTCGAATAGACCAAACATTATTATATTGTGAGTAGAATAGATGTGCAGCATGATGGAATGAGGGGAGTAGGTTGGCTTGGCTGGGGAGGGTTTGGCCATGCCTCACGAGGGGAGGATTGGGCAGCCTAAGAGAGATATCTACTGATCTAGTGATGGATGCCTGCTGCCTTCAATTAATTAGCGGTTGGATTCTAGTCAATTTCACCCATATGGAATATGGCATCAGCAGCTAGCTAGCTTAGCATCCAACAGTTGCTATATATATTAGATCGCCCCATATAACAAGTCATCATCATGTTAGTCAGATCCAACATGGATAAAAAGTCAAGAGCTCCTCTTAAAAAGATATATACAGAAACATACCTCTATATTTTCGTACTATGAGAATCTGATACTATATATTTTGCAACCAGACGTGTAATCAATGAAGTCAAAAATATGTGTCTAATCAGGTAATTCTCATTCTTTACTTGGTTATCTAATTGAAATCTATATATTTATGGTCCATCATACTAAATAAGGTTCTATTCGCCAGTCCTATTCCTACATGAAATTGATGGGATTATAGTCAAATACCGAATTAAATTCCCATACTTGTTCGGATAGGCAGAATGTTTCCAATCATTCCTATTTGTATTCCCATCACAATTCCTATATCAATGCAAATATGAGGATCAAACACACATATGATACTATAGATTTGGATCCATTATTTTGCAACAAGACACGTCATCAATGAAGTCAAAGATATGTGTCTAATCAGGCAACTCTCTTTCTTCACTTAGTTACCTAATTGAAATCTACATATCTATGGTCCATCCTACTAAATAAGGTTCTATTCAGTAGTTGATGGGATTATAGTCAAATGTTCAATTAAATTCCCATACTTGTTCGGATAGATATAATTTTTTCAATCTTTAATTCCTATTTGTATTCCCATCACAATTCCTATATCAGTGCAAATATGAGAATCAAACACACATATGATACTATAGATTTGGATCCATTATTTTACAACAAGACACGTCATCAATGAAGTCAGAAATATGTCTAATCAGGCAACTCTTTTTCTTCACTTAGTTACCTAATTGAAATCTCCATATCTATGGTCCATCCTACTAAATAAGGTTCTATTCGGTAGTTGATGGGATTATAGTCAAATGTCCAATTAAATTCCCATACTAGTTCGGATAGATATAATTTTTTCAATCTTTAATTCCTATTTGTATTCCCATCACAATTCCTATATCAGTGCAAATATGAGAATCAAACACACATATGATACTATAGATTTGGATCCATTATTTTACAACAAGACACGTCATCAATGAAGTCAGAAATATGTCTAATCAGGCAACTCTTTTTCTTCACTTAGTTACCTAATTGAAATCTATATATCCATGGTCCATCATACTAAATAAGGTTCTATTCGGCAATCCCATTCCTCTAGGAAATTGATGGGATTATAGACAAATACCCAATTAAATTCCCATACTTGATTAGATAGACAAAAATTTTCCAATCATTCCTATTTGTATTCCCATCACAATTCCTATATCAGTGCAAATATTAGGATCAAACACACATGTGATACAATAGATTTGGATCCATTAGGGCCTGTTCGTTTGTCACGGAATTATACGGGATGAAATTTGACAGGGATGATAACTCACTTTTGAAAAAGTGAGAACCCATGAGTATGGATACATACGGGTTTAATCATGAGAATGTACTGAAATGAGTGTTCGGTTATACTGTGGGATTAATGATGAGAAATCCTATTTTTATTTCTAAAATGTTTAATATTATACTTTTTTTAATAAAATTATTATTAATGTAATTAAATTAAATTAAATGATATAATTAAATAAAAGTATTAATATTGTAATTAAATAAAATAGATTAAATGATAACATAACATAACATTACTTATTAATTAATATTTTATAAAATATAGATATTTTTATAATTAAATAAATTAAGAAAATAAGTACAAATAAAATAAGAAAATATTGATAAATGAATAAAAAAATAAGAAATCATTAACACATAAACATTTAATTAATCTTTAATTGTTTGACATGGCGATTAGTTTTGTGACCTCCAAAATTTTTAACTCCAAACTATTTAATTTGTTCTTGTCCGGATCCGTTGGGATAGGATTAGTCCACAAGGAAAAATGTATATAAAGTAGAACTCTATGCATATCAAGGTTTTAAATAACGATTATTGCGTTATAGCGGAGAATGTTAAAAAAAAAGCTATTGCAAATAGCATAGTTATAGCGAAAGCTATCCTACACAGTTTTTTTTTTTATTTAAAAAAAAAATTATATTTTCACTAATTATCAACATTATATAAAATCTCATAGATCAATAAGTACTACAAAATTAATTAAGGAATTATAATATTCATATTGAATCAGTACAAAATCCAAATTGCTATTCATAATATCACTAATAATATCATAAACTATTTATCTTTTTCTATTGAAAATAACTTAAGCATCATGGTATAAATTATATATTTTTTCTATTTAAAAAACATAGATATTATGGAATAAACTATCTATCTTATTCTAGTTAAAAGTAAAATTAATTTGGACCTTGAAAAACTTGATCTTTAAAATTAATTTTCAGTTTGGGTCTTTATATAAAAGTCTGTGTAGCATAGCGTGCTCTATAACATGTAGCGCGTAGCGCAGATAGATGACTGTTATTACCGCTATAGAGGTCATAGTTAAAATAATTTACTTTTATCTAATAGCCTAGTATTTAAGATCCAAAAACGTCATAGCACCGCTAATGCATTGCTATAGCGCACTATTTAAAACACTGCTATGTATAGAAATCAATTTCAATTAACTTTGAGGTAAGAGAACAATGGAGAAAGAGAGGAGAGAGACTGTTGAAAGAAAATATCAAGTCGGAGTTAAGGCTCTGTTCAGCGTGTTACTGTTCATGAGAGAAAAAAAAAAAATTACGCAGACTGAAATTTTTTTCCTCACTTGAATAGTAATTTTTAGTTCAAAATTTTTAGTTTCTATTCCTATTTTCAACAGGGACACCGAACAGGCCTAAATGTTTTTGTTCCCTAGTTTTTACAGTCTGAGTTGATATTGGGAAGAAACAACGGGAACAAAATGGTTAAAAAAAAGACATCCGAACAGGTAAAGAGTTGAGAATCCCAATAGGTCTAAATTCCTTTCATTCCCATAGAAAAAAAGAGCATCCGAACGGGCCCTTATTTTGCAGCGAGACGCATCATCAATGAAGTCAAGAATATGTGTCTTATCAGACAACTCTCTTCCTCCAATTAGTTACCTAATTGAAATGCATATTCCATCCTACTAAATAGATAGTGGGGGCTCACCTCTCTTGCTACTTAAATTCCATCCACCTTACACATAACATTACTCCACTAGTGACATTTTTGTCGCAGTCCGACTTGGACAATTTGATTCCAAATTGTGTTAATTTTTTTTTTTTTTTTTTTGTGAATTGCAGTCAACATATATATTATACAAGAAAAAAAAGTAATTACACAAGGTTTTTAGTAGCATAAAGTTCTCCTTCAATCTAAACCTTTAATCTATACTCAGTAGTGCGATTCCTAATTCCTTTCGAATTTAGGCCACCATATTCTATAGACTAGCTGTAAATTGTGTTTAATTAAAGTATACTTCAAAAATATGTTGCATAGATATGGGTACGAATATCGTATCGGATACGATACAAATATAGCGATACAACAATTTTCAAAAATAAAAAATACGATACGCTTATTATATTATAAGTTTAATAATACTTGTATTATATAAATTAAACATAAAAAGTTTTTGATATACTTAAATATAAATGTTACCAGATTATAATATCGAATGTGAAGTTGTGTAGTGGTGAAGACCTTTGACTCTCTCAGCAAAGATCTTAGTTCAATTCTTTTTTGAAGCGTTAGAAAATAAAGTTTTTGGCGTGGTGCACGGGGAGCAGTGACCTCCCAGTGTATGGTGAATTATGCACAATGCACGGTATTTAGGCAGTATCCAAACATGTTAAAGCGGTGTCCAGACTGTATTCAGACGAGTCAAAGTGTATCGGAGACCGTATCAAAGAATGAAGGATACCATGTAAGTCGATACGCCAGCTGGCGTATTGGATACATATCATAAACATATCAGACCTGTATAGATTTCGGATACGTGTCTATCACGGATACGGAGTCTATACCGGAGTAACAAAGCTTCAAAGTTAACAATTTTTATTTGCCATTCAGTACAATTTTGTTGGCTACATATTTGCGCTTGGGGAAGGTACTGGGGACACATTTTGGGTGCACGGTAAGATAAATAGGGATGCAGCCGTCCATCTCTCTCTAATTAAGCTTGTCAGAAAATCAAGAGGTGGGGACTAAATCAGTATATCCTCCTCTCACAAATTGATTTCTTTATGTATTCCAGAAAGGAATAAAGAGAATTAAGGTGGTCCTGGAGGTAGGGGTGTTCATTGATTCGATTTGGTTAAAACCGAACAAAAATAGTTCAATCAAAATTTTAATCGGTTTTTAAACTAAGAATCGAACCAACCGAATTAAATTGATGAACCGAAAAAAATCTAACCGAAATAAATTTTGGTTTATTCGGTTTAACCGAGAAAACCGATCAAATCAGATCTTAATAAGAGAAAGAGGAGATAATTTGCTCCCTAGCCATGATTGATCTTTTCATCAGTATTAGATCTGAGCTCAAATCGTAATCCAGTCTAACCCACTCAAATTGTATTCCATTTTGTTTTCAAAATTTTGATATCTCTCAAAAGAGAGAAAAAAGGAGAATGAAAAACAAGCAGATCGAGAGGGAGGAAGGGAGAGCGAGAGAGGAGAGAAAAGAGGAGAATAATATTATTTTTCAAATATTTGATAACTTTATTTTTATTTTTCTAGATTCACTCAATTTTGTTTTATCATCTCTCAAATACAAATACAATGTATAGCATCTATTTCACATACTAGATACTACTAATATTTGCTCTCAAATATTTATGTGCAGGGGCGCGAACCTACATGATTTCAAGGAAGGCAATCGTCCCTTGAATTTTGAGTTTTACCGGTGATCTATCAGTTTCGATCAATTTTGTTTCATATGAATATTTTTCTTTTGTCTCTTTATGGACATTTGATTTGTAATTCGGGTTAAATTTAGTGTTAAAATCAAAATAAGTTTTTTGAATTACGATTGGTAATTAGAATTATAAGTTACATCATCGGAAATTACAAGTCAGAGAATTAGAAAGTATAAGTCAAAGTATTGTTTTTTTTATCGAATATCCAATTAATTAATGAGTTTAAATCTAAGTAGCTATTTAAACCAAATTTGATATTTTTTTCGCCCTCCTCCTGACAAAAATTCTAAATCTGTCCCTATTTATGTCAACGCATGTTTCCAAACAGCTGTAATTCAGTACCTTAATGCACATAAGATATTAAATGAACAACAAGACAAACACATGCTTTTAGATTTTTCTTTTTCTTTTTTTGAAATAGAAAGATGAAAATTTAATCCTCTAAATTTGATTGTTATTATTGTTAATTAAGAACTGTTTATCTGAATTTCAAATTTATGATCTCCTCATAACAAGTGTTATTTTTTAACTAGATCAAAAATTTGTTCTTTCATACTTCTAAATATTATTATGTTTTAATATTGTTTGATGATAACGCCAAAACATATAGTGAAAATTACTATTTTTTAATAAAAATGATGAAAATGCATATGCAAAGTACTCATTTTTCTGAATTATTCACCCCAAACGTGTTTTTAGGCTATTTTGGCAGGTTTTGCATAAAGTTGTGATTTAGGCCGAAAACTGAGTAAAAATGTCATATTTAGGCCAATTCTAAAAAAAAAGGCGTCAAAATAGAGCAACACATGGAGTATGCAAACACCTCACATGAAGTGCACAACATGCAACATGGCGAAATTCACTGAAATTTGGCTAAGTGCAATGCCCTATGGCCTTGGGTATGTCGTATGCGACATAAAAGCCTATACCGCAGGGGCACATGGATTGAATTCGTGGACTGTCTATTTTGGATTAAATCTCAACCGTTGAATAGCAAGCTTCTAGAAGGACGCATTTCCAGATGTGGTAGGCCTTGCCTCGCCTTGAAGTCCATGTTTAGCACTCCAAATATAGCATTTTATGCTATAGTTGGCACCCATGATCTCCGTGTTCTCCATGACTCCTCACCCTTAGGCTAGGCTATATAAATCCCTCTTGTAATAGGAATTAGTGTGGATGTTTTAGTTGTGTAAGTCCATAGTTTAGAGCAGAATATTGCTTAAAATATTTGGAGTCGTGGAGAAGAAGAGGCGCTCAAAGTCCAAGGCGGAATGAATCTTCTAAGGAAGAGGTGTTATAGGTTCTATGTTATGTCTTTCTTTTATTACTTCTTTTATTTTTGTCATGGCTTTGAGTAGCTAAGCTCCTCCTCTCTAGGAATGGATGTAATGAATTCTAATTGCTCTTTACTATAATATTTATTTTTCTTTTATGTCTATTTGAGATTTCGTTATACTTAGAATGTTATTGAAATATGTCATTGCATACATAGTTCTGTCTACAGATAGTCCAGTGTCCTTCACATATCAATAGGTGTTATAAGTCATTGTACCTCGATGTGAGGGGATATATGTAAGTACTATAAACACTTCGGCTAACGAGGTCTGGCCGCAGTTTTAAAGGCTAGGGTTCGAACCCAGTAAGCTTCCTTGGTAGGACATAGATTAGATAACATACCGAGGTTTAATTAGGAATTTATTTATTACTTGTAATGAATATGGTTTAGGGTTATTACTTAGCGAGTAATAGGGGAATATAATTAATTAGATTGGTGTGAGTGGTTTAATTACATTATATCCAGCAATAATCAGAATTGTCCCCCACAAGCCGACCTCAGAGTCGGAGAACCTTTTAAATACGCATAAAACCAAACCCAAGTAATCCGTGGAGAATAATAGTACCATGCCTATGGTCTTTTCCCCTCAAAAAAATAATAATAATAGTACCGATATGCTACTCTGCGGGGTGGTCTATATTACATACCGCAGTGACAGAAGGCCGTGGGCGAGGCCATATGCGGCAGTGATAGTGCCATATACAGGTAGACATGAGTACCATAAATATTGTATTGAGTTATTAGAATGAATTTTTCCAAAACCTTAGAGGCTTTCTAAACTTGATTTACAGCAATTAACATCTCCACCTATAAATTTGTCAGAGTAAACTGTAAAATCAAACAACAATTTTATTATTATTTACCTTATTTTAATTAGTATTCACGCAACCCAAACAAACTCGAAAAATTTAGACTAGTGTTATTGTTGTTAAACTACTATAAGATCTATCCCTGTGGATCGACGCTCGACACTACTACATTGTAAGATTATACGCTTATAATCCAACAGAGTAGAATTATAATAACTAAGTATATATTTATATATACTAAAAATTAGTAGTAGTCATTATTTGAGAAACAAAAGTTGAGATTTAAATCATGAAAATGGAGATATAGTTGATAATTGTTTAACAAAATGAGATGGATGATAATTTTATGTACTTGAGAAATATTAAAGCATGTATAAATTTTTCTTAATACAACATAATTCCTACCTCAAAATACCCTTCCGTCCTCAAAATCAGCTTCACGAAAAATAAAAATTCAAAAGAATCTCATTTTTTTTTTCTTTTTTCATATAGCCACATAATCATAGAAATGCGCCCCGGAAAAAGTAGGATCCAGCTCCTCTCAGGTACCGTAGAGGATCCTTACAGTTTGAGATTTAATCTCAGTCAGTTTGAGATTCGGACTAGCACAAAGAAACAGTATTATTGGATTTTGAGATACGTAACAAGTTAAAAAGAACAATCTTAATCCATTAATTATAAAATATTTTCTTTTCAGGTAATGGAGAGGATGTGATTGGGAAAAAATATCGCCACTACCAAAATAGTCGGCAAATTAAAGATTTTTTGCTATTCTAAAATACACCGGAAAAAAAAAATTAAAACCACATGAAAATCAATTTTTTTTTTTCCCTATGCAATCTGATTATTATCAACCGGTCCAGAAAAATATCAGCACACCTAAAGAAACATAACAATCTTCTTTTAGTTATCTCACAATCTCAGAACTTCGATCAAATATTAAATGCTAAATAGAACAGTTTTTTAAGCCACACAATCGACGCATCAAACTATATATACACAACTCACAACATCAAATTGATGAAAAACCTTCAATCTATATCCTGCTCATAGCATGAACGAACTGGCTTGACTTGTAGTTGATTCGGCTATATCTTTATCACGCAATAAAAAAATTGAATCCGGCTCGTTTAATCAATCAAAAATGAGTAGAAAAAAACGACGAATGCATTTTTCTTGGGTATAGCCTCAATCATAAAGGTTATCGTTGTATCGATCCAAGGCGCTAGCGCATCCGTTTTCTTGCAAGGAGACTTTTTGTTTAGAAGGCCTTGGTTTTGCATATATATATATATATATATATATATATATAAAGTCAGACTCAGTTCAATTTTACTCATTTCGATAAGAAACGAGTTCAAAACTTTACATAACTTTATTCAACTCGGCTGGTTTACAACTCTAATTAATACAAGGTATACCCGATTTTTATATTTATTTTTATTTTATGGGGGTTTGATCCACTTTCCATATATATAGGAGCTGCTCATTATGGAATGTGCATGTCAACTGAAAAGCATGGATGAATATTAATTGAAGGCCTGTACATGGACCCCACTGATTAGCTAATCCTTTGCATGCATGCTGTGCATGGTTGGTCTGGACTTGTTCTGGCAACAACTTGTATCATTCCATTGATTATTCCTTCTTTTCTACACGCAACCGTATATATCCATGGAATTTAAAATCACACAAATTTATTTTATTTTATATGTTATTATTTTATTTTTACCACCGTATCTATATAGAAGAGGATTCAAATGCCTCTATTTTTTGTACCTTCACCATACCTTCATTTTTTAGAACTTTAATATATAACACAAAATTTTAAATTTAGAAGTCAAAATAAAACAATTACATGTGATCTATGTTATTTTCTCTATGTGCTCATAAAAAATTATCATATTTCAATTTTGTTTTTATGTGAATTAATAAGTTGAAAAATCAATGTCAAAAAATTATCCACATTAGTACGTTTTTTACAAGCTCGATCTTAATGACAATAGAAAAAAAGTTGAAATGACATAGTTTTTTAAACGTGTATAGATAAAATGATGTAGATCATATCCAATGTTTTATTTTGACTCTTAAGTTTTAAATTTTGAATTATTAAAATTTTTAAAAATGGAGGCATGATGAAAGTACAAAAAATGAAGGCTTTTGAACCCTCATCTATATATCGTACAACAAAATTTGATTATAATTATGTGTGTTATAATTGCATTGTGAATCCAATGATTAGATTATATATAGGAGAGCAAATTAAATGTTTTAAACAAACAATAATTGTGTTGCCCAAGACTTCAATTTTGTTAACTCAAGCAAGAAACTATTATGAGGGGAAGGGTTGTAGGTTCTTTATTAATTTTTATATAAAGGGGTGATTTCTAACGAAAAAAATTGATATATAGTTAAAGATAATTCTATCGTAAAGTCTGATATATGAGTATTTGATATCTTTAAAAAATATTGCTTAACTAAACCAATTTTAAATTATACATGTTTTCTCCATTTTTTAATAGTATATAAAATTCGAGTCAAATTTGGGACATGATTGGTCATCCATTTGAAATACATTAAAACACAACCGTTAAAAGTAGAAATTGTTTGATGGATTGCTAATTATATTATCAAATTAAAATTTGATACATATCTTATTTAAATAATGTGGAAACCTATAATTTATATAATTTTCGTTTGAGTACTATTTGAAATATATCAAATTATTTGAATGTATGTATGTTAAAACTACCATAGCAAATTATTCATGCTATAATGGTTTCTAAAAATACAACCAAACTAGCTGAAATAACCTTATCAATCGAACTAAAAATGAACAGAACTAAATTTTAACATGTGGAGTTGAATTGAAATAAGAAGATTAATCATAAAATTTACTATTTATGTTGTAATTTTCATTTTTCTCTAAATGCTTTTGGTTTGGATGGGGAACAGGTTTAAATTTTTTTGATAGGTTCAGTCTTACCAGTTTTAAAATTTTCTAAAATAAAATAGAACCAAATAATTAAACTGGTTCTAAAAATGAACTAAACCGATCCATTTAACCAGAAAAACCAAACCATTTAATCCGAACTATCTTGGTTTGTTTTAAAATCAACAATATCTCACCCCTTACCTCAGCTCCCACTTAAATTTATTAGTTCTTGATAGTCATGCTATATTCTCATCAGTTAAGAACTAGTATTTCGTCTAGTAAAAAAGACACATGGTCTTTATATATGAGATTATGGTCCGAAGTACGAACGTGAGAAATTTTTTATTGGAGAAATTCTTTATTGTATTATAAAAATATTAAAGAGTTAGACAGCTTAACCTCGAACCATTATTCCAAAAAACATTCTCATCAGTTAAGATAGATAGTAGGCTATTTTATATTGAATACTTGTAATCAGTTGATGATGAGGAGAAGTAATTAAAACATCGGTGTTCATATGATCACATCATTAATCATTTGAAAGTGCCATCTCCTTTACCATTGCAACTTTGAGATTTGCATCCATGTGCTACAGTCTCCTATTATTGGATCTATGGATAATGAAACATTAATTTGGAAGTTGAAATCTTCTTGATTTTTTTTAAATCCTTGTTGTACCTAGAATATACAATATAAATATATTTATATAGATTTCATTAATTAATGAAGGATAGAATGGCCCAATATAATTTTCATGAAATCATGTCTTGTACTTAATTATTAATTAGGCAGTCTTCTCTTTTGGTATGTTTGGATGCAGCGAGAATAGCGAAAACAATGAGAATAACACTGTTCCGATCCATTCAAACATACTCAGGAACAGCGAGAATAGCGCTATTCTCGCTATTCCTACAAAAACATGGAATAGCAAATGAACTCTCTCAAAGCCTCAATCCCTACAGTAGCTATTCTAAATGTTCAATTCAAATAACTTCCGAATAGCTTTGAGTTAGCGCTATTCTTAAATAGTAGCTGTTCTCGCTATTCTTAATCTACTATTCTCAACAGTAGCTATTCTCGCTATTCTCTAGTGCATCCAAACGCAGATCCATTTAAAAGAATAGAAGCCATATATACCTTTGCTTCTTGTTGCCCACACATAATATTGGGGAAAAGTACCAAGTATTTCATTTTCATGCACTTTATCAAAGCAACATGTTACATATATCATATATAGTAGTATCACCTTAATTTACCTTACATAAGAGTTAGCCTTGCCTTTTGGCAAAGAGTAGGCAGATAGACTTGCCCTAAATACTTCATTTATGGTCTCTTTAATTAGGCATCTCCAAAATATGGTTCTACTTTATTATGGAAAAAGTTTAAAAAAAAAAAAAAAAAAAGGTTGGGGCTCCTTGTCTTACAACAGAACTTTTGTTTTCATATTCACTGATTGGACCATGTACCAAGGGTTTTCACGGATTACTCTTGGGTTAAGAACGGATCAAGATTCAGACCCTTTCGGGGCCAATCCGAGATCATAAAGAAATAAATCCGAAATCTGTGTGCAAATCGGCCGAAGAAAGTCCATTATGGCCTCGTTTGTCAGAAGTCCAGCTCGGACTCGATTCAATAAGCACCGACTACACGCGAGTAACCGACCTCGTGGTTAACTCTTTAATATCCAAAAAAGTGAGATATTACACATGTTAAAATCCAATATCTTCAACACTTCCCATCTAGAGAAATATTTCATTCCATTCCAATCTCAATCTGTCACCTCGAGACGGTGCGAGCTTAAGCCATTTTTTCACACACGGTCTACTCTCTCCGAAATAGAGCGTATCATTCTCCTGCCTTTGAAAAGAGGGAAGCATATCCTCTTGGTACCGTACGATAGTTTCCAGCCGAGTCAAAATAATACTGGAACCTATTTGAACTATAAGAGGTTTTTCTTTAAAAGTCGTGCTAGGTTAGAAAAGATGATGCAGATCTTATTCTCATTCTATATGGGAGGATTAAATGGGCTAAAGTTTCCAGCCTGGCTGAAGTTTGCTATTGTTAAATGGGCTAAGCCCAAAATTGTATCACTGTTTATACAGCCCAAAATTTTATCACTGTTTGCTATTGTTAATTTAGGATATCATGTTTGGTTGTCTTGAGAAGACTAATTCGTATATAGAAATTAAAGAGGTTTAATTTAAGAATAGAGGTGCTTTAAAATTCTCATATAATTAATATTTTAAATGAAAAGAGGTGATCTTAATCCTTAATAAAAAAAATATATATTTGGAAAGATTAATCAACTGGTGCTGCACAAATTGAACCACTGTTGTAAAAAATATCTGTTTAGGTCGATTAATTGTTGGCGATAACCAAACTAATGGATTTTTCTGACTAATTGACCGATTATTTCCGATTACGATTAATTATTTCTAATTAATTGCTTGGCGATACTATGTCCGTCTAACGACCGCATACTGTTATTTGCAACACTGGAATGAACATCAATCAATTCACCATTGTAATCAATACAAGTCTAACTTAACCTCTATATTTATTGGGCTGGTTGAATTGGACAGGTCATTTATTATTGGGCAGGAAATTTGGCAAAGGAAGTACAGAGTCAGGTAATGGGCCCCTGTAGGATATGCTGGATCACGAATGAATGAAGAAAATAGGCTGAGAATTTCCGACAGAACCACAGATGCAATAGTTGATAAATACTACAATTGATTTTGGGACCAGCAAAACAGTATATCACAAGGTTTAAGCATGTGTGAGGTACAGTATTTACAGTATTTTTCAATAAAACAGTGGTTTCTTTAAATACAAAAGGGGGTGGAATTGTAATATTTATGGGCATGATTAGGGCTGTACAAAAAGTTCGTAGTTCGTAATTTGATTTGAGTTTGATTCAAAAAAGGTTCACAATTAATTCGATTCGAAATTAATTTGTTCTGAAACAAATCAAACCAGTTCGGTTCAAATCTTATTCAAATCAAACTAAAAGTAAGTATAATTCATTCGAAATTGATTCGCAAACTATTTAGGTTCAAATATCAAACAATACAATCAATTTTTTCATAATGCAAAAACCAAACTTATATCAGAGCTCAAAATTGTTAATATAATGATAACTTATAATAGAAAAAATGTTTTAGCAGCATAACAAATTAACAATGAAATAAGTCCCGTTTGACTAGGTCCATGCCGTGATTCTAAAAAATCCAGCAGCATAAAAGGTAAAATAATCTTAAGCTGGCTCATAATCCATCAGTGTGAATTCGTAAAAGAAAAAAAAAATGTGGAAATTTTGTTCTGCGAGAATAAAACTAATGTATAAACTACTGGTATAACTAGGGTTGCTAAAAAAAATTGTTGTTCATAATTTGATTGACTTCGATTCGAAAAATTTGTAGTTTGCAATTAATTCGATACAAAATTAGTTTGTTTTGAAACAAATCAAACCAATTCGGTTCGAATCTTATTCAAATTCAAATTAGAGTAAGTTTGATTCGGTTCAATTCGTTTGCAGCCCTAGTTACGCATGATAATCTCTAGTACTACATTTATAGCTTGTTGTATGTATTTAAGATTTGTTTTTTGTATTAATCTCATACTTATTTCAAGCGATTAGATCATCAAAATTGACAGTTGTACTCCAAATATAACCTAAGACATCAAAATTTTATTAGATCAATTTCGAAAGTGTAAATTATTTTTTATGCATTACAACCTCTAGTAAATTTTTTGCAGTTTGTTATATGTTTCTTTTTATTAATCATGTATTTATTTCAAGTGATTAAATCATCAAAAATAACTCAAAATATAATCGAATACATGTTAGAATATATATTATATCAAAAGAAAAGTATAAATAATGTATCTTTATGAATTATGTCACCAATAATACTAGAAGTTATACTCTGAATATAAGTAAGACTTGAAAAAATATTTATTAGATCAATTTCAAAAGTGTAAATACTTTCAGACAGCTTAACCTAACCTCTGGTAAAATATTTATACTTTTTGCATGCATCTTAGATTTGTTTTATTAAATTTTAAACACATTCAAGAGATTAAATCAACAAAACTAGTAGTTATACTCCAACATGATGCAAGGCGTGCAAATATTTATTAGATCAATTTTAACAGTGTAAATATACTTCTAGGCAGCATAAAGACTTGACGTGTTAGGTTTAAAGATTTGATGTGTGGTTTAGATGAGAGATCGGGAGCCTAAACATTATTCTTAATTTATATATCAGAAATTGCAGCCACATAAGCACAGGCGTGGGGCATGTTACCAAAAAATAGAAAGAAAAATAAATGATAAAACTTTACATTAATTTTTCGTTCCCTTTTAATTGATCTGCCGGTGAAAATAGCACAAAATGTTATATATGAGAAAATACATGTGTAGGGGTGTCAACGACTAAGAGTCGGATAGAAGTATTTTTGTACTTGTATTCGTTACAAATTATAATTATGGAGCCTGATAATTGTACTTCAAACAAAATCTCCGAGCGTGTTCCCTAAGTAGTTTAACAGAAAAAAAAAAACTTCCAATATTATCTAACTTTCATTTCCAGCGCTAATATCAAAACATTTAAAGCTCTGTTTATAACATTTTAAAATGCTACTCGCAAGTATTTAAACCTCTATCTGCAAGCATTAAAATTCTAAATTCATATAGTTTTAACTCCTGACTACTTTTCAAGCCAAAAATGAAAAGATTCATTTCACCCATTTTTTTTCTCTAATCATTCTTATCTATTTTCTCTACGATTTGTGATTAATTTTGCTAATCTAAAAATATAAACATTTTTTTATCCGATTTTCTCTTTCAAATGAGATTCATGAAGAATAATTTCCGAGTTATATTAGTGTTGTAATTTTTTTTTACCACTTTAAGTCTTTGTGATTTTCAGTTTTTTTTTATTTTGCTTCAAAATAATTTAAACTTTTATTTACAAGCATATAAACCTCATTAATAGCACTTTAAATCTCTAGAATAAAACATATAAACCTCATGTACAAAGAATTAAAACCTCAATAATAACATTTCAAAGCATATAAACCTCAACAATAACACTGCATTTACAAAACTCATTTAAAAAACATATAAACCTCATGTACAAAGAATTAAAACCTCAACAATAACACTGCATTTACAAAACATATAAACCTCATGTACAAAGTCTTGAAAATTTTAATGGTTTCAAACTGAAATTTAAAAACTTGAAAATTTAAAGTGCTCATGAGTTTTATTTTTAAAAAAATGACTTTAAAATGACTTAAAAGTATTTCTTCATGGATCTTACTTTAAAGATAAAATTGAATAGAAAATGTTCGTATTTTTAGATTCGTAAAATTCATCATGGATCATCGGGAAAATAAATTATAATGATCAGATAAAAAATAAAAAAAAAAGTAGGTAAAAATAATATTTCTGTTTTTGGTTTAAAGACAAAAGTAGTTAAGAGTTAAAACTATGCAGATTTAGAATTTTAATGCTTTCAGAAAGAGATTTACATGCTTGCAAGTAATATTATAAAATGTTATAAACATAGCTTTAAATGTTTTAATATTAGCGCTGGAAATAGAAGTTAGACAACATTGAAAGTTTTTCCTGTTAAACTACTTGGAAGACGCACTCGGGTATGATGGCTCGGGGTACCAGAACATTTCTCTATAATTATTTGTATTTTATTTTTATCCGCTATGATTTATTATGTTATTTTACTCTTTCTCATTATAGTTGTTGAATAACCAAATAGTAGTAGGTAAATAGCGAGTAATATTGATATAATTATAATTATTATTATTTACTAAATAAAATATTAAAACACATTCATTTCACACATATACAAGTGTTTTAGAAGTCTAAATTATATTGGAATTTGTTAGAATTTATTTTGTTTTAATAGTTGATTAAGTGTAACACAACTATTTATTAGGATAGTCAATTGTCCAAATTTATAAAATTTAATAAAATGTATTTTTTGAAAAGACCAAAAGTAGTTGGAAAATGAATATTCATTGCTCATTAATACATATCATAAAATATAACTTTTCTTTATAATTATCCAATCGGGTAACAGGTACGGAATAGACTTTACTTGTACCCCTATCTATTTAGATAATGGAAAAAAAATCTTTACCCATATATGATAAGTTTACGAAAAAAAACTTCTCAGTGCTTGTCTTATCAAATACGATACGGGTCGAATAAACGAAGAAAAATATACCATATTGACACCCTCATACATGTGCTATCACACTATGTATACCAGTATTGTAAATAACAGTATGACTCAATAGGTGGACATGATACTGTCAAACTATTAATCAGCCATAATTAGAAATAATCAGTCAATTAGTCAGAAAAATCTGTGACAGTTTGATCACTGCCAACGAGTAATTGACTGATTAATCTTTTTAAAACACTGATGTATCCCAAAAAAACATTTTTTTTAATGTCAAAATAAGCAATGCGTTTATTTCGAACTTATTAGCGATAACTACACATGTTTAAGTTAATGAAAAGTAAAATTGAAAAAAAAAATCTCTCTTAAAAAAAGAAAAACGAAAAAGACTCAAACAAAAGTGAATGCATAGCAGTGGCAAGTTGGAATTCGTATCCTCTGCATTAACTCAAAAGAGAATATTTTGAGTTAATGAATATTGATCATCCTATCTGCTTTAAGATTCGTACAAATTAAATCCGCACTAATATTAAAGAGTCCCTATGTCAGATTTGTCCGTTTAAGATCAAACGGTTAAGATTCCTTTTCGAGTTAATGCAGAGGACATGCATTCGGCAATTTGGAGGACTAATATCTGAGTGCGTATCCTCTGAGATATCTCATATTTTGCTTGACCGACGTGTCCAGTACCTATTCGGAGGTGATGCAGGGACTAGTATTATTTGAACTTTGAGATTCGCACGGAACATATTACAACGGTTGAGATTTTCCAAAAGGTCACGCAAAATATGAGATATCTTAGAGGATGCGAATTCCAAGTATCTCCCATCTAAGATACTGTTCGTGTGGTGTACTTTCATCTGTTGAAATCTGATTTTTAATTTTTATTTTTGTGGGAGATCGTGGTAGGTACAAACACTTCTCTATTTATCGTATAAAATATAACCAATCCGCTTGATTTGATTTGAAATTTGCCACTTGGGCAGCTAAGCTAGCTAAAGTGGTCTGTACGGAGTTTTTTCGTGGGGATTTTTTGATTTGGTTGGTCTATGCGGAGGTTTTTTTGTGTGAAATTTTTAATTTAGTTCGTTAATTTTTAATTGAATAAATTATATCAGATTTTATCTAAATTTGAAAAAAAAACTTAAAATTTAATAAATTTTTAATTCAGTTCATCTGATTCAAAATAAACAGATCAGATTAAAAAGCTATCCACGGAAAAACTCTCTCGACAGGATAGCGTTCCAGCCAAAGTAGTGTCGCCAACTCTCCTCCAATTTCTTGGTAGCTTCTCCTACCAAGTTTTTCAAGAAAACAAAACTCTCCTCGAATCTCTTCTATTTATTTTTCTTTCCCCCCCTCTCTGGCTCTCTCTATCCCTGAGAAATGGAAGAGGAGAAGATAGAAGCAGCGAGAGAGCATCTTCTCTCAACCGAGCAAACAAGTCCGAAGAAAAACAAGTACGCATTGGGATGCGGTGTGCTCGCTTCCATGACCACCATTCTCATGGGGTACCGTAAGTTTCTCTTTACCTCTCTTTTCAGCAAATAATGTAACCGATTCATGATTTTTGCTATGTTTAGACAGACATAACATATCTCATATCTTTGAGTGTGCTACTTTGGTATTTATCATGCATTCATACCGTACCGGATATTCGGTTTAGGAATGGATTTTATTGCTCTCTCTTTTCTCTTCTGGTAACAAGCTTTAGAAATGACACTATGTAGGGGTGTCGATGGGTACAGTAAGGGTCAGGTAGAGGCATTGTCATATCCGTACCCATTATGATAACAAAAAAAATATTTATCCTTATTGATCTTTTCGGATACAGTACGGGTCGGGTAAATAGATAAAAAAGTATCATTGACATGTTGATTTGTATTTTCAATATAATATATTTCAAAACAAGAATAAAAAATAAATGCAACTAATTTGTATTATGAAAATTTAATAAAATACAAAACTTTTTTATATCATGTATCATCTTTGTACAAATATATATGATATATCTATATATATAATTTTATTTTTACAAATTATCTTATACGATAATGGATGAGATAACGAAAAAAAAAACCCCTTAATTACCTTACCCATACTTGATAAGCTAATGAAAAAAAATCTTACCCTTAATCGTGTTTTCGGATACGATACAAGTCAGGTAAATCGATAAAAGGGTGCCATTGACACCCGTAACACTATGAGAATCATTATTGGAAAATAGAAAAGGTCAAAATTGGAAGATGTGGTGGTATGTGTTAATCTAAAATGAATTTTGTTTAGTTAGGGTTAAGTACATCCAAACAAAAATGTCTTGTATATCCTTAACAATAAACAGCTGTCTATTGGATAATATTGTCAATCATAAACTTTTTCGATGTATAGTAAGTTTAGACTGCACTAGTTTACATTTGTACCAGCCTACCTGCTGGTAATGTAATCCAATATGGCAGTATCATACAACAATTTTAGATTGGTCATATATACCAAGCAGTTGATGCTTTTCTTTGCTTCCCCTCTACCTTTTGTTTGTTTATTGTCTTTGTTTGGTTGTTGTTTTAAACATCACATCCTGACAAAAAGAGTACCAGTCCTTGTCAGTACCGTAACCATCAAGATCAATACTGGTAATGTGAAAACAAATCAATGCAATTACATCTTGATGCCAAATCAATTTATGCAAAATTTGAAGTAATGAGCCTGAATTGAGAGGTTTTCTGATATGTAGATGTGGCAGTAATGAGTGGGGCCCAGAAATACATGCAGGAAGACCTGGGAATTACCGACACACAAATTGAAATCTTATCTGGTATAATTAATGTTTATTCTCTTGTGGGGTCTCTTGCTGCTGGATATACTTCTGACTGGATCGGACGTCGTGCCACAATCATTCTTGCCTCAGCTATCTTCTTTGTTGGAGCTGTTATCATGAGTTTTGCCACAAATTATGCTATTCTCATGGTACTTTTTCTTTCATCCTCACTGTTTTTTTTTTTTTTTCCAAAGGTTTAAATAGCATTATCACGTCATAGTGGAATGGCCAAAAAAAAGGCACTATGCTCATATGGCGCCACTATAGCGTGCTATAGCGCCATAACTTTTATAGTTTGAAAACACTATAGCAGCACTATAGCGCGCTATTTAAAACCTTGTTTTTTTCGTTCCCGTGTTTTAATGTATTATTGATGTATGGGGAAGTGTTTCTGGTGTTAAAAGTTCAATTATAGTCGCCATGGACTATGCATCCCGATGCCATGGTTGTGATTGCATGATAGTTCCATAGTCAGGTGGTGACTTTGTTCGAAGGAACTACATTGAATCACAATAATGTCTCTAAATGTAAATTTGTGGTGCGTGTGGTCCCAACTAAGCGGCATTCTTTTATATGATCTTTTTTTGGCTTGAATCAAGATCTTTAGACCTCTAGGAGGCCTATTTCTGAGTAAAATTATTCAATGAACAGTCAACAAGCAAAGAAAATCGCACAAAATAAAAGAGGCCCGATCAAACTTCTGAATTCAGAAGTTGCTTGTATATACCAGTATTGTTAAAATTGTGTACAAGACCATGCAGTTTTCAAACAACACAGAATTATATCTGTTTTTAATATTTATTCTGTTCCATTTTTTTTTCCTTAGGCTGGTCGATTTGTTGCGGGCGTAGCTATAGGTTATGCATTGATGATTGCGCCAGTATACACCTCTGAGATAGCTCCCGCCTCCATGCGTGGCCTTTTATCATCGCTACCTGAGGTGTTCATCAACTCTGGTGTCTTGCTAAGCTATGTGTCCAACCTGGCCTTCTCGGGTTTCGCCATCAACCTTGGCTGGCGCCTCATGTTTGGTATTAGCTGGGAATTTTATTATCCTGTTTTTCTTGAACAGTCTATGCATGATGGTTTTTAGAATCAATTTACAAGTGAGAATATAGGTTACGAACATAGATATATATTTGGAAGTCCGTTCCTCAGAAACTTAGATTTGAAAAATATTTGATATTATATTATTTAATTTATAGTTGAATTAAAATTTTGTTTTACATTATTTTAAGTTGACTTATATCTGACTATGGTAAAAATTATATTTTATTCGTACAGGACACCAAAAACTTTTCTTGAAATACATTACTCCAGTCCATTACAATTTGCCTTTTTTAATGTCACTATCATCAGATTATAATGAACAAAGACCTTTAAAAATTTTATAATGAACATGGATTAGATCCATAATATGCAGAACTTAATTGGACAAATTAATGGTTGCATGAGCAATGCAGATTTAAGCTCAAGACCTGATTGTAATCCTTTTTAACCAACATCCTTTTGTAATATCATTTAATAGAAATGTTGATTTTTAGCTTCATTCTTATGGGCTTAACAGGAATTGCTGCCATACCACCTGCTTTTCTAGCATGTGGCGTACTCTTCATGCCCGAGTCACCCCGGTGGCTTGTCATGAAAGGTCGTATCAGTGAAGCCAGGAATGTGCTCGTTAAAACCTCTGATTCGCATGAGGAAGCTGAGGCTCGGTTAGAAGACATAAAGGAAACAGTTGGGATACCGTTGGATGCTACTGGAGACATTGTGGTGGTGCCTAAAAATGAGAAAAATGAAGAGAATGTGTGGAAGGATATGTTCACGAAGGCAACACCCGCAGCGAAACGAATCATCATCACGGTGCTTTTGCTGCAATTTTTTCAGCAAGCGTCAGGCATTGACTCGGTGGTTTTGTACACACCACGGGTGCTCGAGAAGGCCGGTCTTAAAAGTGATACACAGTTGCTAGGCGCCACTATTTTAATTGGGGTTGCCAAGGTCGGGTCCATTTTGGTGGCGACGTTCACATCTGATCGGCTAGGCCGGAGGGTGCTATTCCTTTCAAGTGTAAGTGGCATGGTCATTTCACTCGTCGTTTTAGGCCTCGGGCTCGAAATAATTGATTGGACTCATGAAGAGAATTTCTCATGGGTTGGTGTGGTTTGCATTGTGGCTGCTGTGACATTTGTCATGAGTTTTTCGATCGGGTTGGGGCCACTCGCATGGGTCTATTGCTCAGAGATATTGCCACTCAGGATTAGAGGCCAGGGTGCTAGTCTCGGAACAGCCATGAATCGGATTATAAGCGGGCTCGTGACAATGACTTTCATTTCCCTTTATGAAGCCATTACCGTAGCCGGGAGTTTCTTCTTGTATGCCGGCATTGCGGCAATGAGTTGGATTTTTATTTATTTCTGTTTGCCAGAGACGAAGGGGAGGAGCTTGGAGGACATAGAGGTGCTATTTGCAAAGTGATCAGAATGCACTCATATACACATATGCATCATACATACATACTGGTAAACTATTTGTTGTATTGTTGATCGATTGTAATTTATGCAAAATAAAGACGAAAGAATTTTCAATTTCAACTGTTTCATTCAATATTACCCATCAATAAAGACGAAAGAATTTTTGGAGTTCTGGATTGTTGATATTTTGCAAGCAATGTGTGATCATCCCTCAAATTAAATCTCCGAGCATTTCGTTAAACATGTACGCTATAAAAATGTAGCCTTTCTACTTTAACCAGCCTAAATACCCGTTATCGAAATTTTTATTAATATCCAAAAAAGTTTCAAAATTTCAAAATCTGCACTCATTTTCAACTTATTTCTAAATCTGTCCAAACCAAAGAATTATTTTTCGAATTCAAATATTTTCTTTCCAAAGAAATAATTCCGGAAAATAATTCTGTCCAAACCAAAGAATTATTTTTCCGGAAAATAATTCTTCGGATTCAAATATTTTCTTTCCAAAGAAATATTTTTCAAATTTGAGGTTCCGAAAAATAATTCTCCACTTGACTCTAGACTAAACATTCGAATTAATTTAGTATAAAGTTAAGCGGTCAAAATTAGAAGGTTAATGCATTCATTTTTTGAAACTTTTTTTTTACCACTTGACTCTATACAAAATTAATTTCAAAATTACAAACTTTTACATTAGATACATCACTCGTAAGGTATACAGGTTTCAATGATTTAAATTTATTATTTTGAGACCGATTTGATGAGTTTTAGACTTGTATTCAGCAAGAGACTTGATTAACTTAAGAACACCCTAGTTCTACTCTTCTTCTAAGTAATTAACTTTTATTTAAGCGGACCTGGTCAATAGGTTTTATAAATAATAAGTATTGTGTCCCAAAAAGGTCAGATATGACATGTCTTTTCATTAACGTCAAATTTAAAATGAGAAGAACGGGCTATGAAACAATAAAGCGTAATTGAGAAAAATAAGAGATATCTCAATTTCGTTATAAAGTTATACAAAGCATTTGACAAGTTATCCATATTAGAAACAAATTGTCAACGCTATCAAATCGTTGATGATGTGTTACATGTGTGATGTGTATAAAGAATTAAACTTCATCACTCAAGAGGCAGATTCAGAATTTTCGTTAGGGAGTGCAAAAAAATATTAAATCGAGTTTAAATAGTTAATTGAATTTAAATCTTTTAACTAATTAAGTAATCGATAAAAAACAATATTTTAACTTATAATTTATAATACTTTGACTTATAATTTTTTATTACCAATCATACTTCAAAAAAAATTATTTTAATTTTAACTCTAAATTTAACTCGAGTTACATATCAAATATTCAGAAAGTGACAAAAAAAAATTTCATAAGAAGATAGTCAATTGGAAGGTTCCAATCTCAACTAAAATTCAAAATTCTAAAAAAACAGCTATCCTCCCTTGGACTACAAGAATCGTATCCTCTGCGGAGTCGTAAACTACGGAGCTTTTAATCTGGTCCATTCGTTTTGAATCAAGCGAACTAGATCAAATCTTGTCCGAATTGAAAAGCTCCGCACAAAATTTGCCTTGTCCTCAGAGGATACGCTTTCTGCCCGCTCAATTCAAAACGAACGAACCACATTAAAAACTCTACACAGTTCCGCAACTTACAGTTCGGCAGAGGATACGCTTCCCGGACTACATGGGTCCGCCTTTGCATCACCCCACGAGTGACCAAATTTAAACATTTAAAACTGAGCTAGAGTTAAAGACATTAAACTTCTGTAGTAATTTATGAGATTATTCAGTGATAGTGGCCTACAAAAAAATCTAGCAATTAAAACACGTGCTTTTATTTGTTTCTGGGTCTAAGAATCGTTTTCAATTTTTCTTTTACATTCACAGGTGTAGCTGTCGTGCTATGATGATCGAATAGACTTAGTTTGATTTTTTTTTTTTTAAATATAAGTTGAAAGTTAGTCATTCAATATATTTCAATTTTTTGTATATAATAGAGAGAAATTTTTTATTTTGTAGATTTCAAACTCATAATCTCATATGTAACGGGAAGTGCAAATGTGTTATTTACTTATTTTAGCTCATAGATAATAGATAATTTTGATTATGAATGTGAAAAGTATTAAACATCATATTCATTTGAAAAATCGGTCTCAACTAATTTTAACTTCTAAAAATATATTTTGAAACATTACAAATTACAAAAGAGATAAACAAACACAATAAAACAATTAAAAGAGAGTAGAAATCAATCAAAAAAAGGTTGTGCGGATCTTCATTCTCATTGTTAGAACTTAGAAATTAGAACATTATAACAATTCCTTCAACGAATTTGATGATTGATTTTTGAAACTTGAGAACTCGGCTAATGAGACGGATTCGTATCCTCCCAGGTACCTGACTCAACACAATTGTAACAGACGGTCTAGATTTACTCTCAGCCGGTGTGTGTTCGGGATGATGTAGGGGGGCGGTATTATTTGTGCTTTGAAATTCGTGCCAAGTTAAAAAGAACAATTTTGAATCGTCCGATTCAATTCTACTCAGTCCGGTAAAATGAGGGGATGTGAATTCCTAATGAGACGACATATTTGATGTCTCTCATTTTTTTCCCCCAAAGCTCACTACATGAATATTTCATTCGAATGTTTATGATTTTTTTTTTGGACAGAATTATCAATATTTTTCCTTTTTTTTTATGATTTGAATCCTCTAATCAACTATGGAGATGAACTGGTTATAGGATAAATTTGAAGCTTCTTAGAACTGAAAAACGTGCTAAACTTAATTCATCTAGTAATTTATTAATAATCATTCAATAGTTTGAAACATTAATTGTCGTAACATTATACATTAATTATTATTTTTTTAATGCAAATTTATAATCTACAAACTTTTGTCATATCCTAACGCAATAAAACAAAAATGAGAAATTTGTATATATCCCCATCAAAACTTCTCTTTTTAGATATATCTCCATCACAACTCTAAATTTAGTTATATCCCCATCAAAACTTAATTGTTTTATTTATATCTCCATTTCTTCATTTGACCTCTTAAAATTTAAAATAAATATTAGTAAAATATTTAAAAGACTATTTTGCCCTTCATCACTAATTCCTTTTCTTTTTCTCTTAATTGATTTCATTCCCTTTTGCATCTCTTACGCATCCCAGCAGAGCAAACCACACACTAAACTAAACATATAAAATCAACTAGCCTATGCCCTCTCTGGTAATTCACCCTTGACAGTATCTCCTCCAAAGCACCACCTCTTCAACGATTTGCTGTGCCTCTTCAATTGATAAGGAAAATGCCTTTCTCTTGAGTATTTGACTTCCCCCAAATGAACCTCCTCCTGCATCAATTCAGTTAATAACTCATTTCGGCAAAACAAAACATGTCATAAAGTACAGAGGGATAGATGCTAGCACTAAGTTTTGCAATAGTAGTCTTCCTCCCTCTATTGATCAATTTGGTGTTTGCTAGCGTAGTTTCTGATGAGATCTTGTTGAGGTAGAAATTTAAAATCTCAAAAGATGGCTGCTTTGCTCCGTATGCCATGTCATTTCTGCACCTCCACAAAGACCATATCACATTGGCCATTAAGATTTAAATATCAGATACTTAATTCTAATTTATAAGATTTAAATATCAGCTAAAGAATAGTATGTTATCTAGCTTAACTTGATTTCAAGTGGTAAAAAAACATACAACTTATCTATACTGGTACAGTTTATAGATAACGTACTGGTACAATTGAATCATGTTAAGAAGATAAACATGAGGTCACCAAATTATATTTATCCATTGTGGTTGGCTTATTAAAGCCATTTTTTGTTTCTTTTCCATTTTTCCTTTCCATACTTTATAGTTCTTGATAGACATATTGATAAATCGAGGGTAAATTGGTTTTAATTAAGAAATAACTGAGGCACAAATAAGCTATGTCAGTCATATCCATGTATTGTACCAAGATGTCTATATCATAAAAACTAATTTCTCACAGCTAATTTCATATAAGTGAGATTTCCAATCAACTTCCAAATGACAAGTTTTTTTTTTGTTTTTTTTTTTCAATCTAGCCTAGAATACTAATTGCAATGGTTAATACAACACCCATGATTGCAATTGATCAAAGAATGTAAGAATTGAACAAAGAACAAACAAGATGAATTTGATTAAATCTCAAAAAAATGATACAAATGGCGCAAATGCCAAATCTTAGGTGGAAATCATACAATCCCTTCAAATTGACTCCACAATTACATTCCTTATTTACACATGATCCTAATGCAACAAGAATAACTAAATTTGGTTTGATATATCTCTCTGACCAACCAGCTCTGCGTCTTCATCTTCTTCAACGCAATCTTTGACTGGGTCTTTTTTTTGCAAGCTTACTAGTTGCTACGATCTCTGATTGGTTAAAATCGATAATAGTGTTATATGATTATATCTCCAGTAACAATACTATCTAAAAAGTCTTCGCATGAGATTTAAGCATGGTGTGAAGAGATAGGTTAGCTGGATAAAAGAAAACAAGAGTAAGTTTTAACGGGAAGGAAAAGAATGACACAGAAAAAGGAGAATTAATATTGTAATTTTAATGCAGGGCAAAACAGTCTTTTAGACATTTTATTGATATTTCTCTTAAATTTTAAGAGGTCAAATAAAGAAATGGGGATATAAATAAAACAATTAAGTTTTGATTGAGATATAACTAAATTTAGAGTCGTGGAGATATATCTAAAAAGAGAAGTTTTGATAGGAATATATACAAATTTCTCAACAAAAATTAACTTATTGTACTTTTCATCAGCCTTATGAAATAGCACACACATTTCTTTTACTGAAATAGACCGAGGAGAAGTTCAGTGCAGACTGAGGCGTGGAATTTTCCTATTTCCTTTTCTCTTCTTTGTTCCGTAGTTCCAGCCGAGAAATGGAAGAGGCGAAGATAGAATCAGTGGAAGCGCATCTTCTCCCCTCCAAGTCGTCCAATCAAGGAAGAAGGCTCAAGAAAAACAAGTATGCATTGGGATGCGGTGTGCTCGCATCCATGACATCTATTCTTATGGGCTACCGTAAGTGCTCCAATTTCTTCATAAATACATATATATATAGGTGCTAATTATAGTTATACCGCACCTCATAACTTGGTTTTCTAGATGGTGGCTAGAACTAGAATATGGGCACTTGCAATTAGCACTTCATCTCTTGTTTGTGTTGGTGTTTGCCTATAACATCAATACTAGTAAGATGTACTAGGGTAATATTTAGGCAGGATTCATTCTTAGTTATAAAAACAGTAAAAAGCCCTTGAAATTGCTCAATGTTCTACAGAATTTGTTATGGCAAGTGAAAGCATTGAAACTTCGGCCTTGAATCTTTGCTCAACTATGGTAAAATGGAGAAAATGACCCTAGCACTTTGTGCAAAATTCTAATTTCCAAGTGTTTCAAGCCTGAATTCAAAGTTTTTTTTTTTTTTTTTTCATTCAGATGTTGCAGTGATAAGTGGGGCCCAGAAATACATGCAGGAAGACCTCAATGTGTCTGACACGCAAATTGAAATCTTAAATGGCATACTCAACCTTGCTTCCCTTTTTGGGGCCTTTGCTGCCAGCTATACATCTGACAGGATTGGCCGTCGTGCAACCATCACTATCACATCAGCTGTGTTCTTTGTTGGATCCCTTATCATGACCTTTGCCACAAGTTATCTCATTCTCATCGTAATTTTCTATCTTATCGGTTCTTTATTTATTTATTTCTTTTGGTGTTCATTTTTTTCTCCTGTGTGTTATTACTCGGATAATATAAGTAAATCTATAGGGGCACTTGTGCAAAAAGCTCAACCAACATTATGGTCCCGATTCTGACCACATATTTCTTTGTGGTTTTCTTGGCTTGATTATGATTAAGGAGCTAAGTGGGGGGTGAGGCAAGGGGAGTTTTGCCCCCTATAGACCAAAAGAAATTATGTTTTTCCATGTTGAATTGATGCTATGCTGGAAATTTTCAATAAGCAAGCTCCTAATAATGCAAGAAAATTTGATAACCAAGCAGAATATAGTGTTACTTCTCATTGACTAATTTTGTTGCATTTCTTTCTTTCTATTATAAAAAACTGCGACCCCTCTTATGGGAGTTCTCTGGTTCAATTTCTGGCTGCTGGTAATGATTTTGGACAAGACCCTGTAGATTTCAAGTAACATAGATTATTCTTTAGTTCAAATCCTATACTAAAACATCACTATTGTTAAACCATTCCTCAGGTCGGCCGGTTCGTTACTGGCATTGCCGTAGGGTATGCATTAATGATAGCACCAGTTTACACCTCTGAGATAGCCCCCACATCCATGAGGGGCCTACTATCATCGCTACCTGAGGTCTTCATTAACTCTGGTATCTTGCTAAGCTATGTGTCCAACTTAGCCTTCTCAGGCTTACCTATCAACCTCAGCTGGCGCATCATGTTTGGTATTAATTTCAAATCTTATGATCTTATTGAACTTTTAGCACTCGTCCCACGGAAATATGAATACCGCAGGACAAGTCAATAATAGGAGCACATAAATTTTAACTCTGGACCTCGTATACTGGTACCATATATGTTCAGTTGGCTAACAAGCTGCTCAAAAAGGTAATGTGACTATTTATTTTATATTAGCTTTAATTTTTGTGTGAATAGGCCCATCACTTGCAGTTATAGTACCTAAAGAAATCAGTAATGATAGCTAACTGCTAACAAGAGCATGTAGATTTGAAGCTGTAGACCTTCCGTTTTAATACATTTTAAGTCTTCAACCATCAGTCCTTTTTAAAAAGTGAGTAAAAGGATGATAATTTTGATTTTCCTTCTTTATTAACAGGGATAGCTGCCATACCACCTGCTTTCTTGGCATGTGGTATACTCGCCATGCCAGAGTCACCTCGGTGGCTTGTTATGAAAGGTCGTCTCGGCGAGGCCAGGCATGTACTTGTTAAAACCTCCGACTCACCAGAGGAAGTGGATACTCGGCTACGGGATATAAAGGAGGTGGTCGGCATTCCATTAGATTGTAGTGGAGATGTTGTGACTGTGCCTAGAATTGAGAAAAATGAAGAGAACATATGGAAGGAAATGTTCACTGATCGGTCAACACCAGCAGTCAAGCGAATTATCTTCACTGTGCTTGCTATACAATTTTTTCAGCAGGCATCAGGTACCGAAGCAGTAGTTTTGTACACCCCACGAGTGCTTGAGAAGGCGGGCCTCAAATCTGACACAGAGTTGTTAGGGGCTACAATTTTGGTTGGGTTGGCCAAGCTTGGGTTTATTTTGGTCGCTACATTCACCTCAGACCGGCTCGGCCGGAGATTGCTATTCCTCCTGAGCGCAGGTGGTATGGTAATCTCGTATATTATTTTAGGGCTCGGGCTTGAAGTAATTGATTGGACTCATGAAGAGAATTTCTCTTGGGCCGCAGTGGTCTGCATTTTGGCTGTGGTGGCTGTTGTGATGAGTTTCTCTATCGGGTTGGGGCCACTTGCTTGGGTCTATTCCTCGGAGATCTTACCACTAAGGCTGAGAGGTCAAGGCGCAAGCCTCGGCACAGTGATGAATCGGACATTGAGCGGGGTTGTGGCCATGACCTTTATTTCTCTTTATGAGGCAATTACCGTGGCCGGAAGTTTCTTCCTGTTTGCTGGCATTACAGCAATGGGTTGGGTTTTCATTTACTTTTGCTTGCCAGAGACGAAGGGAAGGAGCTTGGAGGATATAGAAGTGCTATTTGAAAAGTGAGGAAGATGCACAGGTGTAATGATCTGCACAGGGAATCAAGGATAATATTATATATGGATATACATATTGTACTGGAACACTATATTGTTGTATGGATGATTGATTGTAATTCTTGCAAAATAAAAGACGAAAGAATTTTCAGTTTGGACAACAGTGAGTCAATATTATTAAATTTTGGAGCTCAGGATTGTTGAATTAACCAAGCAATGAACAATGGATACCTCAACCTGAGTATCTACACTAAATGTGTTAGCCCTTTTACTGTGAACCAGTCTTTACTTTTTACAGAACTCATACATCCCAACAACCGAAATATGAATGCATTTATAAAGTAAGTGTTCAGAATGTTCACCTGTGATTTCCTCCCTATTGAATACCTACTCGTATAAGCCACAGGATGCTGACAATTTCATTGCAGAAACTTCAAGTTTCTGAGCAACTAGCATAGAGTATTTATTTTTATTTTTATTTTTATTTTTGGTAGAAGGCAAAGGGCAATATTCTGTTTATTGAAATGTTGCTTACTGTACATAACATGCTAATTTAACATAGGTTTTAATTATTCTTGCAAGTTAAATAGGTGAAGAAAGGAGATGGGTCAGTAACACAGTTGGCTAGGGAAAAAATTTCTAAAACTGTAGTTACTAAAAAATCGACAGCGTTTTAAAATAAATAAACAGGTGAAGAAAGATGTGGTGACAGTATAAAACTAGTACATTTTGTATCTTGCAAAGTTTATAAGCACTGTGGCGTCCTTCTAGACGCGATAGTTATAACATCCCAGAAACCATCCCAGTAAAGCGAGGTCATTAGAGAGAAACTTTTGGACAAGGTTTGATATATATATATGAGTAAGACTTGGGTGCTATGGATAGCATAGAGACCTCTATGCTACGGCTCAATATTCAAGTTTTCAAAATCCAAACGGCCGATCCGAATTGTTTATCTTATTCTCCATATTAATATCTGCTTGGAGACTAAATTTTACATTTTTCTGATTTTTTTTACTATTTATTAAGTATTTTACAAAATTGTTGATCCAACGGTGGCTGCACAAAACAGTAAAACCGTTGGATTAGCGATTTTCAAAGTGGCTTAATAAATAGTAAAAAAATTTAGAAAATTATAAAATTTGATCTCCAGGCAGATATTTTTTGACAAGAAAAAATGAAATCCAAGCAGATATTAATATGGAGAATAAGATGAACGGTTTGGATCGACCGTTTGGATTTTGAAAACTTGAATATTGAGCCGTAGTATAGAGACCTCTATGCTATCCATAGCACCCAAGCCTTACTCTATATGTGTGTGTGTGTGTGTGTGTTTTGAAGGTAAACAGCTGACAGTATGTTTTTATACAGTGACAACTGTTACAAGTAGACAGGAGTGCAATCTTCATTTTATTTTAATATCAGCTTTATGTTAGTAATTGCATTTTCTTCTACATTCCGTCTGTGTTGATGAAGAAAAGACTCCATGGCACGAGTATGATTTGAAGGAGTACAAGGAAGCACAGAAACACGAGGCAGACAGCCAAGAAGAAACCATAGAAAATCAGCTCTAGTCGTTGGGCTATATATAATTAATTGTGACCAACATGAGCTCAAAATTTTTCTTTTTTTATCATAACCTGGCCAATACATTTTTTCCCTCAAAAAAAAATACAAGTGGGCCAAAAAAATTTAACAAGAGGACATTATTCTATTATCCTGGCGAACTTAACACTGCCTTCATCTACAAGGCCCACTTGCTTCCTTTTCCTGGCAAGGGATTTGAAACCGCTATTTTCATCCACAAATTGAGCTGCAGTTCTCTCTCTCAGTTCCTCCAAA
Source organism: Carex pumila (assembly GCA_033356055.1). Classification (NCBI taxonomy): domain Eukaryota; kingdom Viridiplantae; phylum Streptophyta; class Magnoliopsida; order Poales; family Cyperaceae; genus Carex; species Carex pumila. Next base: position 24,645 of record JARJHM010000043.1, on the reverse strand, counting down.
CTTTCACCTTCTTTTGCTCTTTCAATGACCTAAACAAAAAAATACATATATAAATATATTGTATATGAAGTAACAAATGTAAGTTATATAGTTATGGAAATTGCTACAGAAATTTATTGCTCCAGTCAATGAAAAATATTATCAAAACTTGCATCTTGTACCTTTTTTTCAATACATCTGCAGATTAAACTGAAAAATTAAGATTCACAAATTTTAAAAGTTTTATCTTGTTAAATATTTCATGTACTTGCTACCATTTTAATTAAAAAAAACTTCCTTCCTCAAGCTATAATTGAACTAAAAGCTTGCATAAGAATAATATGAAGCCTACATGTATGTATAGAGTACACATTAGAAGGTAGGAGAAACTTGGTTAGTTTAAAAAGAAATTTTTTTTATTTAACTTTGAACAGTAAATTTAAAAGCAGGATTTTATTTGCAATTGATCCAAAAAGATCTCCATGATTGAGATAATAAAAACAATTTGCAAATGCCCAAGAATAGCAGTAACTTGTGAAAAAAAGGTAATAATACTGAAGGTCCAAAGGGATGAAAAATACCAAATGTCGGCCATAGAGATGAGTATTGGATAGAGATTGCATGGCATTTTGGGCTTCCTGCTTTGTAATATACTCCACAAATGCGAAGCCCCTGTGGGTCCCAAATTTCATTGGCAATCTAACACTCCTTATCTGAGAATTACAAAAAAATATGAAGTTTTGTCAGCAAAGGGTTCCAGTACTAGAAAAGAACCAAATAACTAGAAAAATGAAAGACCAAAGTCCTCAAAGGGCTGCATTTAATGACGAAATGTATTTGAAATAATCTCAACTGTAAGGGTTTCATTACAACCAATGTATTTGTTCATTCTTTTAGGTTTAGATTGGGTAAACACAGAGAGAAGACTAGTCCAACTTCTTTTTAAAGGATTTGTAGACGTGCTTTTATTATGATTGATATGTTGATATACCTTACTCTACGTTACGGTCCTTTTCTGAACATGTAAACTGAAATGCACCAGGCAAACCAAAGAGCTAAATTGTGGTCTAAACATCAAGAGATGACCAAACTACATTTCGAAAAAGCTGGTAGATAAGAGTCACCTAAGGGTGATAATTCATATTTTAGAGGGACATATGAGATATTTCACATTTGGCTAGGTTACGAGATATCAATACTTCATAGAGACAAACAAAAATTATGAATTTTTTAAAAAAAGGACAAGAAAATTATGTCAATAAACCAACAAAATTACCTGGCCAAAAGGACTAAACAACTGCCTTATATCTTTTGCTGTTGCTTCAAAAGCCACATTACGTACAATTAGTTTTGTAGAACTATACTCCTTTCCTTCTTTCTTTGGAACTGCATCCTCTTTCTTTGCATGGCAGAGTTCTAACATTAGAGCATGCCCATCCAATACAGTTCCCTGTATGAGTACAAAACAGAATATAATACCTTCAAGACAGGTAATTTCATACAAAGACAACAAACCATAATCTTATGTAATATTGGAAAATTTCAGGTCTACCCTGATCCAGCCTGTCAAAGTTACAATTTGGTGCACATAATCATCCCAAATAGATAGAAAGAGAAAGATTAAATAAATTAGCACAATTGAATAAAAATATTAGTTGGGCAGGGAAAATCAAGACGACCTAAACAAACCCAACACGTGCCATCAGCTAATCAAGAAATCATATTCTTCTAAATTGCAAATCCTAATCATGCCTAGTACAACAAGTCCAAAGTGTAGTAGGACCACAAAAGAGAAATGAATCTATAGAAAAGTAGAGCTGTCACAAGCAAACAAGTGCAGCATAGCCCAGGAGGGAAATGATACCTGAAGTTCTTTCAATACACTGGTGGCTGTCTCGACTGAATCAAACTCTATGAAGCCAAAACCCATGGAGACGTTCTTGCCATTTTTAAGGTGCTTTTTGATCTAGCAAGGCGATAAAGAACAGTTTAAGAAAAAAGTGAAAGCTGACATAGGAAAAAAAAAAAACAATTAAGAAAAGATACCTTCACGCTTCTTATAGTTCCGCTCTTAATATTGTTGCCAAAATGTTGCTTTAATAATTCTTCTGTTGTCCTAAAGTTCAAGTTCTTCACAAAGAGTGACCTCGACTGCAAGAAAATGTTGAAATGGTCAAAAGTCATTTAAGGGGTGAATGATGATAATTGACTATCGATAAAATCCTGTAAAGAAGCTTTCAGTCGAATTAATGTAGAATGCTCAAGGTAAGTCATATTAATTGACTTGACACCCATTGTAACGTTTGAATGTTCCTTACAATAAGCCAAAAAAGTTGGAAATCAATACTCAATAAGAGAAATGCAGGGTATTATTTGCAGACAGGTCAGACAACGGGTGTAACTTGGAAGTAGAAAACCATCAGATATTGTAGCATAGGATTCTTTTAAGGGAGAGAAGGCAAACCTCAACCCTGTCAAGATCAATTTCTTCTTCATCTACTACCCCTAAACTTTGGTCCAACAGAACCTTCTTCGTTAACTTCTCCCCTACTGCTGGTAGATCATTTGTTTCTTCTTGAGTAACAGTTGCTGTTGTTTGTGACAATATATTCTCCGGTGCCCATTCCAGATAGAGAGGGGCATCTCTGTTAAAACAGAAAAGGGAAGAGGGGGAGAGGGAAAAGGTAAAGAGAAGATTATTTAGTCCTGGAACTATTCAATAGCTCAGTAAAATTGAAAACCTTCTCAGAGTTTTGCTATAAATTTCAAATTTAGTTTTCTATTTTATTTTTTTTTATTTTTTTTTGGGGGGGTGGGGGGGGAGGCTCCGAAGTACTTGAAGATCAAATTTCATCCAATTAGATTGAACCAATTATTTGGATGTTCCATTTCTTACAAATATTGAGACTAGATCAGGCTGAGAGACATAAAACCACTAAACACCAAATCATTGATCTAAACTGCATTCTCTATTACAAGTAAATATTATAGGCAAAATACAAATCCTTGATCTAAATAAATTTTCAAGGACTTGAAAATAGTACTTGTAAGCAAAACCAAAAGTACAGAATAAGGAATTACCTGTAACGCTTGTAGGCTAAACCCTTGAAAGCTGAACGAGCCTCTGCCGGTTCAATATAGATTACCTGAGATTCAGATCAGCAAAAACAGGATGAAGTTCCATGATAGATGCAATCAAAAGAATATTATGCAAACTATCTGCAAATTAAACAAAAGTTTCTCACAGTTGCAATGTAGATCTAAAACATTTTGGTATATAACAATTAATTGACATGTCAAGCAAAATATTTTATTAAATTACACTATATTTTGCATAATAATTGGAAAACTAAGAGAAAATCCATGCCAACTAGTGAACCCGACATCTGCTTTCCCTTGACCATATCACAGTCAAATATAGCAAATATAGGCTCAGGCAGAGAAAGTCTTTTAATGGAGTATTCATTTTCCATTTCAATGATCCAATAGTTTTTCATAGCAACATCTAAAAAAAAAAATGCAAAAATGTCATTTGCAGATGCAAGATTGCCAGGCATTGTTTTTGCAAGCAAGCTACATGTCCAGAATGCCTATACTTAAAATTTATCAGCAATAACAATGAAGAAAAATGGAGCACAGGAAAACAGGTAAATACCACGGCCAAAGCTCGAGTTGGCGGTAGAATAATCTTTTCAATGATACCAAATTTACCAAACATGGCAAATAAATCCCCCTCTGAACAACTATAGGGCAAGTTCTTAACCAAAATTATGTGATTGCTTCTCTTTGTACTCTCACACTTCTTTGCAGCCAACTCTTCAAGTGCAGCCACATTAACCCCCAAATTGGAAAGAGATCTTTTCATCTCAGCTATAATTTGGGTCTCACCAAGAGCAATACGAACTGCTAGATCATCAGCCTCCCTGTCGAGCAACTCGCTTTTTGATATGCCGTGCTTTCTTGCTATATTCTCTACGACCTGGTTGTAAAGCAAGAGACAGAGGTCAACTAAACTAAGGAAGTCAATCAAATATTATGGACAGAAAAATGACTATTCTTACATGCAACAAATATTCTTTTTTGGAAGAGAAAAAGAACTACTTTATCAAATTTGCAAATAATGCCCAACCTGGATTTTGCAAAACCCAACATTTTCATCCTATATCACATACATGACCATAAGATCTTGAAATGCAGAAGGATTAACAATTTTGGCCCAAATTTATAAAAATATGTTTTATTTTTCCTTAGCTCAACTTGAACAAATATCGATCCACACAAAAATTGCTGGGTTTCAAATTCAAATGATCCAAATATGAATTTTGGTTATGATACAAATTATTTGCAAATATGGTAAAACAAGAGAAATCAATTTAAAAGAAGGTTGAATTATAACTAGATCTGTGCTTCTGTATTAATTATTCTGCATTTGTGGTTTGCTTTTTGGTGGGTAGTTACAAAATTAGTTCATATAGCAACCAACCCAGTAGTGCAAACCAAATAAATAAGAGCTAAATAAACCTATCTACAAATAATAGCACGATGCAACACAAAACATAAAAAGATATCAAATACCACTTCAAGAGAGAATGCATACAGTGTCTGGCCGCATGAAGAGACTATTCCAGGCGCGTGTATCACCACTTGCTTCTGCATCTTTTCTCTGCTCCTCTCTTTTCTTTTTCAAACTCTTCTTCTCCCCGCCCAATTTATCATCAACACTTATGAAAATTTAATATGTTAAAACGAGTACTCTTAATTTTCTTGCAGCCTATTAATCTCATAAAGCTAAGTGTGGCAATGCAAATACAAAACATGTTGAGAATACAACAGATAACCCGGATTCAATCAGGATATTTCAGTCCACTAGAAGGTTAGGCTCAGGTTAGTAGGTCAAGATCAAACTCTTACCAGATTAAAACATTTTTTATATATAACCAACATGCCAATTTTGTCATTTATACACCAGTTCACCCAGAAAAATTAACAGAGAATACAAATAAGCCTCCTGTTTGTGCAAGTTCAGTTTGCAAGTATTAAATATGATATATCAGGTGTCTACCATTTGGCTTAACATGATCACCACAGCTCTGCTAAGCTTTGCTTTGTTTGTTGGTGATCCAAGCATGGCATGAGCAATGAAGTGTCCCTCCGAGGGCATAGATAGACATGTGCATAACAAAAAACAAAAAAAAGGGAAGTATATTGAAGGAATATACTTACTCTGCCTTGTCATTCTTTTGAGGCTTGGCAACCATAACATGCAACAATCTTCCTTGAAAAATTGAATTGTCTAATTCTTCTAATGCCCTGAAGTAAAGGATGGTCATTAACTGTATCAGGCTATCAGAAAATAAGGTTAAAGAGAAGAGAGGATTTCAAGTCATAAGCACAATTGCAAAACCAGAACTGCATGTCATTTGGAAATGGCAATAATTGCAGAGAGTACCTATTTTTCCATGTAAGGCATAGATGCAAAAAAAACAAGAGATGTTGGGCTTCTGTGGTGGAAAATATTTAATCTATTGATTAAAGATGATTATACCCCTACATCCCTTCAACAATTCTTTTTTTCCTTTTCAACTTGTGAAAAGTAAAATCACACCAGCAGATTTAGATTCTAAATTCCAACCTTCTAGGGTTTTTTTATGACGTGAGTGGTTGAGCTAACATATATTTTTCAGAAGAGAAATATCTGCCAAATAGATACACTTTGAACAAATGAGATGCTACATGCAAATTACCAGATGGTAACGAGTGTTACTAATGCAATAATGAACTGAGGGATGTTTCTTTAAAACATGTCTAAAGTTCTATGATTAATCTTTTTTCCAAGAAAAGAAATAAATAGATACCTGACTGCAGACTCAGGAGAAGCATAAAGCACATAACCAATGCCTTTGGATCGTTTTGAGTCTCTGTCAACCACCACGTGTACCTGTGAAACATCTCCGTGCTGGTTGAAGAGCTCTCTCAGTTCATCTTCACTGAAAATCATAAAGAGCAAGAAAAACAAAAAAGCAAGAAGAAGCAATAAGACAACGCCCACAAAAGGGTTATGCCAGAAGGCATACAAGTACACCTCAACTATGAATCAGGCACTTATCAGTGCCGGACTAACCTTGTCTGAGATCTCAAGAGATCTAGGTCTAAAACTAATGGTTTTAAGATTATTAGGGGCTATATAGTCATTATTTTTTGTTCTCTTTTGCCAACTAACCTCAGTTTTTATACAGCAGAAAAAATTTGATAGCAAGATGCTAATAAAAGAAAAAGGTGTAATTTCGAGTATTAGTAAGAAGAGGAAAGCTAAAAAAAAAAAAAAGGCAAAGAACATAATGAACAGAACTGGATCATCAACAATGGCCAAGATTTAACCTGCAAGGTACAGGAACCTCATAAAGGCCTCAGTTTGTGGCATGATAGCTTTCAGGTGATACTTTAGACATTTTGAGTTACAAGGACCATCTATACCTTATACCACAAATGCTGCTGCAGGGAACTTACTATGCACAACCTAAATGCTCAGCAAATCCAAAACTACCTTAATAAGGACCAAAAAGCTAACCCAACATTACAAAGTAAAAAAAAATAATATGCCAGACAAACTCACGTCGTTGTGTATGGAAGATTCCTAACAAATAAGCGCCCCGTATCCAAAACCAGCTTCCTATCATCACTTGGGTCTTCTAAATCTGAACCTGATTTCTCACTTCCATCCCTTTCTGTGTGCTTCAAATCCGATTCTGATTCCAATTCCAACTCCTCTGATTCCTTTTCCGACTCCGATTCTGACTCGGACCCCAGTTCTGATTTTACCTCCTCATCAGATTCCGATTCCGACTCAGATTCAGATTCTGAATCGGACCAGTTTTCCTTTACTCTGCTTTTGAAATAATCCATATCTGTGACAGCTTCATCCTTTGGCTTCTCCTTTCCTCTATCCTCCTCAGATGGTTTAGTAATTTCAGTAGAAGATTCTACTTCCCTGGCTTTATTTTTCTTCTTGCTAGGTTTCTTCTCTTCAGCTTTGACCTCTTCCTCAATACCTTATTTAGTAAGGAGTACAAAAAGATATGAAAGAAGAGGAGAGAAGAAACAAAGTGCAAGAATGAAATCCAGTTTCAATAATAAAACCCTACAAAATACTTAAATTACTCGTGAAGGAAAGGAATTCTACAAATTAGACCTACTATGTCACCAGAGTTGCAAACACTACACAATGTTTCTCATGCTTCAAGCTGACATTAACTTCTTTATTTTTTTTGCTATGTAATAACAAATCAAATTATGGTTATGATAAACAAAATAACTCGTTATACCTCTATGATTTTTGCTCAACCAAGTAATACAATTTGGGCTTTAAAGTTGGAAGAAACCGACTAAGCACAAGTCAATATCTAATAGGTTTAAATTGCTCAATTCAATGCATGCCAAAATATCCAGGTTTTTGCCACAATTTGTAAATATCAGAAGTACCACACACAAGTTGCAAATAAAGAAACTTATTCATTCTAGTTAGCAACCAAAAAGAAAAGAATAAAAAGCCAATATAAAGATAACAGTGTTTTAATTAAATTGATACCAGTCATGTCATTTTCCCACATCTTGGACTTCGAGCGGGGCTGCATAACATGCAAGAAATCCTGTAGCTTCGGATCAGACAAATCCTTGCTCTCTGATATTGTTGCTTGAGACGAATTCAGGTCTCCTTTATCATTTTTGAATTCAGTGTTACTCTTTATATCTTTCTTTGAAGAGTGTCGAGACCAAGGCCTAGGCAATGCCGTGTCACCCACCTTTCGAGCAACCTAAAGCAAGTTCAATTGATTGTATAAGCATGTTTAATTGATTGTATAAATTTTTATACTTTGGACTACGCCTTAATAGTTATCATCATAAGTTAATGGGTTTGCTCATTTCACGTACATTACACAATTGGTCCCTCCTCAAGTATAAAGTTTATACAAATCATTAGAACTAACATGAGAAATGTCACGTAAAGATAATTTCAAGATTGGCATGGACAAGACTTGAATTTTGAAAGAGGTCACCAGTGTGAATTTACAGTTTTCTCGTTTGAAAGTGCTTTGTTAAGATAATTCTATGATGTAAAAGGTAGGTGATTAGTAGGAAAGAAATTATTACTATAAGAGCTAGAGGAAACAAATATTATTTACATTATCTGTTTATCAACAAAGAGTGTAGCTTATATTTAAAAATGAAAAATGTTAATCAATTAAAGTAAAAATTTAAGATCAAATGAAGAAATGTCAACTAGGATTTGATGCTTCATGTGAATTAGTGGCTTTAATATCATTATATAAGGGTAGTTTGGAGCTTTGGCCTGGTATCTCAGCTGAGATATAAATAACAAGTGCTAAACGAGTCAGATCAGGATGGATCATGATGAACCAATGTCCTCGACCTTACAAGTAATGAAGGGTACCTCACAAAGAATTTTGCAAGTATCCATGTAGGTGTTGTTGAAGTAACTAATGGCTGCTTGTGCCTCATTCTCAGTACGAAAGCCAACAAAAGCAAATTGCCTACTCTTCCCATCACTGTTTAATAACCAACAAGAGATATAAAATGAGTTTCTCTTTTATGACCAAGAAAGATGTATTAGCTGATTGTACATTTAGCACCTGGCTCGTTGTCTTTCTGTACTAACAAGACTGGTTATCCTTAGTTAGAAGGAAGGACTATACATCTGCACTAATTCTGTATGGCTATGAACCCAAAACCAATTTTTCATGGTGATGGGCTGAACCTTAATTTCAGTATAGTAATCTACTAATGCAATTTACCACTAAAACAATAATGTATACCTAGTGCGTATGACCTTCGCATCAGTAACCTCTCCTTTTCGAGAAAAGAACTCCCTTAACCGCTCTTCATTTGCATATTTCGGCAAGCTCTTTACACAAATCCTGGACCTATTTCATGCAGAGAAATAAGAAAAGGTGATTTGAGAAAAGAAAAAATAAATTAGTAAGATAGTTTGGAAATGAGTGATATTTTTTCTTCCTCTCCAGAGTCCACTTCTGTTCAATCTATCTATCCCTAATTTGCACTTACATCCTTTAAAGAAAGGAACTTCTGGAGATATTAATCTTTCTCCCCGCCGCGGGAGATATTAATCTTCCTCCTCTCCTCTGTCCGTACAAGATCGAGCCGACGAGGTTTTATATTAGGGTTTTACCGGAATTCGCATCCTCTGAGATATCTCAAACTATGCCCGACTTTTTGGAAAATCTTAACCGTTCAAATATGTTCTGCACGAATCATAAAGCAAAAATAATACGGGTCCCTGCGCTATCCCCGAATAGACGAGTGCGTATATCTCAACTTTTGCGTGACCTACGTGTCCGGTGCCTATTTGGGGGTGATCTAGAGTCAGTATTATGTGTGCTTTGATATTCGTGCAGCACGTTTTTAAACGGTTGGGATTTTCCATAAAGTCATGCAAAGTTCGCACCCTGTTCATCAATTAAGTGTTCCAAATAAATAACATTGACATGAAAAGAAGCTTGTTTTTTTCATGAGTAATGATCATTGGCGTGGTTATAAAAAGTGATCAAGGCACATATTAATATTTACAATTTTTTTAATGGCAAATAATTGAACATATTAGTTCATGCGTCACTTCCTGACTTTTCTTCTATTGACACAAGCAAACAAACTAATTAGTAGAGAATATGATTTTCTTATTTATCATAACGATACATAACATCAATAGTACATCCAAATCCAATCATTAAAATATTATTTAAGTTATATGCGCTATCTTAATTTTTCAATTAAATCATTTGAGACATTAGAGGAGATCAAATCAATACAAAAACAAAAGACATGACACTGTAGATTTACTAATAAAGTAATAATAGCATCTCTTGTTTTAATGTCCTATTGTGTACAAAAACTCTATAATTGAATAGATTTCCATTGAAAACCATCAGTAAGATTAGTTAAAAAAATATGTATATTATACAACATATAATTGGACCACTTGTTAAACCAGTAATTACATGTTCCCAACTAATTTCCCTAAAACATAAACATAACTAGAGCTAAACCCTAAAATGAATACTAGTACTTACATCCTTTAAAAAAATGAATTCTCGAGAGATTAATTTCACCACAAACAAAATCATTACAACTTTTTGTAAGCAGGAACGAAGAATTTGGAAATAGATTTAACGAAATCGGTGTACAGTACAGTTTAGTGGTTTTAGTTCTAGGGTTTTTGATCTAAAACACCGGACAAGATAGGCCGATAGATAATGAATTGGGCTGGATCCTAGTTCTGCAAAGCCCGGTCATTTTTATTAGGCCCATATCTTAGCAATGTCTTAGAGCAATAAAAATTGCAATTCATCTCACATCATACCTTTCGCTTTAATCCATAGTAACACTACTCTTCTCTCTTAGGCCTATTCGGCTCCATTATTGTTTGCGTTGGAAAATAAAAATTCAGTTCAATTGAATTTTTTTTCCACAAAAATAGTAAAAAACAATTCAATTCTTATGCCTACTTTCATTCCCAATGATGGACCGAATAGGCCCTAATATCCTCCTCTCTCTCTCTCTCTCTCTAACCTCTCTGCCTCTGTTTCAGACTTGTCGGACGCAAAAAATGACAATATATACTTGTAGACTGAATTATATATATTTTTTTTAATTTACTATTTTAAAAATAGATATAAAAATCACTTAATTTGAAAATTTTGAACCATCAAAAACAGTGATTTTCTACCTATATTAAAAAATAGTAAAAAATTCTAAAAATGTAAAATTTAGTTTGTAAATATACATTCATATTTAAATCATGTTGATGGTTCGAATCGACCATTAGAATTTTCAAAACAAAGATATTGATCCACAGTACGGATCCATCCATGCTATGCATAGTGCCATAGACTCACTCAACATTTTCAGTTTAATAAATTAATAGTTTATTTATTAAAGAATAGCACGTCAGTTTGTAATTAAGAATAGAGATTACGTTAAATTTGTCGAAAAATAATTACTAAAATTGTTCATGTGATAAAAAAGAATCATTTAATTTTTAGGAAGAAAAATATTCTTCGGCTGACAATTTGTGAAGCACGACGAGGACCAAATGAACACTTGTTAGTTGTCAGTTGTTATATGTTTCTAAACTGATAAAAGATGATTTTTCTTTTCTAATATCAAACGGTACAGTAATTATTTCTCAATAAATTTCATGTCATATTCCTATGATTTTAGTTATTATTAGTACAATTTTAAATTTTTACATCTCAGTAATATTACAATTTTTTTTAACATATTACTTGTTATTATTTGATTAACAATTCAAATCTTTCTAAGATGATATAATGAATCTGTACAACGACAGAGGAAAACCTCAGCTAGTAGGCTCAAACAGGGGCGGACCCATGTGGAGCTTGGGAGGGACAACTGCCTCCCACTAGATTTTGAGTTTTAGTGGTGATTTATCGGTTCCGATTGACTTTGCTCCCTCTTCGAAATTTTTTGCTTCCTTCTGAATGTTTAATTTGTAATTCATATTAAATTTAGGGTTAAAATCAAAATAAATTTCTTGAATTAGAACTGGTAATTAGAATTATAAGTTAGAGTATCATAAATTACAAGTCTTCTATTGAAAAATATAAATTAAAACATTATTTTTTTTATTAAGTATCCAATTAATTAATGAATTTAAATCCGATTCAATAATTTTTCCCTTCACCAACGAAAATTCCTCAAACACCTCCAAAAAAATATCTAACTGCTTGCATCACCTACTCCAGGTAGTTTACCTGCTGCAGATTTCTTTTTTCATCCTTTTTGTCCGTAAAATATTCTAATTGACAATTTACGTTTTTAGCATTTTTAAGTAAAAACCCATTCTTTGTAGTAATTTTAGTATTCTTCCTAAGATTTGAGCTTCCATTATTTCAGTTCGACGCATATATAGAAAATTTTAATTTATTAATTCGGGTACATATGCACTTCAATATAAGCATAAATTAGTCTTTCTTGTTAAAAAAATAGATGGCAAAAATTAGTCTTTTCTACTGTAACATGCTAGATGTCGTCTATGAACCAGAGAGAGAGGGACAGGCGGTTGTCTATTCCTAAATTTTGAAAAAACGGTTATAGGTTTATGTATAATCGGATTATTGTCTATTTTTGAAGAAAATTTTGTCTACTCTTAAACAATCTACAATTTTATTTAGTTTATTCACTACAGTCCGCAATCCGCTTGTCTTATCAGTAAAAAAAAATGGCCTACTCCTGATAAAAATCGTAATAACTTGTTCAAGCCCCTGAAACGCAAATATTAGAATTAGTTCAGTTCTCTGAGGAGATGGAGAAAGCAAAAGAAAGCACCTCAGAGACAACACTCAGCTATGATGGCTCCAAAATTCAAGAAGCCTCCAAAGAACAAATATGCATTTGCGTCTGCTATGATGGCTTCTATTGCTTCACTTCTTGCTGGATACAATAAGAAAAGTCGATCAATATTTCTCTATGGAATCTGTTTCATCATCCCCTTTGATAAGTAACAAGAACGAACTAAAACATGTACAAAAAGAAGCATTACCTACCTGTTAAAAAATAACAAGGGAATATAGTTTATGGTGTTGTTTCTGTGATGTTGTGAGAATTTGAAATATTAATCCCAATTTTTTCTATCAATAAAAATTCGGTAGCTTTTGTCTACTATGTTAGATCTTAGATGCCATGATGAAGTCGAAAATATAATAAAATTAAATTAAATTAAAAAAACGATCCACCGGTCTAATCCGGTTCGTTTGGGTTCAGGTCATACTGATTTTTCAGATTGCGATTATAAAAGTTTTTTGTCAGGTAATGGCTTAATAAAATTTGGTGTTTTGTTGTTTGTTTGATACAAAAATGTAGATCTAAAACTTAACTAATTATTTGCCATGTGACAGGACACTTCACGGTATCTCAGTTCGCACAATCTGACAACGATAGCTCTACCAACTACATTATATAACGCCTACGGCTATGGACAAGTTGTCAAAAAACCACATAATATTATCAGATGAAAAAAATTCTAGATAAAACTATGACCGTTCAGGTCACCTGCTCTCGGCCAAAACATGATATTTTGACGCTTGTTCTTTAGTTATATAGCTTTGCTAAATAACTTATCTTTTTTAATAACATACTATGGCTGCCAAAGTTAAGTTACACGGAGGAAAAATAAAAATTTAGGAGAGCCAAAGTTAAGTTATATCTATATTATTTTAATATTGGAACCCGCTATCTGGAACTTTTTTTTTCAGAAATTATAAATAAAAAAATAGATTTTATTTCTAGCATAAATTTGATTATTTATTTCTGGCATTTGTAGTTACATAATAACATATTTGTCTATATCAAATCCTATTAAGCGTTCACATTTTATAAATATAATCATTATTAAAAGTTAATTTCATAAAAGAAATAAATCAAAACCACTCGTTTTAGTACCATGAACTTCAATTTGCCAGAATTATTTGAAGCAATGAATGAAATCACAAGTCTGTTAAGAGAAACTTAATTACAAAGAGATTCAATATTGTTACACCCAGTTAGTTTTTCCTTTCAATACATTTCAATTTGAAAAAGTAACAAAATACAAACTTTATAGGGTATTAACTATCCAATTGAACAAGAGTATGAAACTTTCTTCTCCTTCAATTTCATCTTTAGCCCCTGCTCTCTAATCCGAATATATTAATTGTCACTTTGTAATTTCGAATGGTCTAACTTATAATTCTAATTACCAATCATAACTCAAAAAAATTATTTTGATTTAACACTAAATTTAATTTGAATTAGAAATCAAACATTCAGAAAGAGCAAAAAAATTTTAAAAATGATAAAGTCAATTGGGACCGATAAATCACCACTAAAACTCAAAATCCAAAAACAACAGCTACCCCTTGAAACCATGTAGGTCCGCTCCGCTCCTGACAACATGATGTCATATCAGCAGAAAAAACAAAAACAAGAAAGATATATAACATGACTTAGGGATCTCACCAAGGGATTGAGTCTGAGGCTAGCCAGTGATTAGTCAATTTCTTCCTAACTCTGAGGAGAGATGGAGAAAGCAGAAAGCTCAGGTGATATCATATTGACTCATCCTCTCCTCAAATCAGACCAGAAGAGGCCTTTAAAGAGTAAATATGCTGTTGCCTCTGCCATAATAGCTTCCATGGCTTCTCTCCTTTTGGGATATAGTAAGAAGCTTCTTAATTTGAGACCTTTTTTTCATTTTTTTTTCTTATTGTTTGTTCTTTGAGGAATAGGGAAAAAAAAAATACAAAATTGTAATTAAGGATATTGTTCAGTAGCTTTTGCTCCACAGCTTGCATTAGGATTTTCACAGAGTATCAATTACATGCAAAACTCATATTCATGTAAATGAGTTCATGACAGTTATGGAAATAAATCTGCTGTTAATCTAAAGGAATAACAGGAACCTGTTATTCAGATCCCAACCATTCAATTTTTTTCATGTGCGAATCTCAACGTAACATGTTTCTGTTATTCCTGTAGAATAACAGCAGATTTATTTCCGTTATGTGTTGCAAAACCAGAAAAAGACAGAAGTTCATGAAAAAAATGACAATTATAAAAGCTACTTTCAGAAGTTAGCACAATTAGGCATTGCAATTTTTCCTGTTTCAGCAAGTTTAATTAAACTCTGTATATATGTTTAGACATAGGTGTGATGAGTGGTGCACAGATCTTCATAAAAGACGACCTTAAAATGACCGACACCGAGATTGAGATTCTGACAGGGATCATGAACGTCTACTCCCTTGCCGGCTCTCTGACCGCCGGTTGGACCTCAGACCGCTTTGGCCGCCGCAAGACTCTCACGTTAACCGCTGTCATATATTTTGTGGGTCCAGTCATCATATGTTTCTCTCATAATTACTTCTGGCTTATGGTCGGCCGGTTCGTCACAGGTATTGTCTTTTCCTGAATAGCGAAATTTGAAAATAGAGAAAAAATAGTAATTTTTAGAATAGTGTGAAAATTGTGCTATTTGGATTAATAGAAATGTTGTTTGAATTGTACATTTGAAATAGTAAATAGCTGTAACCGATAAATAATAGTATTAATATGTTAGTATTTGATATATATTTCGGTGGAGGGAAGAGAGACAATTCTCACAACAACTCTTTTATTATTCAAACTATCTTTTTGTATTTTCTCTCTTACATTCTTACAAAAGAATACAAGTCTATTTATAGCCTTAGACATAACTCTTAAAATTCGTATTTAAAACAGAATTAAAAATAACAACTCAAAACCAGAATACAAAACAGCATAGTAAATTCTGACCCTTCACTACTAAAACTGCTATAACTTTCTCTAGAGAAATCCAATCGACTTGAAATTTGTTGCATCTGAAAATAGACTTCAATAGCTTTAATTTGATAGGTTACACACCCATAATGGTTAACGTTTGCCCCTTCAAATTGTCATTTAAAAACAACCTTAAGTCTGTCCACTGTGCAGTTACGAATTTAATGGCAAATTAAGTTTATTCACCAACACCCCTCCTTAAACTTAATTCTCTTCTTTCTTGCTCTCCAATTCTCCATTTGGAACACTCTCCATTTACTGCATCGATCTCCATTTCAGTTTTCTCTCTATCCTCCCCTTCATCAGATTCGTCTTCTAATAAGGTCCAATTTTTACCCACAACTGCCGATTCCTCTTTAGTACTCGACTTATCTCTTCATGCTGCTCTATACGCTTAAGCTCTTGCCACTCCTGCACAAGCCTTTGCCTTTTTTCTTCATCCCGGTCGGCTTCCCATAACCTCTTCTCTTTTCTCTATCATCTCATTGTCTCTCTTTCTCTTCTCTCCTCCAAGTCTGCTCCTTATTATTCTCTTTACTTTTCTCTATTCGCATCTTTTGTGAGGTGCTGCTCATTTTCTGATTCTTCATAATCGATTAAATTATGTACTTCACATCTGCAAGTTTTCAGAAAGCATTAGCGTCTATCTTTCCCATCACATATGGGATCCATACGGCGCGTTCCTCTAACGCTGCCACCTCTTTCTTCTGGAGCGTTCCACTAATGCTGCCACCTGCACTTGAAGTCATCTTCATTGATGCTTCATCTTTTTCTTCTTTTTCTTTGACGCTTGCTTTCAACTTCCACGATGCTCGTCTTCCCACTCGACAATACTTGCGGTATCTTTTCTCGATCTCGGCTGTTCCTTGATATTGTCACTTATCATTCTTGTTGTCTTGTATTCGTATCATCATCAAAACTTCTTAATTGTTCACAGCGAATCACAGTGCCATCCTTTGACAGCTTCTTCTCGATTCATTGAGCTAGCATGCGTCTTCGCTCCTTGCTTGCTCGCAAAATCAGTTGTGGTTTCATTTCCTCTGCCATCCAATTGCCTGACTCTTCAGGTCATGTATATGTGAGTTTCACACCCACACCGCAGCTCCACACCGCGTCTCATGTGGTTTTACACCACATCTTCTCATGGTCTTCGAACACTTCCAGCAATCATCTCATCATGTCGCTGGTTCTCTTATCCTGGCATTCATTGCGCAGGCTCTCTCGTGAGTCATTGCTCACATCGGCTTCACTCACTGATTCTTCAAACAAAGACCATTGGCAGAAATTTCACCACACTTTAATCACATTCGCCACTTGATATATATCACCAACCATTGACAAGTCTTTTTTTCTCCTCACTTTTTTTTAATATCAGCACTCTCTAAACAATCTTTTTTTATCTTCTTTTTTTTTAAACATGCTATATTTTTCTCGTCAATTTTTTTACTAAACCGACATTTTTTCAATAGCCATATTTTATTCTCTTTCTTTTTTTTCATTGAACCGACACTTTTTTTAATAAAACCAATACGCTATTTTTTCTCTTATTCTTTTTTCATAACTATATTTTTTTTCTCTTCCTTCACTCATATTTTTTTAAACCACTCAAAACTCATGTACCAAAACAAACTCGAAAATGCAACAAACTTGATAAAAAAATGACACTCAACTTTTTTTTTTTTTAACAAATAACAACTCACCATATTTTTATTTTCTTCTTCTCGGTCATATCTTATTTCTTAATGATTACCAATCGACAGTCACAATTCATACATCCTTTTCTTCTTTTTCTTTTTTCTTCTTCTTCTTCTTAGCCATGGTTGAACCCTCTTTTATCTCACCAAGCTCTGATACCAATTTGTTAGTATTTGATATATATTTCGGTGGAGGGAAGAGAGACACAATTCTCACAACAACTCTTTTATTATTCAAACTATCTTTTTGTATTTTCTCTCTTACATTCTTACAAAAGAATACAAGTCTATTTATAGCCTTAGACATAACTCTTAAAATTCGTATTTAAAACAGAATTAAAAATAACAACTCAAAATCAGAATACAAAACAGCATAGTAAATTCTGACCCTTCACTACTAAAACTGCTATAACTTTCTCTAGAGAAATCCAATCGACTTGAAATTTGTTGCATCTGAAAATAGACTTCAATAGCTTTAATTTGATAGGTTACACACCCATAATGGTTAACGTTTGTCCCTTCAAATTGTCATTTAAAAACAACCTTAAGTCTGTCCACTGTGCAGTTACGAATTTAATGGCAAATTAAGTTTATTCACCAACATAATAAGATGCTAATTAAGAGAAAATATAGACAAATTGAGTTTTAAATGAACTTGTCACAATATAAAGATAACATAAAGTAGTGTTATTTATCATTTTAAGACTATGTTGACGAAAATCTGAGAAAAAAATATTTTTCCATCTTTAGTCTCATTTTCAAATAGTACGTAGCTATTTCAACATTTAGGCGCTGTTCCGATCCATTCAAATATATTCAATTGTTATTCGAAACAGCAAGAATGACGTTGTTCCGCTATTCCTACAAAAAGTCAAAATAGCAATTGGTGCTCTCTTAAATGTTCAATCTCTCCAATCGCTATTCTAAATGTTCAATCTAAACAATATTTTCGTTATTTCAAATAGCACCACATCAACATTATTCTCACATTTTTTCAAAAATCACTATTCTCATCTACTATTCTCAAATAGTAGTTATTCTAGAGTGCATATAAACATACTTATAAAGAATGAAGAATAACGGCTATTCTAACTATTCCAAATGACAAAAATATTATTTGAATGCACATTGTTATTCTGAATAACTCATATTCTAAAATAGCTTATATTCTTGACAAGGTTTGTTTGAAAGCCTGAAACTGATAGAACATGTTGGCATATTACATATACCTTCATTATTCTTTTAAACTATTTCAACTCATGTGTAAGTAACTGAAACCAGTTTTCAATGCTGTATTATTTATATACTTGTTAGAACAGGGAACTGCTAGTAATTTAGTTCAGATTATTAGGAAACAGTAGGGGGGAATAAGAAGCGTATCCTCTGAGATATCTCAACTTTTGCGTGACCGTGTACGGTGCCTATTCGGGGAGAGTCGCAGGGGACCAATATTGTTTGTGCTTTGAGAGTTGTGCTGAACGTATTTGAGCGGTTGAGATTTTTCCAAAAAAAAATACTTAAAAGTTTGAGATATATCAGAGGATGCAAATTCGAAAAATAATCTGTACTCCAGAACACTACTGAGGTTTATTCTCAACATCAGTCTCCGGCCTAGTATAGGTAGTGGTTTGCTAAACCCGTTAGGGGTTGAACCCGTTTTGCCCGGCCCATACCCGTTACCCGTGGTACCCGTATCTGTTGCCCGGGTACAAACAGGTAAACGGGTAGACGGATACGGGTAATAAACGGACCGGACAACATAATTTTGAAAAAAACCCGTTGTACCCGTACCCGTCTACCCGCCAACCCGTACCCACCTACCCGTACCCATCTACCCGTACCCGTACTTGACCCGTTACAAAATTTGAATTTCAAAATTTTTTTAGCGGCACCCCTATAGAATTCAGATCCAGTGCAATACTTGACTAAGTAGAATGAGATCTGAGTCATCAATTTTAATTTGGCATGAATCTCAAAACGGACCCCTATATCTAAACTCCATCCGGGATATGTCCTTTAACTTGGCACGAATCTCAAAGCAAAAAAATTCAGAAAAAAACAGAAAAGAAAAGAAAAAAAAAAAAACCTGCCCGTACCCGAGATACCCGTACTCGTCAACCCGCAACGGGTACGGATAATAAACGGGTAGGGTAGTGGTTTTGGGAAAACTACCCGTCTACCCGTTGCGGGTTGTACCCGTACCCGTCCTACCCGTCTACCCGCCCTACCCGTTACCCCTAACGGGTTACCCGGAACGGGTCACAGGTAACCCGTTAGCAAATATCTAAGTATAGGCCTAGTGGTTTGCTACGTGACCCATTCCGGATAACCCGTTAGGGGTAACGGGTAGGGCGGGTAGACGGGTAGGACGGGTACAGGTATAATCCGTAACGGGTAGACTGGTAGTTTTCCCAAAACCTCTACCCTACCCGTTTATTACCCGTACCTGTTGACGGGTACAGGCGTTTTTTTTTTCTGTTTTTTTTTTCTTTTCTATTTTTTCTGAATTTGTATGCTTTGAGATTCGTGCCAATTAAAATTGACGACTCAGATCTCATATAGAGGTCAAATTTGAGTTCATGCCAAATTAAAATGATGACTCAGATCTCATTCTACTCAGTCAGGTATTGCACTGGATCTGAATTCTAAAAGTAGCTGTCAAAAAAATTTTGAAACTCAAATTTTGTAACGGGTCAAGTATGGGTACAGGTAAAGGGTAGGCGGGTACGGGTAAAGGGTACGGATACAACGGGTTTTTTTCCAAATTGAGTAGTCCGGTCCGTTTATTACCTGTACCCATCTACCCGTCTACCCGTTTGTATCCGGGCAACGGGTACGGATATCTCGAGTAACGGATACGGGCCGGACAAAACGGGTTGAACCCCTAACGGATTTAGCAAAACACTATATAGGCCCCAGCCCAAATATGGTTATTTATGGTGATTTGAGAGTAGAGGTGATATTTTTATCACATTACCCGTTCCGATCCGGAATAATATAACAAGGTAAATTATGAGTAAGATACAAAATTAATATTTTAATATCTAAATGAGAACTGATATTTGTAATAGATGAGATATGGATTTGGTTTAATTATCTGATCCGATATCTCTATAAATATTCGATAGCGAAATATTATATAAAAATATTTATATATAGTATTAATAACTATCGAAATATTATATATAGTATTTTTAAGAAACAATATTTATCGAAATATTATATATAGTATTTTTAAGAAACAACATTTATTTAAGTAGTAAGCTATACTAGAAAGATACCGAAATATTTTTCCTTTACTATTTGAATGCAAAACAAAAGGCAAGTAATAAGAAAAATATTGGACAGAGAAAAATGAAAAGAAGAATTGGAAGGATCTGATTTAATCAATTCATAGATTATTTTGATTCTATTAAAAATGGGGATATGGAACGAAAAAATTCATAATATCATATCATAGATTAATAACTATGAAAAGAAAATCATCATTTTAAATATTTTAAATTCTAAAAATTATCTCTTCTTTAATATTTTACTTTTAAAAAATTCTCTTTTCCTGAATTCTAACAATGATTACCAACAAAATTAAAAATTTAAATCTTTTCAAATGATTTTGACATGTACTTGAACTTGCTCCGGATTCAGATTGGACTCAATAATCCATAAACAAATTATGAATATCTTTCTATCCGGAACCAAAATATTGAACCGGAAATGTTCACTACCTAATTTAGTATCCGAATTCGAATCCAATCCGGATTGAAAATAATAAGAACATTCAAACACTACATACAAACCGACCCCGTAGCACCTCGATTTGAGAGAGAGAAACGCGCGCACGGGTGAATTCGTATATAATAATATAACATAAATTTTGAGTTTACATCCGGATAGTCCGATCTGTTTTTGCACGAATATTGAAGTATCATGTGCATTCCACGCGGGCCTGATTAGTCCGGATTCTCATGAAATTCGTTTTGGTGGTGGTGGGTCTCTGGTGCACCTCCATGTAATGTAGAATGGTGTGCTTAGTGTGACAATGTAAGCCGTGTAGGTGGTGAATCCTCATGGTTGATAGAGGTGTTTTGAACCTTTTAGTGAATTCTCTACATATATAGCAGCATGTAGTGCAAGATCACAACTTTTCTTCAAAGGTTTTTTGAGGTTTGTGTTTTTGTTAAGGTTATACTCGGTTCCAGCATAACTTGGGAATCAAGTCAAATTCTCTAGAAGATCTATGTCGACTCAAAAGAAGGAAAGAAGAAATTGAAAGATATTATTATTTTTGACAGTTTTCTTGGTAAACACTAAACAAGATGTTGCATCAGTGGTATTCTTGTCATTTTATTCGTTCCAAACATGTAATGCATTATTATTTTTATTGAAAACTCAAGATTAATTTCTTCTGTTTGGCAATTTCCTTTTCAGGTATTGGCATCGGTTATTCAGTCATAGTCTCAGTATACATATCTGAGATCTCACCAGTAAGCATCCGCGGCTTGCTTACTGGTGTAGCAGAATTAGCTGTTAACATCGGCATCCTCCTTGCATACATTTCCAATTTCATGTTAGCCGATCTCTCAGTGCATCTCAGCTGGCGGTTGATGTTTGCATTGGGAACCGTGCCCGCAGTACTTCTCGGGTTTGGTACTTTCACCATGCCAGAGTCTCCCCGGTGGCTTGTCATGAAAGGGCAACTTGGGAAAGCTCGAGAGGTACATTGAGTAAAAGTTATTAATTATTCCTTTGTCAGTACCAACTTTACCAGTAATTGGAACAAATCAAGGATTATAATGTCCTTATACCATTAAAATATCAGTTGGCCCAGAAAATATGAACTACTGGCTTCTATCCGCTATCAACCATACATTCACTGTGTTAGAGCATTACATTTCAATTTGGATTGATTATTGTGATACCCTTTTTGTGATTCTTGGATTTTTCCATTCTTCAACGAACATTTTTACGAATCGATTTTATGCTAATGTTTTTTGTTACTGTGGAAACAGCAAGTGATTTTATTAACAAATGGACTAATCTCGGGAATCACAGGTGCTCGTTCATTTATCAGGCTCACTCGAGGACGCAAAAACCCAACTGGAGGAAATAAAAGAATCTGCCGGTATACCAAAAGATGACACTGCAGAAGTTGTACCAGTACCAAAACAGAGCCAGGACAAAAGCGTGTGGAAAGAACTAATCATGAAACCAACTCCATCTGTGTGCCGTATTCTGATCACAGTTCTTGCCATTCAATTTTTCCAGCAAGCTAGCGGTATTGACACTGTTGTTCTATACAGCCCAAGAGTATTTGAAAAAGCTGGCATGAGATCAAACTCCAATTTATTAGGTGCAACAATGGCTGTTGGATTGATAAAAACCATATTAATTCCTGTATCCATGATATTGTCAGACCGAGTTGGGAGGCGCTCGTTACTTGTAATTAGCACGGCCGGTATGGCAGCTTCACTTGTTATACTGGGTTTAGGTTTACAGATCGTGGATGGTTTTGTAACAAACCAAACATGGATGGCCGTGGTCTGTATCATGGCAGTGTTAGCTTATGTCAGCTTTTTCTCCGTAGGCATCGGGCCACTTGCCATGACCTATAGTTCTGAGATAATGCCCCTAAAGTTGAGATCACAAGGGGTGGCATTAGGGATGGCCATGAATAGAACCGTCTGTGGTGTTGTTACCATGACTTTCTTATCTCTGTATGAAGCCATTACCATTGCCGGAAGCTTCTATCTCTATGCTGGTATCGCTGGTATGGCAACCGTTTTTGTGTACTTCTGTTTGCCAGAAACCAAAGGAAGAAGTTTGGAGGAAATTGAGGAGTTATTTGGAAAGAGAGAAAAGGAAACAGTGTGTGATGGAAAGAGTCCACAGGTTGCTGTTTGAATACAAAATTCAATATGGATTATTTTTGGGGCAGGGAAAAGCATGCCGTAATTTTAGTAGATTTATTTAATCTATATTGGAACTATTTGACTTCATTTTGTAATACAAATTATTCTATTACATTGGTTACAAAGTACTTCCAATTAGTTAAGCCTGGTACCTGAGAGCAAGGAGCCTGAGTTTGATTATAAACCGTTTAATCAGCTCCAGCGACACCCTTAAAACAACACTCTCACACACATGCGTACATGCATATGGACACATAAAAAGAAAAATTTAGTTCAAAACATTTTTTATCTCGGTTTTATTACATAACATTCACATTTAAGTTGCACTCAACAGAAGCATGCTCAGGATGCCAGAAAACCATTACACTACATACCTACCATATAGGAAGTATTGCCCCTGCCCTTGTTGGGGCCATAGAGGCGAAAGAGGTTAAAAGCTGAGAGAAAAGAGATGGTAACCATGCTTAGGCTCGCTAGAAATGAGCTCACAAGACCCTCTCCTACTTGGTTACAAAATTTCCTGTAGAGGTTGCATGTCTTCATCCATTGCATCTCTGGCTGTCCAAACTGACCCAACACGGCTGATTGCATAGCAGCTGCTACAGCTGCAAGGAGCAAATATGCCATCACCTACAATGTAAAAAATGAAATTAAATGCACAATTTAAGTAAGTCCATAATACAAGGTACAACAGTAGGGACTTGATTTTTGGCACCTGTTAGTGCAATCGGAAATTAGGATTGCAGTGTCAGACTCAGACCTCAATTCTGGAACAATTATATCTTATATAAAAGTGGCTTCCTTGATTAGTTTCGTTCTTCATTACCATTAATTTTGATTGTGTTTAATTGGGGGTTCTTGTATGGATTAGGGTTCATTGATGGTTTAAAACAAATTTGGGCAAATTGTGCATCTGGTAATGTTGAGAAATAGAGTTGTTATTGTACCTTTTGTGTTTAATTTGGGGTTCGTGTATGGATTAGGGTTCATTGATGGTTTAAAACAACTTTGGGCAAATTGATTCAAGATCCTCTATAGCGCATAAATGTGTTGTGCAGCCCTAAGCTGTCCGATCTCCTCAGGATTCGTGCCAAGGGCTGAGCAACACACACACACGCACTGCATTGCAGAGGATATCAACTTGTGTTGATAGACATAAGTACATAACTCTGGTATGGAAGTCAGGTGATCAATAAAAGTATTAAAAGCTCAATGAATTTATGCCACTGAAGTCATCTGCCTACGGCACCTACATTCAATGAGCAATCAATATCACAACATTAAAGGCTAAGCAGGGGAAGACTTAGTCATCTTAGAATCTTAGAACTGGAGGGTACCATATACTAAAGAAAGGAATGTTTTTTGTTTTTCAATATACTCCCGTTTTGATTTCTAATTTTCATAATTTCATGCTAATTTGTGGGCCTCTTTGATTTTGAACAAGTTTCAAATGTCATAGTCAAAATTATTGCTTTTTCTCCATCTTTACTGTTAGATGTTAGACACACTGATACAGAATTATCATGCTGCACATGGCGCCTATTATCATTTTCTTGTACTTTGACATTATCTTTTTAAAATTGTCAGAAAAAATTGAAGTAGCTAAGAGCAACTAATTAGTGAGAAAATTGACATGTTACCTGATCACAAGAGAAGATAGCCCAGGCCAAGGTTTT